>CM067219.1:13212216-13542215 GCA_034190945.1 Octodonta nipae | reverse complement strand
CCCTTGTACGATATACTTTCAATTTGACATTTAGCATGACGTTCACAGTTCTATTTGCATATATTTTTCCGAAATTCAGAAAATGGTAAGTTTTACTTTATAGAAAAATATACGTAATAAAGCTGGAAGATGTCTTTCTAGATTACAATTTATAATATTTAAATCTCTTGAACGGTTTTAGAGAAAACGGTGGAGATTCATTGAGATTTACTGATATCTAGTCCCTTATTTACTTTTTTTTTTTCTGATTTTCTGGAAAACCGTATATCTCATGTTATAGTCCTTTCTGTAATGTTCCTTAATATAATGCAGTTTAAATCATCAAAATTGCCCAAGCCGCTCTTGAATAATACTCGTCATACATAAAAAAAGTTGCAGACGAATTGATAGCCTCTTCTTTTTTGGAAGTCGATTAAAAAAAAATTTACATGAAAAAAACATTCACCAAACTTTACCAAATCTCCTTACTATAGCATCTATATTTTCCCAAAACAATATTAAATTTAAACATCTTCTTCTGGGTATTGCGATTTCATTGTCAGTGAGTATACATCATAAATCAGGAAAATTTTATTATAGAGATTTTGATCAATGTTAGATAGTTGTAGAAAGATGATCAGTTTTTTTTTCATTCGCAACTTAAACATTTTAAATTGACTTCACTCTGTCCGTTAGCTGACGTCTGGGAATTAGTCAGCATCGGGAGCACTCATTCAAGTGGGTGCTGAAAAATATGGCCCGTGGTCGCAAATAACGAGAGCAACTAAATAGGCTACCAGATAAAAGAATAAAGAGCATAGTTAAGCTGATTCATGACGGTGTTGGCTGAACGGTCGGTGTGCGCCCCATTAAAGCCCATGCAAACGAGCAGGCGCCAATTATACACCACCTTATAAATCTGCCGAAGAACAAGCTGATACGAACGCAGTACGTACGGCATTACGGGGGTTGATTGGAATGATGAGATGGCTCGAGCTTGACCTAATTACGTGCTGATTTCATTAATTTAAAGTTAATTAAGGCTTATGTTTAAGCCTCGGGAATGCGAGGCGTAGACGTTGTAATGGATGTAAGGATTTTGCAAGGAAATGTTTCAGATTCTTTTCAAGATCTTTGGAATTTTACACAAATTAAAAGCAACATCAGTGCTTACAGAAACTTAGTTAAGAGAGATTTTAGATACATAGTTAGGTTAGGTAGAGCATTTAATTTAATAACTTTTTTGCTGTATCTAAGACGAAATGTCAGCTGGTGTAGTCATTTTATAAAAATATAAGTTTAATGTTGGACAAGTCAGCTGACTAGTGATTTGATCAGTAGCTTGAAACAAGAATCGAATGAGATATACAATAATAAATTTTAATTTTCCTCTATAAGTTTGAACATTGTGAAAAACTGAAATCTAATGCAAATTTGAACAAAAATGCTAATTTTCTTCAGGTTCTGTTTTATTGCAATCGGCTTCGGAAGATGAGCAAATATTGCCATCAGGTCTTCTCGAATTTTTTTACGACAACTTGTGGTAATAACGTAGATTTTATTTTTTTGATTTCTTTGGGAATAACACCACATAAACTTCAAAGTCTGTATATTTCAAAAAGTCTATACGTTTTCAGGTCAAAATAAGACCCCATTTCAATTGTAATAACACAAATTAACAAGAAATTAAAAAATTGGTGGTTGCAATATAGGGTGAAGTAGAGTTACAGTTATTCAGGGTGATTAAAAAAATGTCGAATAAAATAGTTATATAGGGTGGCCCCTAAGTACTTGCAGTTTTGGTGAAATATATTCGGGATTGGTGGATTTATGGTTAAGTAGGGTGGTTCAAACAAGTTAGAAAATTGTTTATATATTTCATAAGTTATTTATTTTTGCGAAGGCTTGAACATTCCGTACGCGGGTGAAACCGCGGGTAATGGCTAGTAGTTAATATAATTTTGAGGCTTTGGCGTCTAGAAATCGATTGTTCGGAAAAAATCTTATTACCGAGAAAGAACGATTGTTACAATTATGACAGCTGAGTTTTGAAATTACAAGAGTTTCAATACAGGGTGATTAGTAATCTACTTGAGATTGGAACTGAATTATTTCATTACAAATTTATGTGTAGGATCTTATAAGAATTTTATCACTATTTGATATTATTCTAGCATTACTGAACCTTTCAAGAAATCAAAGTAAAAAGTGCCGGTTAGGTAATTTTGGGATGGGTAAAAAGTTGTGTGTTCTCATGTTGATTTCAGGCACAAAATGAAGTTGTCTTTAAAGTCAATCGATATCATTTTAGGACATACAGGATGTTCATAATGTTATATGCTGCCCACAGCTATTACATATGCATATTTAAATTTACTTAGATATAGGGCGGCGTAGATTATAATTATACACGGTGATTCCAGATATGTTAGAAAAAAATGTTTTTTGGGTGGCCCATAAGCAGCTGCATATACAGAGTGCTTAAAAAATAGGGAGTTGCAATTATTATTATACATCGTTAGAAAAAGTAATTAGATTATAAAAAAAGAAGTTGAATTTCATTACTTATTGACCCAATAGGTCGAATTTCGACCACAGATGATTCTAGTTTATATTAATTTCCTTGTATATGTATATATGATGTATTAGAAATAAAAATAAATACATACCCAAAAATGTCATTTAAGAAAGAGACAGACAATCAAAAACAACTACTGCTTTGGATTATTACTGGTTGAAGATATTTCAAAGAATGTCGTAACAAAGGGCTCGTTTGTGACGTTTTCCTGATATCATTCATATCATATCATGTAAAATAATAAAGTTTCTTTCAGATTTGAAGACTTAACAGTTATCTTTGGAATTTCATGTGGCGTTCCTAGGTAAGACTTTGTTATAAGATAGTGCAGCGCCAAAAATGAGACCAAAGAAATTCTAGTATTCCAGAGATCTCATTAAAGTCATAAGGAAAAAGCTTATGAACTATCCCGATATAGGGTTGTTCAAAAGGATATTACCATTATTTCATCCTTGATTATTTGTAGCCAGGAACTGCTGAATTCTATAGAAGCACTAGCTTTAGAATCGCTTTCATTTAATAAAGTTTGAGCACACTCTTTCAGCTTTCGTTTTGTGTCGTGTTCTTCTCTGTACAATATGGTTGAATTCTGAAATTGTATGTTATGACCAAGGTTCCAGGCACGCTCACAAAGTTTTTTGATTTTTCGAATTTTCGTTTCTTTATATAATTTCGGTGTTCATTTATTCGAACATTTTTATAGGTCTAGAGGTTTCCCCAATATGAAATTTATTACATTTACAAGGAATCTTATAAATGCAATTTTTTGAGTTCTGTGTTACGTTATTTGGTATAGTTTTTTATATAATTGAGTTCAGTGTCTTTCTTGTTTTGAATGCTGTTTTAATATTAAATGTGTTTCCCACTCTTTTCCATTTTTCTGAAAGACCCTGTATGTATGGTATGGTTGTTGTAGTAATGTGGTTATCAAGGGTATTAGTATTGTTTGGACTAGCTTGGTGTTGAATGTTAGTGATTGTTTTGTGTTCAATTTTATCTAACTCTTTATTGATGAACGTTTTAAGATAATTGTTAGCAGATAATACAATTTTTATAAATATTTGTTCTTTATTAAATTAATCCATATCAGAACAGTTGGTTTTTGCTCTATCATACTGTATTTGGTGACTAGAGTTAAAATTAAGATATCTTATAAATGTGGAGGTTTGGAATAGTGTAGATTAAGAGTTCTGCGTTCTTGTGCAGTAAATTCATGTCTGTAATTATACAGTAAGCTGTATATTTTGTTTTCAATAGAACTTGTTGGATCTTTGTTTAATTTAGTGTACTGTCCTGGGTGTGATTATGTTCTGCATTTTGATACTATATTCATTTTTATTTAAAATTACTGTGTCATTGCCTTTATCTGCAGGTAAAATTTGTATAGTACTGTCATTTTTTTAAGGCTTTAATTTCAAATGGATCATTTTTAGAAACGTTATTTTTGATATGTATAAGTTTTTCAAGTTCAATTTTTGCTCTTGCACGATATTCTTGAGCTTCACTAAAGTTTAATTTACTAGCAGTTTGTTCTATAGAACTGATAATATCAAATTTTGGGATAGATTTTGGAGTAATTGCAAAATTTGGGCATTTTTGTAAAACTGAGGTTTCTGAAATGTTTAATTCTTTATCTGATAAATTAATAACAGTTTTTTTTAGATCAAAATGTTTGTTTTATAAATTATTTTTTGGTACATTTTTATTAAAAAGTAGTAAGTGTATTTTTTTGTGAACTATATTTTTTTCCAATTTAAATTTGTTTGAAACAATTAAATTAAATTCTGAAAAAAGGCATCATTAAATCTTTGTTTGATAGAGCAAAAACCAACTGTTCTGATATGGATAAATTTAATAATAAAAAAAATATATAAAAAATTATTATCTGCTAACAATTATCCTAAAAAGTTCATCAATAAAGAGTTAGATAAAATTGAACACAAAACAATCAGTAACATTCAACACCAAGTTCCTTCAAACAATACAATACCCTTGATTACTACAACAACCATACCATACAGACAGGGTCTTTCTAAAACACAGAAAAGAATGACTTAATATTAAAACAACATTCAAAACAAAAGATACACTGAAATCAATGTTTATCAAAAACTAAACTAAATATAACACAAAACTCAAGAAATTGCATTTATAAGATTCCTTGTGAATGTAACAAACTTTATATTGGAGAAACCTCTAGACCTCTAAATGTTCGAATAAATGAAAAATTATATAAGGAAACGACAATTCTAAAAATCAAACATTTGCCTGGAACCTTGGTCATACTCGTAACATACAAAAACCAAAATTCAACCATATTGCACAAAGAAGAACACAGCACAATACGAAAGCTGAAAGAGTCCGCTTAAACTTTATTAAATGAAGGCGATTGTAAGGTTCCTGTTTATAATAATCCAATAATCAAACAATAAATTAATAATGGTAATGTTCTTTTGAGATTACTTAAAAAACAACAAACACTTGTTTAAATTTTCACTTTTTATTTTTTTAAATTTGACATATGTTTCGCCAAGTCTGGCTTCATCAGAAATTGGAAATACAATGAATGCTAAATTTATATTACATACAAAGGAACTACAGGTAAGGATAAAACTGACTACATCAACAAAACTAACTCCTTCTAAATTCATCCAAATTCCCTATCCTTAAAAAGATCCTACCAATAGATACCAACTTCAAGTTAAAAATACCCTTAAAGATATCACTTTCCTATTCAATGACTTCCAAAAAAGGTCCCTTACAACAATGAACCCAAAAGCCCCCCACTTATATTCCTTAATTAAACTACACAAAAATAACCACCCCATCAGGCCCATAGTTTCTTATTTTTGAGCTCTAGCCTCTAAAATTTCAAAGTCTCTTCTTGGTGTTTTAAAATAATACACCAAATTTACCCCCACATACAGTATCAAAAATTCGTTGACCTAGTTTCAAAGATCCAAAAATCCCTATTCCTAATAATGCCAAACTCCTTTCATTTGACGTGGTCAATCTATTTCCCAGCATACCACCTGATGAATGCATCAATCTAATCATAAACTTAATAGACAATAATAATATCAATCCCATAATCGAAAATGATACTCTTTCTCTTCTGCAACTCTGTATCAATCAAAACTACTTCAAATTAAACAACAACATTCAGAACAGTACTCAAGTCCTAACTATGGGCAATCCTTTAAGCCCCCTTCTATCTGAAATATTCATGGACTATTTAGAAACGCTAATTCTCAAACACGATCTCAGTAACAAAATCCTGTATTGGTACCGATACGTCGATGATATTATTGCGTGTTTTATAATATAATATAAATTTAGCATTCATTGTATTTCCAATTTCTGATGAAGCCAGACTTGGGGAAACATATGTCAAATTTAAAGAAATAAAAAGTGAAAATTTAAACAAGTGTTTGTTGTTTTTTAAGTAATCTTAAAAATGAATTTTCATCAAGTGAAGACTGAAACAATCATCAATTTTCTTTTGAACAACCCAATATCGGGATACTTCATAAGGTTTTTCCTAGGTTTTCCCTAATGACTTTAATGACATCTGTGGAACATCAGAATTTCTTTGGTCTGATTTTTAGCGAATGCACTATTTTATAACAAAATCGTACCTAGGAACGCCACATGAAATTTTAAAGATAACTCTTTTAAATTCTTCCAATTTGAAAGAAGCATTGTTATTTCACATGATGTTTAGATTTTTTAGTGCTAGCTACATCAGTAGTATCAAATTGTGATTTACGAAATTTGTCATTACGAATCGTTTTAATTTTTTAATTTCTTGTTCATTTGTGTTAATACCATTTTAAACAGGGTCTGATTTAGACCTTGAATCTTTTGGACGTTATGAAATATACAGACCTTCAAATTTATATGGTGTTATTCCCAAAGAACTCAGAAAAGATAAAAACAAGAGATGTTACAACTATTGTTCAGAAAACAATAATGTAAATTAATATACAATGTAGATATACTGGATACAATGTCCCTGCTATAAAAAGATCACAAATAAGTTAAATTATTACCAAGACCGTAAAATGATTCCTTCAAAAAAGATTTTGTTATCTAATGAAAAATTGGTATAAAAAATTAGGAGGAAGCATGTCAAATGTGGCAGCAATTAATTAGTACCATGAAGTTATTACCCTGCTTCGTTTGCTATAGTAGTCTCATTTAAATGGAATTACTGCCAGAAATTGGTGCTTAACTTATTAGGAAATTGCAGAATTTTATACAAAATGGGGGACTGGCCTGTTTTAGCTACAAATTAATGTAAAGAACACATTCAAACTCCCCCGTAATAAAAGGAAAACAATTCAAACTGAATTATTGGCAACTGATTTCTACTGTACTGTTCGTGTTCACAAAACGGCCGTTGATGGTGGTTGTATTATGACGCGGTAAATTTTGAACAGCGAGCGGCTGGAAACTATCGTTCAGCACGTTTGATAAATGGATCGTTCATTTTTATGATTGACGACGCTACCAACCGTGTTCGGTATCAGTGAAACTCCCACGAAAATTACAAAACAGAGTATGCAGAAGTGTTAAACATATATTACGTTCTTGTTAATAATTGTACGTCTGCGTTTACGTTATATTTAATTAATTGTTTGTGTGTATGAACGTATGTTTCGTCTACCTACATATGATCCTTGGGCTGAATATTTAGGATTAGTTTGTTGAAATTATCTATTTAAAAAAATTGGGCTTTATTGTTTTCCGACTAATGTCGTTCAGTCTTACAAACTACATATTGTATGTCTACATAAGTGACCAAATACTTCTGCCTGAGTAAACAAAAAACTGACATTTATACCTTTAAAAAAATGAGAGTGAAACAGAGAAATGTACAAGCAAAAAATAAACCATGTCAAAAATATTGTTATAATTTATTAAATAATAAAATTTTTCACGTCAATAAAAACTAACCTTGCGAGTAAAAAATCCATTTCGGAATAAGAAATTGTTTACGTTAACGTCCCAGAAGCAGACGGAGAAATATCGAGAACCACTATGAGGGTATAAAGGCGCTGACGGATTGAAGGTGAAAAGTTCAGTAGATAGCATCATAGCGATCGCTTGTTCAGGTATGAATCATTGTTGTTGATGTAAATATTTGGATAAATCGAACACATCGTGATTATTTTGGTGCGACGTTTATATTGAGTGTAAAAATTTCTGTTGAATCCAAAGAAAATCTGTAATAATCTAAACAATCACGAGAGACTTGTGATCAATATCTAAGCTAAGGTAATGAAAACACTACAAAATTACAAAAACGATAAAGGCATCGTTAATGACATAAATGAAGAAAAATAGGTCCATCACTATTCAGATCTGTAATACAGGGTGTTCCTAAATTGGAGGTACAAACGAAAAGGGGAGATTCCTTGAATAGTTTTAGTAAGAAAAAGTCCCATAAACATGGGTCCGCAAACGTTTCGTTTTCAAGATACAGAGTGTTAAAGTTTGAATTTTTTTCAAGTATCTGCACTTCACAAGATATTCAAATTAAATTTGGCTTAGACATTACAATTAAGAGTTTACATCTTGTGACATGCCACTTTCGATTGAAAATCTACAGGGTGATATTTTTTTCAGGAACACTGTCCACTGTTGTCCTTCAGAACTTTTTTTTGGTGAGCCACTGGTACTTTCAAAAATTGTAAAGAAAAGCTTTGTTGTTATACCAAACTTTATGTTTTCTTGTAGTTTTGCCGTATCTACTAGTGGTTTCGAGAAAAAAATTTTGAATGATTCTCTTGAAATCCTCAGAAAATTCCGAATTGTCATAGAAATCTCGTTACCTACCTAGTAGGCTGTGGTGAATGAATAAATTTATTGTTAGTTTTGACACATCAAATTAAACTCCTGTGTTAGGAAAATTAAAGATGGTTGCATTTTAATATTAAAACATGCCAAATTTTACGAATTCCGAAATGGCTGACATGCATTTCATGTATGGTCTTGCAAACGGTAATTCAAGAGAAGCTAAGCGTCTTACATGGAATAATAGAGTGAAGCCTGGTCATGGGATGTTCTCTAATATTCACAGGCGTCTTTCAGAAATTGGATCTTTTTCTGCGAAAAATATTAATGCAGGTAGACCGCGAAGTGTGAGAACACCACGACTCGAAGAGGCAGTGCTGAACGAAATAGAAGAACATCCAGGAACCAGTACAAGAAACATTAGTGTTACCTTAAATACAATTCATCAAGTTGTTTGGCGGATCTTGCGGGATTCTGTGCTCTATCCTTATCACATTCAGAGGGTGCAGGCGCTCTTGCCTCGAGATTGTCATCAAGAATTATTTTTTGGCAGTGGTACCTCAACAGACTATTGAACAATTCTCATTTTGATTGCCAATCCCTATTCACTCTGATGAAGCCTGGTTCTCAAGGTCTTCAATCATAAATTGCATAATGAACACATATGGGCTGAGGAGAATCCACCTGAAATTTCAGAAGCTTATTTTCAAGAGGAATTTTCATTAAAGTGTGGGGTGGTAATATTGGCAATTATTTGATTGGTCCTTTCTTCATGCCAGGCGATTTACTGTCAATCATACAGACATGTTTTAGAGAACGATTTGCCCTTGTTATTGGATGATATACCTCTTACGATGCGACGTGAAATGTGGTTCATGCACGACGGTGCTCCTGCTCATTTTTCACTATTGGCTAGGGAGTATTTGAATGAAATTATGTAAACAGGTGGATTGGACGAGGTGGACATCAGCCATGCCCGCCAGATCCCCAGATTTAAATAGTTTTAGATTTCTTTCTATGGGGCTATCTGAAATCTCTAGTGTACATAACGCCAGTGAATATCGAACTGAGAAATCCTATAATAGGTGCGTTTGATACAATTAGGAATACTCCAGGAGTGTTTGAAAGAGTTCGATCGTCTATGAGAAGAAGAACAGAAGCTTGTATAAGGGTTGGGGAGGACATTTTCACAATTGCTGTAGTTTAGTTCCTTTGTTGTTATTTAGTTTTTTTATTATGATTAATTTTTGAGGTGTACGTTTCTTGCAGTAATAAATTTTTTTGATGATTATAACCATTTTATCGATCTTTAAGAATCATTGCTAGTTTAATAATTCAAAATTTTTTTCTCGAAATCGGTAGTAGATACGACAAAACTACAAGAGAACATAAATTTGGTATAACAACAAAGTTTTTCTTTACATTTTTGAAGTACCAGTGGCTCACCAAAAAAAAGTTCTGAAGGACAACACTGGACAGTGTTCCCGAAAAAATATCACCCTGTAGATTTGCAATCGAAATTGGCATGTCACAAGGTGTAAACTCTCAATTGTAATATCTATGCCAAATTTCATTTGATATCTTGTGAAGTGCAGATACTATGAGAAAAAAAACTTGAAAAAAATTGAAACTTTAACACTCTGTATCTTGAAAACAAAACGTTTGCGAACCCATGTTTATGGGACTTTTTCTGCCTAAAACTATTCAAGGAATCTCCCCTTTTCGTTTGTACCTCCAATTTAGGAACACCCTGTATAAGAAAGAAGTAGAAGATTAATTACTCAAGGTGATATGCAATATGGAAAGTGTAAATATTATTTTATAATTATTACTAAAACCACCTGAAACTACAATAATTAAAAAGGGTAATTCACATCATCCGAAGTGGAATAGCAATGAATCAACGGTAGGTATATCTATTATACGTAGATATTCAAAAAAAAAAATTATTACACTATGTACAGGGAGTCCCAGATATAAGAAACATGGTTGCATTTTATTCATAGAATAGAAGTTTTTTTTCAAACTTGATTCGTTTAGTCGTGAAATTCCGAGTCGAATAAGGTGAATAACTTTACTTAAGCAGTAAAGTGCAAAGATGAGGAATTTGGAGCTCTCTGTAGTGACTTTGTAAATATAGGCGGACGTTTCGTAATAGTACTTCAATTCCAACTTATAGTTCAACCACCCTACAACTGCTTATGTACTACCTAATATTACATGCATTCACGAACTCACGAACAACCGTATACCACATAGAAGAGTTCGCCGACAACACATTTCGTTTCGATAAACTACGGAATATTTTCTGCCATTTCACGCGACTGTAAGCCTCATAACTTAACTTTGTCTGTAAAAAAACTTACTTCAAACAATGAAAACCATTACAATTACAAACACCCTGTATGATATACTTTCATGGCATATTTTGCATTTAAACTGGATATGATTTTGAAAATTTGACATTTACCATGATTGTGGTGTATTGCCCAAAAAAAAACATAAAAGTAATGATATGTACAGTTTTTTTTTGCATATTTTTTCGATTTTCAGAAAAACGGTAAGTTTTACGTTATTGAAAAACATACGGAATAAAGCTGGAACATATTTTTGTAGAATACAATTTATAATATTCAAATTTCTTGACTCGTTTTGGAGAAAACAGTGAAGAATCATTGAAATTCACTGAAATCTTATTTACTTTTTTTCTATTTTTTTGGAAAACCGGAAATCTCATGTTATTAACAATATATGGGACCTTTCTGTAATGTTCCTTAATATAATGCTGTTTAAATCATCAAAATTGCCCAAACCGTTTTTGGAAAAAAAGTTTCAGACGAATTAATAACTTTCTCTTTTTTTGAAAATGAATAGAAAAAAATGTATAGGTCTTACATAACTTTTTACCTTAAATAACATGTGCTACTCATAATCATAAGCGTCATATTTAGGTTGTTAAGGGAGTTTTCGACCCCTATTTTTTTATTTCAATTTTATTAAAATTTTCTGTACAGATTTATAGACTCTTAACAATTTTACGTAAAAGTATATATTATCGTTGTCCAAATCCATATTTCCAATTGTTTTCGAATAAATTGAGTTTGAAAATTATTCTGCTTTTTAAGTTAGTAGGTCACGGCAAATAAAAGTGGTGCTTGGAAAAAAAAACACCTTTTAAGGGCATATAACTTCCTAAGAGTGCGTTTTAGCGCCATTTTAAAGCCATTGACAACGAAGTCAGAATCAACTTTAAAACGTTTGGTATTTTCTTTCAATATACAGGTTTTTTAATTCAATTGTGGTGTTATTCCCAAGTAAACTTAAAAATAATATTTAAGTAGGTCACTTTAATTACAACAGATTACATCAATATTTAAGTAGAAATTTTTTAAATATCAGAGCACCTCCAGACTATTTTTCAAAATATCTATTTTAGTGCATAATTAAAAAAGTGTTTGTCAACATGGATTAAATAAGAATGGAGGTGATGTAGCTAAAGAGTTCTGACTCCAAGTCTCTACAATATCGCAAATAAAAAATGGAATGTGGATTAGAACAAAAAGCTGGTTTTGTATAACTGAATGCTATATTTCTTTATATGCTATGATTTATTGAGTGTCTATAAAAGAAGAGACTCTGAATATATAACATTCTCCCTGGTTTTTACGCAGAAAACTGTATGGATATTTCAAGTCCAACGAAGTGTCTTGTGTTTCTGTCGGTCAGTCGGTGTACCGAAGTATAGAATCAATTTTGCATTTCACTACCACATTCATTTATTTTTGTATGTGTAAGTGTTGGTCTCTGATAAGAAGAAGTTTTTGCTTCAATAAGTCAACAAAAAATGAATAATGTAAATCTAAGGTCAAACACAAAAACACTTGAAGTGACTCGAAAGCAGTGGTATCATTGACAAAGAACAATAAAAAAAGAGAATCATTAATTGAGATCTTACGTCATTACGGCTATCATGTCTTTTCATGTTCAAGATCTATCTCCAACAAGTGTTACAACAATACTCGTAATAGGCCACCATCAATGTTTGACGAATCTGAGTATCTCTTAGCTCAAACAATGAAGATACTATCTTCTCTGATTAACATTCTTTATCTGTGCTTCATACAGTCTTTCGGATGTGTAAAACTTTCATATATAACCAATTACGTGGGTACCGAACGATCTCTTCTTCGAGACAATGGACCTTTTAAGAACAATTACAATAATTAGATAAACAGATCCATGGGAAATTCGATCGATGATTATTATTTTTGAAAAAAGAATTGTTACCTTGTCCGGTGTTGTGTCGAGTTGTGATGTCCGAAGATTTTATCGGGGTTACTATATGTTGTTGTAACCCATCTGATTTCAATAACAAATTCGGGCCATGTACCTTCTTTAAATTGCTACACTGATCTCGTAGATCGGGGAAATGTCAGTTAAAAACTATTCTTTATCACTTGAGGCGTCTGCATGGGCGTTGAACACGTCTGCATGCAGTGGCGCGTAACAATTAGTTTGCAATAAAACTATGAAAATGAATAAATTCTGTAACCACATATTCTGAAAGTTACATAAAACTGACAAAGACGTAGCCCCAGAAACATGTTTTAATTTAATATTGTTTTGGTAAAACATGGATGCTACAGAAAGGAATAAATGTTTAAAATTTGGGTTGGACAATGTTTTTTCATGTTGATTTTTTTATCAAATAATATTGTAGTTCTTTTAGAATTTTTTAAATTGACCAAAAAATTAAGGGGGCGGGTTTTTCATTTGAAAAATCCCTTATCGCACGAACAGAAATACAATTACTGCTATGAGATGTTGTCAAGCGTGGTTTGATAATACCCAAAATCGGCGATGAGTGGGTACCAGTAGATTAGGAATGCCGATGCTAGCGCAAAATTGTCAAGTTTTACATGTAATTTTTCATAAGAGAATTTAAGGTCCTGATACAACGAAACTTGACCATTTTGTCCTCACCACTCCCACTTCGCTGATATGACGTCATAAGCCACGCCCTAATGAGAGCGCTTCAATGGAGACACTGCTTATGACTCAAGCGAAGTGGAAGTGGAGCAATGAGAGCGCGTCAATCGGGCGTGGCTTATGACGTCGCACCAGTGAAGTAAGAGTGGTGGGGATAAAATGGTCAAGTTTCGTGAAATTACTTCTAAAACTTGACTATTTTGCGCTAAAATTGACATTGCTTACCTACTCGTACCGGGAGTCGAAGACAAATCGTAGTCAAGTGTCACTGTGAAATTTTGATTTGCTTTCGAGAATATATAAAAATCTCTTTTCTAACAAAAATTAAATTATAGCGAAGGTAGCCCACATTACCCCGATTGCGTTTCCTGGTCTGATTGAGCATTTGCATCCTGCCACTATTGCTTAAGGGCACGCGCGAATAAGGTCAAGATACAAGATGTAAGACACATAAGCCATTTGTTGACATGTGATGTAATGTTTGAATTTTCTCGAGAGAGCATTCTACACCGAAGTTACGACATCGGAGTAAAGTGCTCTACTTTCAGGTAAGATATAAGATATAAAAGAGCGAAGCGGTGCTACTCAAGGGTACAAAAATGCAGAAAGTAGGAGAAAAAATAAAATAGAAATAGGGATCTAAATATAACACCACAAAAGAGCGTAAAGTATCTGGGTATATTTATCGATAACCAAGGTACATACGGGACACATATAGTAAATGCAGTAAGCAAAGCGGGTGATAAGTTAGCAAAACTGGGAAAAATTATGGAAAACATAAAACATCACATGCAAAGAGACGACTACTATATGGAATGGTACAATCGACACTTGTGTACGGGGCACCAACATGGCACAGAGGTATGAAGATAAAAAGATATAAGAACATTATGTTAAAAATACTAAGACAGGCGCTGCTGCGGGTACTAAGCTGATAAAGGACGATCTCGTATGAGGCAACAGCAGTTATATCCAATATCCCTCCGATCCATCTGACGGTAGAAGAACTTAGAGTAATTTACGAAAATAAAAAATACAGAGAAAACAGGAATAATACGCTAAAAGAATGGCAAAAAGAATGGGATTCGCTAACGGGAAAAGCGGAATGGACAAAGAAACTAATATCCGACCTAACAAAATGGGCGAGCAGTAAATATAGAAGTACAGATTACTTTATGACACAATTTTTGTCAGGGCATGGTAGTGTGAAAGTATAACTGAAAATGATAGGGAAAATGAGGGAGAGTAACTGTAATATATGCCAAATTGAGGAGACAATGCAGCACGTGGTTTTTGACTGCCAAAGATAAGCAAGGAATAAAACAAAAACAGAAATAATGATTGGTGAAAGGATAGCATCATCTAACGTGATAAAACTAATGATATAGATAGTAAAGAGAACAAGGAAATTATATATAAATGGATAAGGGAATTTATAGAGGAAAAGGAGCAAGAAGATTTAAACAGATGGTGCAATGAAGGCAAAGAAAGCAGGAAGGTGCGACGCAAGTTAGAAATAACAGTACCACCACCTTCGGAAACTGCAGAAACAACAAGTGGTTTTAGTGAGTATGTCCCACTCTAATTTGAGTGATAAACTCTAAGCTCAAATTGTCCATAAAGGTAAGATATACATAGTATTTATAATCTGTCACAATAAATTAGAGTTTGACCTCTATACGTCATTGAATCTTGTAAGGTTTGAAAAAATTGCAGCCGGTATTGTCCACTAAATTAGTTTCGTCGAAGCATTTCTTGCTATCGCTCTCTAAGATTAGAAAATTAATTTTTGCAATCGGGTTACGGCTGTTGAAATTTTCGGCCTTCTAGTTTGTACGTTGCCGAGTCAACAACAGCCCCCATCGTTGTGTGCGAATTTATTTTATATGGGCGTTTTCTTGTTTGGACGTCCGCTGGAATAAAAATTTCAGTCGTAAAGTATAGTTTAAAAGTAGTATATTCCTTATTCTAAATTTATTTGATGGTCAGGAAATTTATAGATTGAAATTAGAACCCCTTTATTAAAAAGATAAGCCGTAGCCATTTTGTTGCAATAGAATCGTCATGTGGCAATGTAATATTTTAGTTACGGTGGAGTTACTTTTGCGATTGGTTTGATATGTTGTGGTGGAGCTGTATGGAATTTGAAGTAATTTTTGGAGTTTAGCTGTTAATCCAGTGGCTATTGGACACTTAACAGTTTGGGATGTTTTTAGTTTTCAACTATTTGTGGATGGATTTCAGTTATGATGGCTGAACATTTTGAAACACAACTATTGTCTTTGACTTCTACACGTTGTTTGTGGCATATTCTTGATTATTTTTATGTTCTTTGGGCAATAACACCACAGTTGAAATTAAACAACGTATATTGATGGAAAACCAAAAGTTCAAAGTCTATTCTGACTTCGTTGTCAATGGATTCATATTTATTGATTTAAATTGCAAAATGAAAATTTAAATCAATGAATATAAAGCCATTGACAACGAAGTCAGAATAGACTTTGAAACGTTTCGTTTTCCATTTTTCAATTGTGGTGTTATTGCCCAAAAAAACATAAAAATAAAATTATTGTCTGAGTTTCCAAGACTACATATTTTGCAAGCAGAGTACCAGTAATTGTTTTTGATTCATGTATGGTGTAAAGATATTTCTGAAAATCACATGTACAAGCTAATGTAATACTGTTACCAGTTTATACCGGTATTTTTTTGCAGACATGCCATTTTAGTAATAGAACCTATTGTGCATATTTTTTCCAATTCTCACTGTTTTTTTAAATATTTGTACTTATTTTGTACACTATATTCTGTAGTTTTTATATTAAACTCTCATCTGTTTACATTTGGCCTAATGTTTACTATACCAAGTCCTATTAGCAAGAGAAAACTATTTAATTTAAGCACAAGTGAAAATATTGAATATATATTATTTTGAAAACGATGACCTGTTCATTTTAAAGAACATACATCTTTACAACATAGCCGGTGTGATTTAACGTCTCGACCTCATACTGATTTGTGAGTTTTATGGTATGTTCACTTACAGGTTTTAACTAACTGGCGCCTTGTATAAAATAAATGTTGTTGTTTCAATTTCTCACTCACAGCCATAAACGTTCCCGATAAAGAGCAGTCGTCTAGTAATTGCAAGCAAGCTAAGGTAAGCCTTGTTTTGAATTTTGTGTTTATTGATTATATTAATAAATGGTTGTTGCAATCTTACACTGACTACGTATGGGTATATCTATAAAGGTAATATATTTAGAGCTTATACTTCTAGATACTGTCTACAAAGCAATAAGGGGACCATCATGTTATATACTTTGCTACTCTCTTTATTGCCCTCTCTTTCTATTGTTGTCACGATATTTCTGCATTGAGAACAGGCTACCCCCAGAAGACCAGAAGTATGTGCTCTAGGGTTGTATACGCGGATGACCTCTCGATGTGGTCAGGGCGAATCGAAAAGAGGATATTGTGAGGAAAGGAAACCTGGCTATTGAAAGGGTGATGAGCTGGATGGGCGACAAACTTTTGGAAGTTGCCGAAGATAAGACGGTCGCCGTCATTCTGAAAGGGCCGCTGTCCAGGGGAGGGATTAGCATTAAAAGCGGTCTCCAGGTGGTACTGTCAGAAAAGACGGGTAAAGTAGGTACCTGGGGGTATTCCTGGACGACAAACTTATTTTTAATCACCATGTGAGGTATGTGACGGCAAGGGCGAGTAAAATGGGGGCGGCGATGTCTAGGCTAAATGTCTCCTGTATGGTATGGTAAAATCATTTTGATCTATGGGCCCCTATATGGCACAGAGCAATGAGATTTCAGACCTATCGTAGACTCATGGAGAAAGCGGTTATACCGATACTCCTTAGGGTTGCATGTGCATACAGAACTGCGGCGATGCAAGGTATATGTGATGACGGGTGAAATCCCATTGAGCTTCTCGTGGACGAGAGAGTGAGGTTGTACAACGAGCACGACGGCAGAGGAGCGAGTGAGAGAGAGAAAGAACACTAGAAATGTGGCAGAATAGATGGCAGGCGAATGAAGAGAAAGCGCAGTGGATGAAGTGTTTGATAGGAGATATTAGGGAGTGGGTCCAGTGCCCCTTCAGAACACTCTCGTATGAGTTAACACAGTTCTTAACGGGGCATGGTTGTTTCAGAGCATACTTGTGTCGAATGAGGCGAGGATAACGATGTTTGTGTTATTGCGGAGGGTGGACACCCCGAAGCATACCGTTTTTGTGTGTGAAAGGGTGGAGCGCCGTCGCAATTGATGATGGTGTCTAGAAACAAGGACCATTGGTAATTCTGATGCTCGTTGTTGGACAAATTCAGGACTCTGATTGTATATCTCGGTTTTAACTATAGGAACTAAGTAGTCATAAGTTGAGTGTAAAGGCGACGTGACAACCGCAGCTCCTAGGATTGCTGTCTAGTTGCCCATGAATGGTTCCGTTCGACCGGGATTCTAGATGAAGACTTTGCCACAATTTTTATGGAGGTGACTAACTGTTGACGGGCCGTGTCAATACAAATTCCTCATTTAGGAACCGAAGAACATCATATCTCGGGTCGAACATAAATCCATGCTGGCTAATTAGGTCCATTCCCAGTATAAAATCGTCCCTCAATATTCGCTACCAGGACCCTATGCCGGATCATGTTGTCCCCTATCTGTAGCACGACATCTGCCTCACCCTGTATTGACATGGAACTCGCCGGTGACTGTTCTGAGCTGGATGATATTGGTTACTGGCCGAATTTCTGATGCTCTCAAAAACCTGGACTTGGCAATGGACACAGAAGAGTCATTGATGGTGCCTCTGTTGACTTCTTGAATCCCGGATGGAAACGTTTGGGGGCTGGTGGAGGGACAGTCAGCATTCGCCCCCCTATGCTGACTGACTGACGGTCCCTGGGCAGTGGCTGTTTTGTTGGTTACCCCTGGTCGGTGATCGGGTGGCCTCACTCGACAATCACGTTGGAAGTGTCCTGATATACACCCGCAGCGGTAACATGCCCCCCTGGTGCCAGTTCTTTGTGACATGCCCCCCTGGTCTAATATTTAACGCCAGTTTCTTTGTGAAGTCTAATATTTAACGCCGACGTGGAAGGCGACGTGACAACCGAAAACGTTAGGGACCATAGGGACCATACGCGACCGCGAGAAGTTGAAGTAGTGGATATACACATAACCTACTTCGTGCGGAACGTCATACACTGCAAATAAATAGGTACCATGCCTGAAGTCCTAGAAGGATAGTGGATATACACCGGGTGCCTGAAGTTATATCTCGTGATGGTTCCAGGTACCCAGCGATGGAGGTGTTTATTTAAGTGTGTCAAACCCCACACGGCAGTACGTAACTGGAAAACACGTGCGACTGTTGTTCGGTTAGCGAATTTCACCTTCCCTGAAAAAAAAGGGTTTTATATAATTTGTTACGAGTATTTAAGAGTCAAATAGTGCCGAAACGAAGTCCTGCAGTAGTTATGAAACTCTCGCTTCAAAAATGTCTCGAAACAACAGCCACAAACTATGGACTTAACAGATGTGGAAAAAAAGTGAGACTTATAATAAATCTAAAGCAGCCCGACTATTGATCTACCGCATACACCTACAAATACATCTACCTACATTTGTTATTGTTACAATGCGTTTGAATAATACACAAACTAATTATTATAATAATTATAGAATGCATTATCTAAAGAGCAAAGGACGCAAAAATATTTCAATACATTGAACAAACACATTTTCATGGTTGTCTACGATGTTTTGATTTATTTTGCAGTGGGTGCTTCAAAGAGGAGGTACGTACCGGTGCAAGTCATATATCATTATTCTATTAAAATATTTCAAGTGATGCGTACGATTGAGAAGATGTGCCTTACGAACGAACTGTCGAAAGTGCACAAGTCGTAAACTTTGAGGGAGTTAATAAAAGTAACGCTTTGAATATCACGCTGAGGGCGAAATTTTTATTACGGCGACGACATGCACGGTGCACGTGGGTCGTCGAGACGTTGTACTAGAAAAATAATAATATTGTTAAGACTATTTATTAATAATTAACTGATACTACAAGTGCAATTTCCACAATTTACGTTTTTTTAACTGTCCGACGCGTTTCGACTAATGTCTTTGTCAAGGAACTAGACTAGTCTAGTTCGTAGCCGAAACGCGTCGGACAGTTAAAAAAAACACGTAAATTGTGGAAATTGCAATTGTAGTATCAGTTAATTATTATAATGAATTTCCAAGAAGTATCGGCCGAATCAATTTAGTACTATTTATAACTAATGTATAAATGCCTTCGGCAGTTACATAAATTGACAAAATTTGTGTGCACTGGCGGTCCAAGTGAAAGGGGCTCATAGGGTTCATGACCCCTTAAATCGTATCTGTCAAATAGACAAATCTAAATTTAAAATAATTTGGTCAAATGCGAGTTGGACTCGCATACTAAGGGTTCCTTACAACTTTCAAGATTCTAATATTCCAGTTTCAGACAAGAAGGGAATGCGTCCATTTTCCTATATTTAGCCTAATAATTTTAAAGGAAACGTTTTAAATTTATAAAAAATATACACTTTCATTTTTCCACACATAGACTTTTTATTTTATCGGCTTCAGGATTCGCTTGATTTTTATAAGAATACATATGTATTTAATTTTCTATTTTGGCTCCCAAAAATTAACATTAGAGTTTTATTTTACTAATAAACTTTCAGGGAAGCCTTATAATCTACTGTCTGAATTTTAAGGCTCTGTAGGCTCTTTTAAATTATAAATTATAAATCTGTATAAATTATACATAAATCTAAAGTGGGAATTAAGGATGTTTAATATTTTTGTATTATCTTTTAAACAAATCTTTTAAACAAATATGATTTAAAAATATGATAATTCAAATTAATATATTAAATACAGTAATATATGGGGGTTCTCTAATAATTGTCAAGTTTTTATTTTCAAAATGTTAGGCATTAATTATTTTTTTAACCTTTATCTGTTGTTCAAATTATTTGTAAATGCGTTAAAAAAATATTTTTTTTCTGTTTAATTCTATAATTTGGTCCCAATATTATTATAGGGATATCTTCGTATATGTTTTTTTTTTAATTTTTATATATTTTAAATTTAATATGTTCGTCAATTTTTTAAATTAGTCCGTTATAAACAATTATGTTTCTAAAATGGGAGCTATTAATTTACAACTTATGGTTCGCTGATAAGGGAATTGGTAATTTTTTTCATATATTCAACCCCTTGTATGTTTATCTTATATTGTTTCTATTTTTATATTGTTTGAATAACTGTTAACCTATAATTCTACTTCAAGTCAAGTATTTTATGTAAGCAAATGCTCATGGTCTACCTTATCTTTATAATGATAAGCCAAAATTCTAAAAATATTTATATGCCCTTAAGTATTTTCCATTTAATTGTATAATTTGTCCCTAAAATAAAGGGGTTTTCGGCCCACTTTACGGATTTATAAAATCTTAACAATTTAACGTATAGAAATCGATATTTTCTAATAATTTTTCTATAAATATCAAAATGAGCCAATTTAATTTAGGGCAATAGCAGGGTAACTACTAAAAGGTGGTGATTATAAAATTAGGTTTTAAAATATTACATTAATTTGTGGTTTATTTGTATATATATTAAGATAATTTTAAAGATTATTGAAATTCCTGCAATATTTTCGTTACTATTTTCTACTCATGTATTTAACAGAGAGATAATATTTATTTTACCATATATGTCTCCAGGTTGATTCGGTCATTTATATTTTAATAAAGATCAAATAAAGCGAGAAATATGTATTTTTTTAATTATTCTATAAAAATTGATTCTTTATGTATGCCTATGTTTAATACAATAAAACTTGTCAAGTTAAACAATTTTCGGGAGAAGAGTATTCCTCATACACACCTATATTTGCAGAAATTTTAACATGTTAGCAACAAACTATTATTGACAAATTGACATAATAAGATGTAAATTTTGTATTGCATGACACGTCATTTGTTATAAATACAAACTATAATTTAGTCTTTTTCAACACTCACTAACGTTAAAATTCATACGTGTTACATGGAAGACAAAAAAATATGTACTAATGGGGTCTTTGCACGCTTACAGCTATTGTAATTAAAATTGAAAATATTTGGTCAAGTGCGAGTTGGACGTTAAGGGTTCCGTACCACCTTCAAAATATTTCTAATACCAAAAATTAACATTAGAGTTTTATTTTACTTACTATAAACTTTCAGGGAAGCCTTTTATTAAGTCTGAATTTTGAGGCTCTATAGATTTCTTAATTTTAAATTATAAATTATTAAATCTGGCCCCAATTTAATATTTAAGATTTTTTCGTATTAAGGAGCCCCAGGAATGGTTTTGGAAATAAAGCGAGAAATTTTTTAATCTTTATGTTAATATCTTGTTTTTATATGAAAACATATATATTTTATTCCTCATAATTTCAAGGGTTAAAAAATATTTTTATTAAAATTTGGCCCCAAAATTAAAAATTTTCCTATAAAAAATAGGTCTATTTTGTATATTTTTTATATTTTTTTAAAAAAATTAAAAAATAATATTTGTATTAGTCATAATGAGCCCTGTGATTTGATATATTACATGATACGTTAGAACAAGTTTAATTTTTTATTTTCCATTTAATTCTATAATTTGGCCCCAAAATGAATATTAGGGGTTTCGCCTTATTTTTCCAGTAAAGTTCAGGTGAGGCGCCATATGGTTTCGAAGATAAGGGGGCGAGAATGGGTAAATTTTTTTATATTTTTGTTAATATCTTTTAATAATTTAATTTAAAAATATGAAAAAAATATATTTGTTTTCGTCATAATGAGCCCTTTCATTTGATATATAACTTGATGCGTTAAAAACAATTTTAATTTTATATTTTCCATTTAATTCTGTAATTTGCCCCGCAAAATTAAAAGTAGAGATTTTTCCTTATTTTTCCAGTAAACTTCAGGTCAGACTCTATACCTCTCTATTTTTTTAAACTTTACGTTTTATAGTTTCGGAGATAAGGGGGGGAATGGGTAAATTTTTGGTATATTTTCGTTAATATCTTTTAAATTATTTTTTTTTAAAATATTAAAAAAATAATATATTGTGTTCCTCAGAATGAGACCTTTATTTTGATGTATTACATGATGGGTTTTTTAACAATTTTTAGTTTTTAAATTTTTATTTAATTCTATTATTTGCCCCCCAAGATTTATATTAAACGGTTTTCTCCTTATTGTTCCTGTTAAAGTTCGGGCAACGTTCTTATATTTCCTATTTTTTTTCAAAATTTTACTACTTTTTAGTTTTTGCCCCCAAGAAGTACCCCTAAAATCAAAATTTCTTTTTTCTTTGATATATACTCCTGATCGGGGTCACCAAACTATACCTTCATACCAATTTCAACCTCTTTCGTCCAGTAGTTTAGGAGAAAATTGTTGTGATGTTGACAGAAGCAAAAATCCTTGAGTGATATTATAAGGGTATCCGTATATTGTATATACTGAACCCTCGTACTAGGCTAATAATTTAACGAGATTTCGAGAACTGGGCGGTCACTAGTATTAATACATTTACATAAAAACAAAAACAAACCTGCCAAAAACTAACTTTTTGGTTTGAATATTTTCACTTTTATCATATTTTTTATATATAAAAATATTTTATTGTGCATTATTTGTTGGTGATTTTTGTTGATTATTCAAGTTTATACTGAAACAGATACTTGTTTTAATATGTAATAGATGAAACCTGTATTACAAAATCAATTTGAAGAATAGCAGACAATCTACTTAAGTAATGTACTACTAAAAAGAAAGTAGGACTAATGTTAATAACTTGATTTTTTTGATTTTATGATCTTTGGATAATGTATATAAATATTTTTCCATAGTAACGTAAACTATTTTTCATAATAATTGTCATATATTTCAATTTACTTTATAAATTTAATATCCATTGAAAACTAAATCACAGGATCCACAAGAAACATTAGCAACTATAACTAATGCTATATATATTGCGGATACCGCCGCCAGGCATCGAAGGGGAGGGGCTGTTGTACCCCCACATCTCTTTGCCGATCATTGGTGCTTCTCTGTATGTAAAATAAAACTTATATAACTTAAAAGAAAATATCAGATTTGTCTTCCTCTAAGAGCATAAACCCACCGACCTACTCCCCTCCTAAAAGCCAACTGGGGCCCCCAAAACCAAAATAATAATAATCGATCCTGTATATTGATCATAGTAACAATTGCGTACAGATTAGACAAAAGTGGTTGAAATTTATATACTTGCTTTTCTCTTATTAGATTTTTAATTTAAGACTAACTTTAATGAATTGCAAAGTCATATTGATATTTAGAATATCTGAAAGGGGCCCGGTACTTACGATGATATTAAAAAAAAACATAATAAAAAATATAAATTCAAATTGCCATATAATGTGTCACTGTTGAGAATGAAAAGCAACATACATAATTAGAGAAGTTGGAATTTTAATATACATTAACATAAAAATGTCGCCAAGACAAAATGTCACATCGTATTTTGTCCAGAAGCTACCACGAATCTTCTTAAATATTAAATTGGATATTCGAGATTCATGTGGTGCATTTAATGACGCAAATAAATTTAAATTAATCGCACTGTTAATTTAGAACCGCTAGGGCTTTATTGGCTTGATTTCTTTAATTACCGAATTGGCCAAAAACTTCTCCAATATGCACAGCAGTTTTTTAAATGCCTTACAACCAATAGGTAGGCAATTTAATAATAAAATTCCAATTAAGGATATGGTACTGAAATCATTAAGGTGGTTTGCTTGAAATATCTGGTGCTCGAGAAATATGCAGCGAGGGTTATTTAGGATTTACATGAGGAATTTCGAAACATCATGCCGAGTGATGTTATGAGAATTGGTTGGCGAGACTGATTTATAAGGTTCAGATTATAAAAGAAATAGCTGGAACGTTTGGAATCGGTTTGGAGAAAACCATTTGTAAATAAGAGACAACCTAGCAGTAGTGAATAATATCTTGGTTGTATTCTAAATGGTATTTGGGGCATACTATTGATTATTTTTATGTTCTTGGGAAATAACAACACAATCGGAACAAAAATCTGTATATTCAAGGAAAAACCAAACATTTCCATATCTATTCTGAGCTCGTTTTCAATGGCTTTAACGTGTATTGAAAATATAAAATGCAAAATATATCAAACTACCATTTTGCATATAAGGTATAAGAATGGCCAAGGTCACAAAAAAAGTGTACACACAAATTTTGGAATTCTGAGTTGCGTTAAATGGTTTGGTATGTGTGAGGCGCCATGTCTTATTTGTTATAAAAACAGTTTTAATACCGTATTTATTTCCAGACCGCGTAATTTTTTTCATAATTTGTTTGCCTGTTTGTGTTATTTATAAAGCCTTTTTATTTTGAAGTAGAAGTTCTTTGATAAGATTAACTTCGTCGTTAAATATTTGTTTCTCTATCGACTCAGAATTCCAAAAATTGTGTGTACAGTGTTTTATGTGACAGTGGTCATTCTGATACCGGTGAAACTTCAATGCCTTTAGAAGTAAGGAAAAAAAAACCTCAATATAACATTTCCAGAAGACATGTGGACAAACCAAATTTGGCCAATCATATATTAACCAACACCGGCAGGCATAGGATAGACTAGGATAAAACAAAGATTTTGTTGAAAGACAGAAAAACAGAACCCTCGGTATTAAGTGATATCTTCAAACGACAATATGTCACTGTCAAAATTTTGACAAACAACAAAATCAACATTATGGAGGGTTAAATGAAGGAGGACAAACTTATATGGGAATAAAACTGAAAAAGTGTCGAACGGACGTTTTCAAATAAGAAGTTCAAGAATTGGCCAGAATGGCGCAAGTGTGACGACATGGTATGTTAGAAAGTTAGGAATTGTCACCGGATTGAAATGCACAAATCCTACATTTAGAAGTGAAGTGGCTGAAAAAGTGAGAATGATGTAATTATTGGTAAAAATCGTAAATATAACGTAGAAAATCTGTTATTTGAACGTCTCTTTGTAAACGGTTGTTTCCGTTTTTTGTAATCTCTGCAAGTGATATGAGTTTATAGTGTGTTAATTGTGATATAAATTAATAAGTATGTACCCCAGTTTTAACTTTTTATGAAATTCATTGATTTTATAGTTGTTATTTTGTTATAAAACTTTTTGTAATAGTTAAAGAATTGAAAAAATTTATAAATTTATAACAAATAGATGTTGGTCAATTGATGCAAATAAAAATTATTTATTTTTACATTCTTGTGTTCCTATTACATATTTATTTTGAAAAGTGTCCCCTTACAAAGTTGGTGTTTCTACTTCCTTGTTCACCTCTCTCTGGATAAAAGATAATTAACAATTCTTTTTATCACGAAACAAACTGCTATAATTAAATTATCTCTTTTCTTATCATTATGGAACAAATTTCACTTGCCTTTTAGTCTAGAATAGTTTCTTTTTCAAGGATTCTAACATTTTCACACAGTGTTTTTCCATATATTATTTCTTGTCTAGTTGGACACAAAGCTCCATTAGCTATTATTAAATAACTATTTTTGGCATCTTTCTGCTGTAGTAGTATTTTAAATATTTCCTAAGGTACGCCTGGTGAATGCCCCTGGGAAAATATCTTCAGAAGTTTGTTGAAGTTCTCGAGTTAGTGGACAGTGCCATAATCAGCTTAGTAATTATGTAATAATGGGTTCTCCAGAGGTTAATTTATGTAGGATACTTATCTTGAATCCTAAAAAAATGTGTAAATAAAATTTTTCTTGCAAATCTGCAAGTTATATCTGTTAGTTTTGTTTAAAATTCTCGTTTTAGGTTTATGACACAATAAATTTGATAATTTTGACAATATTTATATTTGCAGGTGCGAGATATAAAGACCTAGGATTTTCGAGGAAACTAGCACACAGAGGTTCCGAATCTGAAGCTGTTCTATGTAATTGCTGTTATTTCGTAACCCCTAGGTTAGAATGTAAAGACTGTTATCTAGGATTTTCGGGGAAACTAGCACACATAGGTTTCTGAATCTGCATCCGTTCCATATAATTGCTGTTATCCCGTAACCCCTAGGTTAGAATGTAAAGACCGATATCTAGGATTTTCGGGGAAACTAACACACAGAGGTTTCGAATCTGGAGTCGTTCCATGTAACTGTTGTTATCCCGTAACTCCCAGGTTAGGATGTAAAAAAACGACATCTAGGATTTTCGGGGAAACTAGCACACAAAGGTTTCCGAATCTGGACCCGGTCCACGTAACTGTTGTTATCCCGTAACTCCTAGGTTAGTATGTAAAGACCAATATCTAGGATTTTCGGGGAAACTAGCACACAGAGGTTCTGAATCTGGATCCGGTCTATGTAATTGCTGTTATCCTGTACTCCTAGGTTAGAATGTAAAGACCGATATCTAGGATTTTCGGGGAAAACTAGCACACAAGGTTCGAATCTGGAGTCGTTCCATGTAACTGTTATCCCGTAACTCCTAGGTTAGTATGTAAAGACCGACACCGAAACCAGCACACAGAGGTTCTGATCTGGATCCGATCATGTAATTGCTGTTATCCTGTCCCCTAGGTTAGGATGTAAAGACCGACATCTAGGATTTTCGGGGAAAACTGCACAAAGGTCTGGAGTCCATGTTCTGTTAAACCCCTAGGTTATGATGTAAAGCGACATCTAGGATTTTTGGGGAAACTAGCACACAGAGGTTCGATTTCCATGTAATTGCTGTTATCCTGATGGTAGGATGTAAAGACCGACATCTAAAGACCGATTTTCGGGAAAACTTTTCGGGAAAACTAGCACACAAAGGTTCCGAATCTGGACCCGTTCCATGTAACTGTTCTTATCCCGTAATTCTAGTTAGGATTTTCGGGGAAACTAGCACACAAAGGTCCGAACCTGGACCCGTTCCATGATTTGCTGTTATCGAGAGGTTAGGATGTAAAGACCGACATCGGATTTTCGGGGAAACGAGCACACAAAGGTTCCGAATCTGATCCGTTCCATGTAATTGCTGTTACCGTAACCCCTGGTTAATGTAAAGATCGATATCTAGTTTCCGGGGAACGCCACAGAGGTTTTGAATCCGATCCATGTAATTGCTGTTATCCTGCACACATGTATGTAAAGACCGACATCTAGGATTTTCGGGAAAACCATACGTCCGAATCTGGACCCGTTCCATGTAACTTTGTTATCCTAAACCCTAGTAGTATGAAAAGACCGATATCTAGGATTTTCGGGGAAACTAGCACACAGAAGTTCTGAATCTGGATCCGGTCCATGTAATTGCTGTTATCCTGTGACCCCTAGGTTAGGATGTAAAGACCGACATCTAGGATTTTCGGGAAAACTAGCACACAAAGGTTCCGAATCTGGACCCGTTCCATGTAACTGTTGTTATCCCGTAACTCCCAGGATTAGGATGTAAAGACCGACATCTAGGATTTTCGGGGAAACTAGCACACAAAGGTTCCGAACCTGGACCCGTTCCATGTAATTGCTGTTATCCCGTAACCCCTAGGTTAGGATGTAAAGACCGACATCTAGGATTTTCGGGGAAACGAGCACACAAAGGTTCCGAATCTGGATCCGTTCCATGTAATTGCTGTTATCCCGTAACCCCTAGGTTAGGATGTAAAGACCGACATCTAGGATTTTCGGGGAAACTAGCACACAAAGGTTCCGAATCTCGACCCGTTCCATGTAACTGTTGTTATCCCGTAACTCCTAGGTTAGGATGTAAAGATCGATATCTAGGATTTCCGGGGAAACTAGCACACAGAGGTTTTGAATCTGGATCCGTTCCATGTAATTGCTGTTATCCTGTAACCCCTAGGTTAGAATGTAAAGACCGACATCTAGGATTTTCGGGGAAACTAGCATACAGAGGTTCCGAATCTGGAGCGGTTCCATGAAATTGCTGTCATCCCGTAACTCCTATGTTAGAACGTGACGATAAATTTTTTTGCGAAAAGAATGAAACCCCGAGGAGGGTATTCAATATCTCCGACAAATGAAGTTAACCTGAAAATTTTATCGTGGCATAGTAACTTATGAGTTACGGGATAACAACAATTACATGGAACGGCCCCAGATTCGGAACTCCTGGGTGCTAATTTCCCCGAAAATCCTAGATGTTGGTATTTACATCTCTCGTCTACAAATGTCGCCTTGTCTTGTACCCTGTTTTGCTGTAGTTAGTTTGGTGTTTTCATGCTGATGCATAACTAATGGTTCTTGCAAATGTTTTCAGGGAGATTTGTTTATTGGTGGGCTACTCTAGCGTTTCTTTTGATGGCCTAAGAATTATACCTAGTGTCAAAACTTATGGTATAACTCTCGTACATTCTTTTGCTTAGTTTACGTCCACTATTGTTTTAATTCAGACGTTCACCTTTGAGTTAGAGATCAACATACATGATTAAGCTTCGATTACCGAACAACATAAACAAACTCCAGCAGCGATATCAATTTTGTTCGAAAATGTAATTACATAATCTTCATCTACCACACTTTAGCCGCTCTGTTTTAGCTATGTGAAAGATGCAGGATCAACTACCGAAACGGCAGGAAGTTGAGATTCAATTATTGTCTCATTACGATGCCTATCTGCAAGAGCCACATCATTTTTTCGACGTTCAATGATTCGAAACCAATTTATTCTTGACAAATAGTAGATGACGGAAATCGTATGTTAAGTAGCTCGATAATCGTAATTTTGACGCAGACCTGCATCAGGATGCCGAAAACTAATGATAAAAAAATTATAATTAAGATTCTTTTAACAGATATCGGAGTTATCGATTTCTTCTCGAGATTGATTGATTGATAAATCGTCTTATTACCATCTATGTCTTGTACGGAACGCACTGTTTATTTTTCCAGATGATAGATCTGGATATTTTAATATCTCATTATCGATGTGCTACCGAACTAGACGAAGGCATTCAGTGAATTCAAAGTTTACAATCTGATCATTTAGAATTCGAGACATTAAGCGATAGTTCATCTGTAATAAACTATATGGCGATGAAGAAAAGTTAATGGGAATTATGTTGAAAGTTATAATGGTACATGCTTATCGACTTTTATAATACTGTTGATATATGAGTAACAACTGAATGCTTCTGTATGCAGAGGCGAGGAATTCCAATTATAATTAGTTGGTTGGGTGCGATTAGTTACATGTAAATAAAAAAATGTATGGTTGATATATTTACAAAAGTAGTGAGAAATACCTTCCATCTAACTAGAGACCCATCTCCATGATATCAACTATGGGAAATTTTTTTGAAAAATTCATTTACAACCGACTGATTGAATTTATAAACAAATGTAATATCATTGCAGATAACCAATTTGGCTTCATAAGGAAACAAAAGATGGTTTAAATTTGATAACCAATTTGGTAATAGAAAACCTAGATAAGAGCCAGTCAATAGCAATTACGTTTCTTGATTTAGCAAGGGCCTTCTATACAGTCAACCATAAAATTTTACTTGATAAATTGAAGAGATATGAAGTTAGAGGAGGAGCTAATAAACTTTTAGCGAGTTACTTAGAAAACAGGCAACACAGAGTTAAGATAGATGAAGATTATAGTAATTTTTTGACAGTTAAAACTGGGGTTCCCCAGGAAACAGATTTGGGGCCACTATTTTCTATTTTATACATTAATGACATCTTGGTGGATATGCCTTTCAATATAATATCCTATGCAGACGATAATGCCGTTATCTCAATGGAAAAATCTTGAAATGAAAATGAACGAGTATTTCGATCACATTGCTGACTGGCTTATGTTAAACAAACTGTCCTTAAATATGAAGAAAACCGTATGTATGACCTTTGGGAATTATTCTGAAAGTGTCCATGACATATTTAATATACAATTAAAAGGTAGTAATATTATTGGATTACAAAATTGTAAATATTTAGGGATTATTTTCGATAAGAATTTAAAATGGGATCAGCATATTCAAAACGTTATTAACAAAACCAAATATCTTGTTTTCATTTTTACCAAATTATCTTAGAGTAATGAACTGTGAAACTCTTAGAATAATATATGACGCCCTAATTAATGGTATAATTATTATGGAATAATAGCAGGGGGAGGAGCCTACACGAACTTTAGAATATTGTAAGAAACCATCCAAAACAGAATTTTAAAAGTAATAAATAATAACAAACTTGTACTTATGGCTAATCCACCAAATATAAAAGAGCTCTTTTAATTTCAATCACTTATGTACCATTATAATAATCTAAAGGATAACTTAAAAAAATCGACAAGTTTAACCAGAGATAAAAACTTACAAATGCCTATTATCAAGAAAACAATAAGTAATAAAAGTAGTTTCATTGTACCTATTAGACTTTTTAATAGCATGTCAAATAAGTTAAAAAACTTGAATAGCAATCACAAAAAAAGAAAAATAAAAGAATGGATTTATAATAACAAGTTAGGATAGATTGTGTGAGTACACTAAATTTGCCTTTTTTAGTTTTGTTATTATTGTGTTGTTGTATGTTTCTTAAATATTTGTTTTATGATTTATGTTTGTTAAATATTTTGCATTAATTAGGATTGTATAAAAATAAAAAAAAATAGCAATACTTGAATATAATTTAGTCTATAGTGTTTTAGTATAGTAGTTTATATGTCTATATTTTTATGTTAGTATGTATGTTTAGTTTTAAGTAATTCTGACGAAGTCCTATGAACAGGTTTCATTACCTTTGTAGGATTTGCAATGAATATTGTGTTTGTTGTAAATTTTGAACTGGAATAAAGAATAAATAGAAAAATATATTATAATACTTATTACTAATACCTAAAAACAAGATAAAATTCGTAGATTTTACATTCCCTTAAACGCAAGATACTGTTTCTAGTCGGGGACTTTCATCAGTTGCTCTTTTCTTAACAGATTGAAATCTCAAATATTCGTATATATAAAAATGTCCTGTCAGGGTGTTACTGGTCGAACTCTTCCAAAACGACTTGACCGATTTTTATCAAATTTTTATGCACATTTGATAGCTATGAGAATAGGTCGTAAAAGGTAATTAGGGTATCCATATCCAGAAAACTAATGCTTGGTAAATATAATTAAAAAAAGAATAATTTTGACAAGTAATGTCAGTGTAGTGTGTAAATTCAATACAAATAAAAACATTTTAATAGTCTGGGAAAATTAGATTCCAATAAATGTTGTTAAAAATAACACGTATGTTATACTGAAGCCCCGAACCCAAGACCTGAGGAAAAAAGTCATCAAAGGGTAAGGAAGCAAACTTAACACATAAAATAAAAAAGTCATGTATATATTTGGTAGGTATGAGAGTAGTTCGTAAAGTATATTTCATACCGGAGGACATGGAGGACAGGTGAGGAAATGTTTTTTGAAAAATTTACTATTTTTAGTAGTTTAATATAGTCGTAAGAATATAGAGGTTGATTTTTTTTGAAGTGAAGTAATATGTCAGTCGTCATTTTGTCAAAATCGAAATATTAAATGGATTGAAATGGGGGTTACTATTATTTTAGAAAGATTTCAATACAGCCGAAATAGAAAGTAATCAATACTTGTGTGAATATTGATATTCATACTCTTCTAAAATAAGCAGAAGCGGGTTTTATCAATATGTGAACGTTCAGTTATTTGTTAGGGGGCAAGGGGGTACTTTTTAAAAAAAAAATCACTATTTCCGTGGAACTGCAAATAATACAGATATGAGAATTATAACATTAATTCCTTAAATTAATAGAGATTTGACGTGGAATTTCACGAAAATTCTGTTATTGAACAGGGACGACTGGTGTCAGTAATTTTGTATTAAACAAAAAAAGATGCAGGCGCGAAAGTTGGTATGCATGTTCTTCTCCTGAAATGCCTCGAACTGAATTTAATCACTTAGCAATCATCACGTAGTCGATAAATGTAATGTGGAGTATTTATTCATGAATAGAGACATTGGGTCCTGAAAAATGTCCCTCATCTGATTTATTGCACTTGAAATCTCAAAAAAATGGAAAATGTTGGAAATGTTAAGTGATAGTTTAAGTTTATAAAAAATAAATAAGAAATTAAATGAATACTCTCTTCGAACTTCACACAAACCAGTTGCGCTTCCCACAATTGAATGAACACTGTATTTGATACCGTTACCTTTGAAGACGAGAGAGACAACTAGTTTTCGGGATAGCACACAGAGGTCCGTAATTCCATGTAATTGCTGTAATTGCTGACAGGTAATGAATGTCATAATGTTTCAGTGAAGTTATTCAATATCCTGAAGGTGAATTTGAAAATATCGTTACATTCTAACCTAGAAATTACGGGTAACAGCAATTACATGGAACGGGTCCAGATTCGGAACCTCTCTAGTTTCCTGGAAAATCCTAGATGTCGGTGTTTATATCTCGCGCCTTCAAATATAAATATTGTCAAAATTATCAAATTTATTGTGTCATAAACCTAAAACGAGAAAAATCTAAAGAATTTTAAACAAAACTAACAGATATAACTGAAAATGCCAACGTCACCATAAGTGTAAAGGACAGTCAACATGTCAGAAATGCCAAAAATTTCAGAAATCTCAAAAATGTCATAACCGTCAAAAATATCAGAAATGTCAAAAATGTCAAAAACGTTAAAAATGGAAATGAAACGTCAAAAAAACCTGAAATGAAAACTAGCTCATCATATTAAATCCTAAAATAATGTATTTTTAGAAACATTTGAGGCCATGTAATTTTTGCTCATGAAAAAAACGGTTTTCACAAAAAATATAAAAATGTACGAGATGTGAAAATTACGAAATTTAAAAATTTTAGAGATAGATATGTCAAATATTTTGCAAGTAATGACTTTAATATTTTAGCGCGAAATGAATATTGACATTTATGGTTTTTAGGGAACAGTGACATCAAATCGAAAGTCAGACAGTATGAATTGCCATTTTCTGTGATTCCTAGGCTATTTGTGGATCAGTTTTCCCTGAAACTTCTAGATGTCGTATTTCATTTCGCGTTTAATTATTAAAAAGATGTTAGCCCGGGTTATATTCATAATTCTTCAGCACTACAGGAAATACTCTAATTCAATCGAATAGTTCGATAAGCACATATCTACAGTGAGGAGGGACACACTTTACGCCGTTTATAGGGAAATGTAGTCTCAAAACTCGAGATCAAATAGCTTTAAGCGAATTTGCCACTTGACACCATGAAGAAAGAGGATTTGGTCGATTCGAATTCCTTCATCACAATGATTTATAAGCGACAATATATTTTTTATAGATATCCTTAAAAATTGTTAACGAGTAGCGACTACCGCATTATAATAACCACATTAAGAAAGTATAGAGTAAGGCATAAAAGAGATTATTATCTGCTAAATGGGCAAACATGCCAAGTAAATAACAAACACAGGCACAGGCTCTGAACAAAGAGCCAAAAAACAATAGAACAGAAACAGAACATAAAAACAAATGAATTGAGAAGATATATCACAGGCAGTAAAATAAGTTGAAGAAAAAATTGTAAAAAATATTAAAACTATAATAGAAGAAAAGGAGGCGAACAAAAAATAGCGGTTGTCATTCTCTTTCTTTGTAGAATTCTTAGTAATATACATAAACAGAATAAATGTCACTATTTTGCATGTAACATGCTTTATAACACATCTTCTAGCATTCTAGCAGATTTGACACATAGTCTTGAAAAAAATCTAGATAAATTTTATTATTCGAGTTCCCTAGCCGTATTATTGAACCGTTGGAATTGCCAGAGAATTTGAATAGTGAAATTTATGTAAATTTCACATTGGACTTTTTTTGCTGGGGTTACCTGAAAGATAAGATTTATTCGAAACCCATAACAACAATTAGTGAATAACTTCTAACTTTCTAGGATGCTGCCGAACACATCAGTTCGCGATGTCATTGGTGGAAAGGTAGTTTTTAACACGATGTCATGCCTGTATTGATGCTGGTGGTAAACAGTTTAAAAATTTGCTCTCTTGCTAGTAATAAAGTTATAATCTAGAGTATTCTTTTTGGACGTTTTTCAATAAAGTCCGTATAACTTTAAAAATATATATTCCGACTTTTTCAAATATTTTTCCCTAAGTAGTTATTTTTGAACACGTTGTATATGATTCTGCCATTCTGGAATTTTCTGGTATCACATATTAAAGCTGTCAGGTAGGTTCTCTAACTACCAATAATTACGATGTTATGTAAACATGAAATTGTCAATTAATTAATGTGAACAGTTTTTGATCGTTTGATTGGTAGTTTATTTGGACTTGTTGTTCTGTTAATCACAGTGGTGTTGAGTTATCAACATGATATATGACTCGGTGTGGATCATAAAATTCTGCCAGTGTCTGGAAACGCTTGCGCAAATTGCAAAATAGATTGTTTTAATTGCTTCTTTAAATCTGGCAATACTCTTCCTCTTTCATCAGCTGGGATATTTGGATGATGATTGTGAGCTTCTGCTGGTAGAATATATAGCAAATGTTGTATCGTTAATGTTTATCGTTCGATTGCTTGAGACTGAACTCAAAGTTAGTTGGGTTCATAGCAAGGTAAAACCACAGCAGGCTAACAGAGTTTTGCTGGAAAATACTCTTTCTGAGTGGAATATGGTGAAGAAGAAATATAACAATTACTGGAGTTTAAATGTTAAAGCGGTTTATTTTAAATTGACAGGTAGTTACATATGACCGATACAAAAACAAACAAAAAATAACGCTCTGACTGACAAAAAATTCAAACCTATAATATTTTTCATTTATAAAAAGACGTTGTCTACATTGTGCCAACAAATTTAAAACAAAAGTAATAATGGCATTGCCTGGAAATATAATTATATACACTGAATTTGACAAATTGACAAAAAAGAGCTCTATATATTGTCGTACATTTCGCTTCGTTTTGGGTATAGTTGTGTTATTATATTTCAAAATACTTGTCTCTAAAAAAAAACTAATTTTCGTAACTGATGAGATAAAAATGATGAAAGTAACATTAGACTTATCACGAATTAACTTAAATTTTTGTAGATTTGTTGCATAATATTTTTAATCTTTGATGACAGTCCAGATTTAAATGTCATCATATAAACTCGGTCACAGCATGCGGTCAATCTTCTAAAAAAGTGAAATTTTGCAGTTATTCGCCAACAGTTCACCAAATACCTACAAAATCTCGCACAGATGGTACCTTAAACACGTTAGTTACATTTGAACGATTTTATTTGCACCATAATGTATTTCGTGTGATGTTTTAGCAGTTTAGAAAAAAAGCCTTGCCATTATAAGTTATCGCAGCATAAACAATAACGATTCGTTATGAGTAATGTCATAATACCGTTTTAAAGCCGTTGGTCTGAAATAAAACGATATCATTTCGAAAGAGCGTTAAATATCGGCAATATCCTCAACGTTTTATTGCTCTTCTTGTCATCAGATAAACGTCATCAACATATTTTAATTTTCACTACACAACCTCTTGACACGACACACAGGAGACTATACGAGGGGATATCTTATATTATCATGGTCTTGATTGTATGTTATACAGGGACAATATTAAGCTGCAGTATTCGTCATTATTGACTGTTTATTAAGGCAGTTTTCTTTAATCGTTAATTTTCTGTATCAGTATTGTAATTCTCATCTGACGTAAACTGCACCACAGAAATTTTGGAAGCAGCAGGTTCTTAACGGAAACCCTGACTTGCAGAAACTAAAATAGGTCAATATGGTAGTGAAATGAAAAAATTTGACACTTCGTTCCGACCAGACACTTCTTTATAATTGAAATGCCCATACAACTGAGTTTCCAGTTCCCAAGATGTCATCACATTTATGTGTTGACCAAGTTCATATTATAAATCAAGCATTTTACATTAATATTTCTGAATAATATTTGAGTTAAACACGCTATACTACTAATTCCTCAGTACCGGTCTTTAGAGGACATAGTTCTGTAATGCATATTAATAACCGTTTAAAGCATATACTGCATATGACTTCAAGAGCATAAATAAAAAAATACCGTTTTGTGGTATTAGGTATTATCAAATATTTTGAGTCCTAAAAACAAACAAAAACCTACTTTGCAGGTTTGCTTCTGTTTGTGTGTCAAATTTATTAATTATGAAATATTTCATAGGAATTATTTTAGTTCCTGCTAGGTAACTCTAACTGTTTCGAGTGAACGGTAAATAGAAGTCTCCATTTTCTACGAACCGTTAATAATATCGACAGACAAAACTCAATAGTAGTTACAAAGAGGGGGAGGTATAAAAAAATTGAGAAATAAAGTAGATCTTAATCCAACGTAACAAAACCTAAGAAAAGGTTTGCAAATGACTTTTTTTTCTTTGGTGCCGTTTTGGTGAACGAAGGCAAGGGAAATGTCTGCCAGTACTATGTAACGCTTGTTTAGCCCTAAAAGACCTTACCTACTAAGTGGCAGAAATTTTTTCATACTGTCACTTATTTTGAGGTAATTTACAAGTTTTTGTCCAAGTTTCAATTTTTTTATGTAAGATTTCTGACAAAACTAAATACTTCAATCAGTCGTCAATATTTTTTCAACAAAGTATAACTCATAACAAGGAAATTGAGGGTTAAGATTCACTTTATTTCTCTGTTTTTATACCTCTCGTCTCTATTTTTGGTAATAATAATTATAGTTTAAAAAACACGCTTTAATAGCAAACCGAACTAAAAAGTAGAAAATATTTTTTTCTGCTTTTTAGTTCGGTTTGCTATTAAAGCGTATTTTTTTAGTCTTTTTAAACTATAATTATTTTCTAAGTTTTAAGGCTTATAATCATCTCTTTAGTATTTATAATTAAGAAGTTTTCTTCATGCTGACATAACCTTTCCATTTCATTACAGTAAGTTTTACCTCTGGCAACTAGATGGCAGTAGTTAATAGACGAATTTGTATTTAGGCAAGAACAGTAACCAAAAGACAACAAACGGGAAAATTTAATCTAAAAAATTGTATTGTCATCGGCCCTTGACACAGGTGTCAATTTTCAACTTAATTGGACTTCTTTAGGTTGGTGAAGATTATGTTGAAAGTTTCCGTTACATAGATAGCGTATTAAAAATGTGTACTTTTACTTACCGTTCACTCGAAAAAACCGCCACTAAATATGAAGATAAGCTACAAATCGAGTCATATATTTAAGGCAAGGCAGAAAGTTCGGATTCCTGGATTTCTTTACGTGCTGTAGCCTAGACTACAATATGGGATAATTTTCATGAACCTGTATATCCGCAGTTTAAGGCTTGGTTTTAACAGTGCAACATGACATACTAAATCTATTCAGGCAATTGAAGATATTTAACAATTTTCCAGAGAGAGAGAATATTAACTACTCCTCTTATTTATCACTTCATGGTTACTTCTTATAAAAATTGTGCTTGTAAAAAAACAAACTGTTAGTGAAGATATTATGAATTTTATTCGCGTTATCCAAATATGTTTTTTTAATTGAACCTTGGGTTATGTAGATTAAGGGAAAATTAGTTAGAACGTCATCATCCACTATCATAGGGGTGGAAATGAGGTGTAGATGTATAGTTATTAATATAGATTAGAAAAATATTTATTGCAAAACTATCATGGCGATTTTTTCACTTTACTCGCTCCCCCCTTATTTTCACCTATACTTTTGGGAGGATAGTTTTCCAATACATATTTTTTAATCTATTTAAATAGGTCTACAACTTAAAAACTTTTGTATAAATATTTCTATTTATCTTTGGGATATACCAAATACAAAAGAAAAAAAGCACGAATTTTGAAATGTACACCATTTCACCCCTTATTTCCAATAATAGTGGATGGCATTCTAAATAATTTTCCTTTAATCGACAAATTAAAAAAAAAATGTTTCGATACCTCTATTTTTTCTCAAGATGGTTTCCGTTAAAAAAATGCCATTTGACCCATAGTGCGCCGTTTAGAAGACTTTGTATAATAGCTTTTTAAAAGTTTTAGACCGCCAATTTGGGTTTATGATTATAATTTTCTAAGAAGAACCTTTATAAATGCCTAATCGATTAAAATCTTTTCTTGTTCTGTTCACACTCTGCTATCCCTCGTATTTCCGCCCCTTGATACCAATAGACTGCAATATTCTCTGCATGTCTGTATACATTTACATGGCCGACGTGATATGTTTGTTTATTGATTATTGAAAGGTAAATGTCAAACTGTCGCCAGCCATATAAGTTTTCATTAATTTCAGTCTCCAAGTGCTATAAGCCTTTATCCGTATTATTAATCGATAAGTTCATGATTGCAAAACGGTCAAATAAATTGCCGTCATATTTCACATACCAATATGTTGGGTTGTGTGCATTTGTAGAGGCGTCTCTATTTATATCCAACATGGGACTTTGTAAGTGATAAATAGTCTGGACATAATTCTTGGGGATACCACTAAGTAATTACTTATGGCGTCACAGTCAGAAAAAAGATTTGAATTTTCATTTTTTTACTTACAAAACTGGTGCAAGAACTTTCGTAAAAGATTAGTCATTTTTAAAGTTGTAGGTTTATCCAAGGCGAAATGGTGTAAAACTTGAAATAGTGGCGGTTGTTCTTAACACTCAGGACGCTTAAAGAAGTTCTTATCGGTAGTAGTAATATTTGTACAACGCTTCGTTGGTTTCCCAACTTCTTCAAGTACTGAACATACAAGACTACACTGAGTTCAATTTTTTAGAAATGTTACAGCAAAAAAATAGTGTTTAAATTAAAAGCACTTGAACATAAATTATGTCAATTACACAGCCCCACAAAAAAAGTCTTGTGCATGGGTCCGGATCTATGAAGGCCTATGTCTTAGGGGTCGCTGAATCCAATTCCGGGGTCTGTTTAACCTCTTCAGGGCCGGGTCAAGGTTATTCCAAGGTCAAATTGCCATAACCTAATCACAAAAATCTGATAAAATTCATATAACTCTTTTTGTGTTCGCTGATCCCAAATCTGGGGTCCTTTTGACCTATTCAGGTCAGGTTCAAGATCAAGCCAAGGTTAAATCTCCAAAATCCAATCAAAAAATCTGAAAAAATTCATACTTATGTTTTTTGTGTCGTTAAATCCGAATTTGGTATTAGCTAAAGTGTTACTCCAAAGTCATACTGAGATATTTCTAATGTTAATGACTTCGAGTTTTTTGTTGTTCTAGTCTATTTGTTCAACTACAACGCAAGATCAAATTAACTTGAAAGGAATTAACGAAACAAACTGTAGTAAATTAAGATGTCTTTTAAATCGCTGAAACCGAATCTTGGTTTATTTTTATTTTAAGTCAGTGTCGAGAACATTAGTTCAAATTTAATAGCCATCCCGTGCGACTAGTTAAAGCATATAGCAACATGATAACTCATAACGATAGAATTTATTCGTATGTTTTTCATATATTTTTTTAAAGCCACATAATCTCTGAGTTCTTATTTATTCAACAAAAGATCTTTGAAAATTTTGATGGTTCATAGGCTGAATGCTATTAAACTTTATTGCAAAAAAGCGTCCAATAAAGTTATCAAAGCACATGAATTAAATTAATTAGGATACTATAAGCAAATGGAAAAATTTCCATTTACTGCTTCAAATTTACGAGTAATTTGAAATTAGCATTTCGTTGTTTTAGTAAGGTTGTTCAATTAACATACATCAAACTTAATAGTTACCACATATCTCAAAATAGGTACATTATTCTGAAATACCGATTTGAGTTCACATAAAATCCTACGTCCGTTAAGGTGTGAGGATGAAGCCGTAGTGTGTCTGACGACGAGTTGACATTGTCCTTGCCAAAGTCAGAAAGCTCTCATACTTAGACCTGTGGAGGTATGAGAGTTATCACCCCCCAGGACGGTGGACTCACCTGTGATCGGATCAGGACCTTAACGTGCGGCTATCTCAATATCTTATGGAGACTAGAACAGAAAAAAGTCGATGTCATTGACATTAGAAATATCTCAGTATGACTTTGGAGTAACAGTAGCTGATTCCAGATTCAGATTTAGATACCCAAAAACATATTTGTAAAATTTTTCAGACTTTTTGATAAGATTTTGGAGATTTGACCTTGACTTGACCTTGGAATGACCTTGACTCTGACGTGATAAGGTAAACTGACCCCGGATTCGGATTCGGCTGTGTTATTGAACACAAATTGTCAAGATCATCATAGTTGTGAACAGACAACTTTTTAATTAGCTATATACGAGTGTAAATCAACTATAAACGGTAATTATGCTATGCTGCTTAGAATGTAGTTTCGAGCTAGATGATGTTATGTGGAGAAGATGTTTGGTTTATAAGGAACGGAGAAACGGACTGGGTTCCGGGTTTGCTCGTATGCTCCATTCGTCTATTGCGCAACGGATTATATTCATGTTTTTAACCACCGAGGGTCTTAAACCCGTCAGAAACTGTTGACTCCTTTGAAAGCACAGTTTGGAGAGTACGTTGTCTCAGAATCGTGTGTATACGTGGGCAAGAAAATTTAAAGACGAACGAGAAATGTCGAAATCGAAAGTCATGGACACCACCCCAGAACAAGCCTTATTAAATATGAATTTTACCCATTAATCAACGTACAGTGGATGCGACTGACTACTGGCAGTTGTTATGGTCCGCCAATACCGCGTATTGAAACAAACGACGAGGCATGCCCATCAGAAATGTCATTCTCCTCAATGACAACGCTAGGCCTCACACCGCCGTTTTGACAATAAATAGAAATGGAAGAAATGAACTGGTAGTAAACAGTCTGAGGCAATCACTGGGAGGAAAACAATGAAGAAATCGAGGGGCCCGTGTGTAATTGGCTTAAAAATCGTCTTGAAATATTTTGTGAACAGGGAATACTGAAACTTCTGAACCCGTGGCTACAATGTGTAGATCACGCAGGAGGGTATATTGAATAATGTTTGCATTTGATTTACCATCGTATATATAAGATTACCACAGGACATGCTTTTATGTACACCAACCCAACCCGCAACCTCAGCTCGGGTATTGGATTCCTTAAAGTAGTGTAACATTATTTTACTTGTTTTAGTATCTAAAAATAGTGACGTAGCCCAAATTTAACGTCTATATCGAGAGATTACACTCCAACACACAATTGGCCCTCTGTAAGTCAGTCTTTTTATATACATAATCCAAATTCTGAATAACCATTTGTTTGTTAAATGTATTATTGACTTTAATAAAAGACAGTTCATTAATTTGCGTTTCTGTGAGTGATTTAACAAAAAAGACATTTTCAACAACTAAAAATTAGTGTCCTCTATACTGCATCCTGTTTACTACAGTATAATCTTATATTCTTGATGTAGCATTTAGCGCCATTTTTGCATATGTATTTAAGTGGACTGTAATTTATATGAGGTGTTGATTCAAGTTATACTATTTGGGAGAAGTTAAAACTTTATATTGCATAGAATGTTTCCAGTGTATAAATATGTAACGGTACAATTTACAATTATTAAGATAAATTAGGCAGACTTACCAGAAAGGTAAAAGGGTGTATGTAAATACTATATGTAGATCCAGTATGTAGTTCCGTCCATAAAATGTGCACATATGTCACGGACCATAAATATTATATTTTCGAACTGTTCGGCATGAGAGACGATGCGAAAGTCTCGTTGACCCATTCAACGAGGAAGTATGTGGTTTTTTTCCAACATATAGTACAGGAAGGAATAAAAATAATAGGAATTTAAGCATATCAAACCTAATTCCAGCAAATAAATAAATAATACATTCAGTCTAATGCACTTGAATATCCAATTTATATAACCCGCAAAAAACTAAATGAATATTCATTAAATAAACAATGAAGACGAAACACTTGACCTATCAACTTCACACTTCTATAGTCGTGTTTTTGTTGCGTTATTCTTGTACGCATATGTTATTTTGTTTGTTCAACATGAGATTTAAAACACTGGTATGCTATTATATGACCAATCCAAGCTGATCCCGGACCGATATTTGACTCTTTATTATCTAAATAACAGTTAGGTATTAGTATTTTAGATGGCTCTATACAAGTAATCACTTTTTTATAGCTCATCCAAAAAATTTTCAAATGATTGTCTGCTTTGGTTGTCTGTAACATCACCATGCTAAAATTGGATCTGTTGAACGGATAGATCGAAAATGCAATTCAATATCATTTACCAACTCTTGTGTAATATTGGTAAATTACGCTTACAGGTATTTTTCACGGGACTGAGAAAATATGTAATAATTTCTATAATTTTATATAATGAACACCCCTGCTTGTGAATTTTCTTTAACCAATAAAGCATCGGTTGTAAAGTTTGACAATGATCAGATCTTTATTCATATCCATCTTAAGTAGTTTCTTGTTAAATAACTGGGGTACTAATCTATTAGTTGGATTTCTAGTACCCACATAAGTCTCATAGTTGCTCAATATATTCTGTAGCTTCTCTAAATATTGTACATAATCTCTGTATTATTTCCATTGTAATCTTGAAATTATAATGTTATCAATCTCCTTATTAATGTGGACATCTTTAATTAAAATATTGTTATCAAGTTCAATCTTAATATCTGCTCTACTTCTAGTAAAGAAGACATTATTCAAGATGTTTCTCTGTCAATTTGTAAACACAAGTTTGACTATGAGTTTCAGTTGTTTTAGTTAGCACACTGACAAGAGGGCCTTGGAACCTTAGTAGGCCAGGGCTGAAGCATTTGGAAATGCTAAAACGTGAAAAAAAATATTAGTAGGATGAAACCAATTGGTTTGGTTTTTATTTTTATCTTTTACAAAATAATTTTTCACGAAATTTGTTGAAATATGCTTTTTCGATATTAAGTCAAAATAAGGTGAATAAATAAATATTTGAAATCAAGAATACTAATTACAGTGTGTTTGGAACATAATCCAAATACAATGGAGAATTGATTTATTTTTCAAAAATTCAGAACTTTGTTGTATTAAAAAATCGGTTCATATTAATTATTAATTATTAATCTTTAACCTTTTGTGGACAGGGTAATTTTGGAATTGGAATCATAAAGCTACATTTCCACAGCTCAGGAAATGTTGATGTTTCAATACAATAGTTAACAAGTAACATATTGGACTACATGCGGACAACAATTTAAGAGTATGGTAATGCATATGCCGTCGATTCCAATTAAATCAGACTTAATACTAAATATGGCAGCTTGAACCTCCTGAACTGTGGCCAGTCTGAATTCTTTTTTCCGATATCACCACATGCATTCAATATCTATTGGGACTTTACGAATACAGTCAAAACATCCTAGCTTCAAAACCGCAATACATCTAAATTTTGAACCTATGGTGAAACGTCATATTGCCGACAGTTTGTCTTTGACAATTGGACAACTGGGGAAAATTGTCCCGCCTAAATAATTAATTAGTCTAATGTTAGCAAGAAATTCTTAAATTATGGGCTTTCTTTTGATCAATTTTATCCGATTAACCCGTAACGGCAAGATAACCTCATTAAAGTTACTAAACAAATCTAGTAAGCCATATCTGGTTACATTTGATTAAATTTTGTTTAAAAAAAATGACCTTTATCGTCCAAAAATGTCAAAAACAGTCCCAAACACAGCAAACAAACAAATGAACAACAATGTATTGTATTGTTAACCTCCCAGTGGTACATTTTGTTCACAAATTGTTTTCTTTTCTCTCTTAACCCTATTGGGATTTGGAAAAGGAAAATGTCAACAAACAACAAATTATAAAAATGAAATCAATAAAAGTAAAGGTTACAAAAATAAATTATACAGTGTGTTCCTAAATTGGAGGTACAAACGAAAAGGGGAGATTCCTTGAATAGTTTTAGGAAGAAAAAGTCCCATAAACATGGGTCCGCAAACGTTTCGTTTTCAAGATACAAAGTGTTAAAGTTTCAATTTTTTTCAAGTTTTTTTCTCATAGTATCTGCACTTCACAAGATATTCAAATGAAATTTGGCATAGATTTCGAGAAACAAAGTTTTAATTATTAAACTAGCAATGATTCTTAAAGATTCGATAAACTGGTATAATCATCAAAAAAATGTATATATCAAGAAACGTACAACTCAAAAATTAATCATAATAAAAAAACTAAATAACAACAAAGGAACTAAACTACAGCAATTGTTGAAAATGTCCTCCCCCAACCCTTATACAAGCTTCTGTTCTTCTTCTCAAAGTTATGTATACTAGAGATTTCAGATGGCCCCATAGAAAGAAATCTAAACTATTTAAATCTGGGGATCTGGCGGGCCATGGCTGATGTCCACCTCGTCCAATCCAACTGTTTACATAATTTTCGTTCAAATACTCCCTAGCCAAAAGTGAAAAATAAGCAGGAGCACCGTAGTGCATGAACCACATTTCACTTCGCATCATAAGAGGTATATCATCCAATAACAAGGGCAAATCGTTCTCTAAAAAATGTCTGTATGATTGACCAGTAAGTCGCCCTGGCAAGAAGAAAGGACCAATCAAATAATCGCCAATATTACCACCCCACACATTTAATGAAAATTCCTCTTGAAAATAAGCTTCTGCAATTTCATGTTCTCCTCAGCCCATATTGTTCATTATGAAAATTTATGATTAAAGTCCTTGAGAAACAGGCTTCAACAGTGAATAGGATTTGGCAATCAAAATGAGGATTGTTTAATAGTCTGTTGAGGTACCACTGACAAAAAATAATTCTTGGATGACAATCTCGAGGCAAGAGCGCCTGCACTCTCTGAATGTGATAAGGATAGAGCAAAGAATCCCGCAAAATCCGCCAAACAACTTGATGACTTGTATTTAAGGTAACACTAATTTTTCTTGTACTGGTTCCTGGATGTTCTTCTATTTCGTTCAGCACTGCCTCTTCGAGTCGTGGTGTTCTCACACTTCGTGGTCTACCTGCATTAATATTTTTCGCAGAAAAAGATCCAGTTTCTGAAAGACGCCTGTGAATATTAGAGAACATCCGATGAGATAGCGTTCCATGTAAAGACGCTTAGCTTCTCTTGAATTACCATTTGCAAGACCATACATGAAATGCATGTCAGCCATTTCGGAATTCGTAAAATTCGGCATGTTTTGATGTTAAAATGCAACCATCTTTAATTTTCAAAACACAGGAGTTTAATTTGATGTGTCAAAACTAACAATAAATTTATTCATTCACCACAGCCTACTAGGTAGGTAACTAGATTTCTATGACAATTCGGAATTTTCTGAGGATTTCAAGAGAATCATTCAAAATTTTTTTCTCGAAACCGGTAGTAGATACGACAAAACTACAAGAGAACATAAAGTTTGGTATAACAACAAAGCTTTTCTTTACAATTTTTGAAAGTACCAGTGGCTCACCAAACAAAAGTTCTGAAGGACAACAGTGCACAGTGTTCCCGAAAAAATATCACCCTGTAGATTTGCAATCGAAATTGGCATGTCATAAGGTGATTTGAATATCTTGTAAAGTGCAGATAGTATGAGAAAAAAACTTGAAAAAAATTCAAACTTTAACACTCTGTATATTGAAAACGAAACGTTTGCGGACCCATGTTTATGGGACTTTTTCTTCCTAAAACTATTCAAGGAATCTCCCTTTTTCGTTTGTACCTCCAATTTAGGAACACCCTGTAGAATATCACAAACGAAAGCATTAATTTTCAAAAAAATAAAACCAACAATATCATTTCTAAAGTCAAAGAATATGTACCACAACCACTCTGTCATATCACAAACTTAATATTGTCAAAAGGCATTTTTCCAACAGAATTTAAAAGTCTACAATAACATTAATACATAAATCTGGGAACAATGAAATAATAAATAATTATCGACCAATATCTATTATTAGTAATTTTGCAAATATTGTTGAGAAAATCGTTAAAATCAAACTTGCGGACTATCTAGAACAAAATAATTTACTCTCTAATTTTCAATTTGGTTTCCGTAAAAATAAAGGTAGGAAAATGCCATAGCTCTTCTTACAGTGGATCTGCGGTGGAGCAGTTTTTCTGGATCTGACGACGGCATTCGATACTGTATGTCATCAAACATTATTGGAAAAGCTTAACAACATTGGTGTAAGAGGGGTAGCTAATAAGCTTTTTAATTCATATTTAAGCGGTAGAGAACAAAAAGTTCAAATAAATGATAACACAAGTGATTCTGAAATATGTAATTATGGGGTGCCTCAAGGCACGGTTCTTGGACCCATCCTGTTTATAGTATATGTTAATGACTTTTTCTTTACTAACGACTGTTTAAGCATATCCTACGCTGATAATACTGTGCTTTTATTTGAAGGAAAAGATTGGAATGAAGTTTACTCAAAAATTCAGATAAAATGTGCTGGGTTATTCAGTGGCTCTCTAATAACCTTTTGACCTTAAATATAAAAAAAACTAAATGCATTGCGTTTTCGCCTACTATTAGAGGATTGCCTAATTATAATCATGTAGCTTTTCACAACTACATCGACTGTACTAACTGCATTTGCAGTAATAAGTTTGGTATTGTTTCTAGTACTAAATATTTAGGTGTGGAAATAGACCCAAGTGGAATTTACATATAATATTAACAAAAGCTAAACTAAGAAAAATGTTTTATTTATTTTACCAAATTAGACAATTCTTGAATATAGCAGAATTTAAGAATGTGTACTATATTAGTTCAATCTATACTTCTGTATGGTATTAATAGCTGAGGAGGGAGTTGTTTATCGATTTTGTCACCATTAAAAACCGCTCAAAATAGAATATTAAGAATTATCTACAGAAAAGAACTTATGTATCCGACTAACTCAGTTATATGTGAAAACTGTACTATTTAATATAATAAAATCTCCTCTATTTTTTAAAATAGTTAACCATCAGTTTCAAACAAGAAACAACAATAATTTAAATCTTCAGCTGACAGACGCAAAAAAAACTATTGATCAAGAAAATTTTTTACTACCTTGGGCCTCGATTTTACAATCTGTTCCTTTAGAAATTAAACAAATTATGAATAAAAATAAATATTTAAAAATTTATCACAAACGAAAATATAACTTATTTTTAAATTATCTTAACTGAAAAATATTTAGTGGACCACTTTCACATGTTTTTGGCCACAATAGTTATTTACCTATTTTACTTTAATTGGAACATGTTTGACTTATTTCAATATTTTTTATAAACAAATTCTTTTGTGGGACAGTGACTGTACACAAGCCATGCTTAAACAGACACTGTCACTACAACATTAAAAAATATTATAATGTATGTAATTATATGTTATATGTAATGATTTTGTAATTTATAATAATTTGTAATTTGTAAATTTGTAATTTGTAATTAAACATCAATTAAACAATTAAACGTTGAACGAGTAAACCATTTTGTGTAATTATTTTGAATTGTAAAAGATAAAGATTTAATATCAAGGTACCTTTATAAACCGAATCTAAAAAAATGTTGGTAATGCTATATTTTTGAGAAAATCCAAGAAAAAATACTAAATTCATCATCTTATTATACATTATTGAATCCACTCAATGATAAATGATTCAATACTGTATCTTTACACAACAATAATTACGATAAACCCATATTACTCATTCAATTTTCACACATCAATGCCTTCGACCATCACCATATCATACTCGTATTCCAATTCTAATACGCAACACACCCAGTATATAATCTAATCATGTCAGGTTAATATGCTATTCAGATATGACTGATTTAAATTCAATTGCAGTAATCGTTTATTCAAATCTCAATGAAAATTCTTCAATTTTTTTTCAATGCCACAGACTATAACTTCTGAATGACACGAGTTGAACCTCTCCATTGTTTCAGCTCTGCAGGTGTGGCTTGATGAGGGTGTGTGAGACGGGCTTAAGGAAATAGTAAATCATTAAATCAAATAAATGAATGAATTTTTAAAGTTATGTAATTGGGCATGTAATTTAGGAATTACATCACAATATCGAATATCGATTTCCTGATGATTTGTACATTTTCTATTATGATTGGGGCTACCAATCTTAATGTACAGTATTTTAACGGCAACTAACTACTATCGAATGCAACGTGTTTCTTAAAAACAAGCTGAAAACGACTAAAATTCGGCAGCCTTCTGTGTGGCCTATTTGTTATGCGACGTCTACTCTAGGAATCATATAATACCAGCAAATAAGTATAAATTGGAGTCTCTGTGAACCCGCTGTCCTAGATTTTGTATTTTTTGAATATAGTTGTTTCATATTAAAATATATAACTTATAAAAATGAGATATTCTATAGGGATGCATTTTACTTTCCTTTAATACTCGAAAAAGTGATGTGTGGCTAATTTTGAACAGTGGGGCTGATTTTCAACCAAAATTATGTGGGTTTTCTTAAAACTCAAGCATAATATCCTATTCCGTATTATCTTTTACATCATTGGCAGCTACTTTTTTTATCTGTCTTAAATGACCAAGCTCGCGAAACGGATTTTCTATTTTGCTAATTGTTCCTTGGGATACAGGCGGCAAATTTAGAAAATTTTCGTGATATAAGCAAGAAATTTTCATTTGTACCCGTGTGTTATGTTCATAACAAATCATTTGCATTTTTGGTAAATGCACCATTTTTCTGATACTATAACGTACAGTTAACGAAATTTTGACGAAAATAAACAAAACTGTTTTTTTTAAATCAGTAAAAAGGAACGAATAAATTTACTTATTTTCTCAATATCAACAGCTAAATGGGAATTAACTATTGAGTGTAACATAGCGAATTTGTGAAATAAAATAATTTTCTTTTTTTAATGTTAATTTTTGAAACAAACCTGAAAACATTTAATATTTCTCCAAACAGTTGAAGATCGGTATAGGACATTGTACACGAATTATGTCTAGAATTTTTTACAGAATAAATAATATACAGGTGTCTTGCATTTAAAATAATAAAGTTGATATTGGCCATTGTCACATGACACGCCCTATATAATTTTTTTTGTTGAAAAAATGCGCATTTAAAAATACAAATCGACGTATCCAACGTTTTTCCCTTCAAGCCCTCCTTTATTCGTTATCGAATTTATTCCATTTGGCTGTTCAACACTATATTTAAAAATGTTTAAATCGTGTGTTTTATATTGGTTTGTCTCTCTAAATTTCACTACAGTCAAAAACACATTTGAAATTAAGAAATTTGCAAAAATGCAATATTAGCTAAGCAGAGTATTTACCCAAAACTAAAAAACATGGATAGTGCTCTACAATTCAAAAAAGTTTGGTCATCTCTGATCTACATGAGCCGTTTTTAAACTTCTTAAACGGTCCAAAAATTATTATGGCTTTGAAATAGTTATAACTCGATACTACACTGTCTAGTGTTATTAAATACATCAAAATCAACTAAACGCATATATTCCCAAGTTCACTTGATTTTTTTATTGGTTCGCATTCAATCGGTAAACATACAGTTCAATTATCTTTTAATATCCGTCATAAAACAAAAGTCTCCGCGATATTACTCTTTAAAAAAAGTTTTATATTATTTGTTTGCAATAAGGAAGAGATCTTAATGAAGCGAAGAGTTTTATCTAAAAGACTATGCCGCGAAGAAAAAAAACTTTATCTATATATTCGGTCGGTAATGTTTTTGTTTAACCAGTTTTTAATTGAACTTGTGGGAAATTGTTGTTTATATTCACAGTGAAGGACCAATATGCTAGTAGGCAGGAATTGAGCTTTTTATCTGTCACAAAGTACTGTTCTTAATTCTCAGATTTGATGTTTTCTGCTCATAAAATGGTGGAAAATATTCGACCGAATTATTCTAAAATCGTATTGCCAATTTAATTGAGGTACATATGCAAAATTACATTACTTACCAAGAGTTTTATTTTTTAAGCAAAATCTATATATAAATAGGCAAAAACAAAACGATTAGGTACCGTTTTCTCCTCTGTTTCTCAACCGTATTTCTTCATTTTTGTTTTGTTTAGTAGCTACTGACGACCTTCAATGCAGAATGCTAATCTTAATTTATAATATTGGTTCATTCATTAAATAAAATATAATAAAAATTCATTATTTACGTGTGCCGCCGCCGCCAGACTCAAAACATTGAGTAATTATATATAGACAGACCAATGCTGTTATATACTTAGAACATGTACTTCTGGAAGTGGCATGCAAGCGTTGTTATTGTTTAGTGGGTAAAGTAATCGTTGTATATTATAATTATACAGGGCGATTCCAGATATGTTAGAAATCATTTTTTTTCGTGGGTGGCACATAAGCAGTTGCATATATAGAGTGTTTAAAATATAGAGAAGAGTGCAATTATAACTAATAAAATAATTATATAGGGAAGCCCATTAGCGGTTGAATTTACAGGGTTCTTGGAATAGAAGGTGCAGTAGAATTGCAATTATAAAGGGTGGTGCAAAAAATGTTATACATAGATGCATATACAGGGTGGCGGAAATGGAAATGTAACCCATAAGCAGTTGTATATATAGTTGAGATGAAATATAGGGTGAGAGGAATTATAGATATACGGGATGGTGATAAAAAATGTTAGAAAAGGAAATGATTTATAGAGTAGACCACGAAGAGTTCCATATATATAATGATTGAAATATAGGTCAGAGTAGAATTATAGTTACAGAAGATAATTAAAAATTCTATAAACAAAAAGAGTAAATATGGTGGGTCATAGGCGGTGGCATATACAGAATGGTTTACCCGGTGGTTCAAAAATGTTAAAAAATATTATGCGTGGTCCATGAGCAGTTGCATATACAGGGTGGTGGAAATATATAATGAGATGGAATTATTATAATGAGGATTTTAATAAATGTTAGAGAATTGAGTGCAATTATAGCTGTACAGGAGGGTTAGAAAAAATAAATATGTAGGGTAGGCCATTAGCAGTTGAATTGTTGTCATATTAAATTAAGAATTACGAATTTGAACACAAATAAAGTTCTATGAATTATATCTGAAGAAAACTTGAATTTCGTTACTTATTTGAAGAAGCGAGATGTAAGACCGACATCTAGGATTTTCGAGGAAACTATCACTCAGAGGTTCCGAATCTGGATCCGTTCTGTGTAATTGCTGTTCTCCCTAAAGTCCTAGGATAGAATGTCACGATAAAATTTTCATGTTACTTAACCTTATAAATAAGTATTACAAGTTGGCCATGGTAAACGAAATAAACCTTGTGTTCATAATTCTTGAGAAGAATTAAAAATTAACAATTTACATACAATTATATAACTAAAATACGGTTAAGATGTATAACAAACTTTGAAAATGGTAAAACATTACATTACACCAGAAAAATATTACAAAATAATATTAAAAATTTTAAACACCCATCAAACTACCTTCCCTCTCAATATAAACAATAGTTCTTCTACTGACACTACTGGGTGGTGTCTTCCAAATGTTGACCTTTAATGATTGGCTGGTCTTTTCTTATAAATTGTAAGTTTAAGACAAAATGTTCGGTAATCCTTTATTTGGCGTATCCTGAAACTACATCTGTACCCTAGAAGCAAACTATATTAAGTCCAAAATTGTCAAATTTCCGTTAAATATGTTAAGTTATTTATCTTTTCATGTTAATTCGTTTGCTTTCTCCCATTTTGTGAGCTGTACAAACAACGAAAATAGCTTGTTTTAAATCAAATTAAGTCCCAAATCGGTCCTGAGCGAATGGAGGAAAGGAGGTTAAGTCACATGATCGCAGTTTGGGTCTAGACATGTTAGTTTAGTTTCCTGTCTATGAGTCGCATTACTCGCGGGAAAGATAAAAAAAGTACCTTGCAAATCATCTAAGATGTATCGACTCTATAAAGAGCATTCTGAGGTGTCAGAAGTCCCGCCTCACAATATTGCGAAAGAATGGCTTTATGGTGAGATTTTCAACTATGAGTTCAATTATGGGTTTAAAAACCGAGATAATGACACTTGTGATATACTTTAATTTAAAGTTGCAAGAGGATAAAACGCAGGAACTTAGATCCTCAATACAGAAAGAGTATGATGATCATTTGCAAGATGCAGGGAATAGATATAAAAATGAAAGCTGAAGATAAGAAACGCCCACGAGAAAACAACATAGAAAAAATAGTCATAACAGATTTCCAAAAGTGTTTACCAACCCCTGAACTTCACAACTCACAAAGCTTCTATAGTCTAAAGATTTGGACCTACAATTTAGTGTTACATGATTCAACCTTTGAAGAAGTCTATTGTATGATATGGGGTGAACAGATTTCTGAACGAGGGAATAAAATGGCATCCTGTGTCTTAAAATAGTTTGAAGTATATGGAATTTCTGAGAATGTAAATGAATTAACCATATGGTCAGACAATTGCCCATCACGAAACAGAAACACACAGATGATTATGTGATATTTTTTTCTTCTTGAAAAGAATGGAAACCTTAATGTCCATTAACCATAAATTTCTAGCAAAAGATCACATGTACATGGACACCGATGGCGTAATTCGTTAATTAAAGGGTACGAAAAAAAATTCTTCAGTTGAAAATAATTAAGCCATGGGATTGCCAGCAGCTTGTTAGATTACTTCACTCCACCCTATATTCCAACCATCCTGTATATACGGCTGCCTATGGACCACTATCATTCTACTCCGTCCTATATTTCAATAATAATATAAATGCAACTCCTCCTATCACTTTACTTTGTGATTTTGTTTGCTATAACTAAACACCATGGGTATAAACGCACCAAATAGCAGTTTAGAGTTTGACATGTGTTGTCTTCGCAAAATGGAAAAATTTGCATTTAGATAGGTATTTGCCTGATATACAAACAAAACGAACTTGGTACTATTATGTTCATTCATTGCTCATTCACAAATTTCATCAATTTGATCTACATCAATAAATACAAAGCCATTGACAACGAAGTGAGAATAGACTTTGAAACGTTTGGTATTCCTGCAATATACATCGTTTTATTTCTATTGTGGTGTTATTGCCCAAGAAAACATAAAAGTAATCAAGATCAAGTAATTCCAACTAAGAAATACCTAAAGTACATCGTTAAAGACCCTTCTATTAACAACGATAGATGCAGGTACGGTTGCCAAACATCTGAATCTATCCAGCATATCACAGAAGGTTGTCAAGCGTTCGGTCCAACTGAATACAAAGAACGACACGATGCTGTTGCAAAAATAGTTCACCAGGAAGTAGCACTGAAACATGAATTATCACAGTCGGTAAGATTACCATACTATAAATATAAACCAGAATCTGCTTTAGAAAATAGCAACTACAAGCTGTACTGGGACCGCACGATACTGACCGATCGGTCTGTTGCTCACAATAGCCCAGATATAGTTTTGGTAGATAAAGTCTCTCGGAAAACAACTTTAATTGACATAGCAATTCCTAACAACAATAATATAAATATCAAGCAGGCTGAGAAAATAACCAAATATAGAGATTTGGAATATCAAATAAAGACTCAGTGGGACATGAACAACACACGAACTATACCAATTGTTATGTCAACGACAGGACTAGTCGCCACGACTCTAACCACGGGCCTGAAAACCTGGCAAGGGCTCCAACAGAGTTAAACGCTTTTGATATCTAGGATATCTGGGGTTTAGTGAATTTTCCCCTAAAGAAACTCAAAGCGTGCCTTAGAGGGAGTGTGATGCCATACATTGTATGGTCAAGTCGGGGTAAACATTGCATTAAATGTACGAATATGCCACATCCATCCAGCGGTGCACTGACAATAGCTGTCAAGGCACATGGACGGCTCAAGAATTTTCTTCAGGTGAAAATTGTGGCAAATTGTATTATTAAATGTTTTTCCTCAGCAGTTTATTACGTCTTTATTTATATAACTATTGCCTGTCCATATTGGTTTATTTTTTTGTTGGTTTATTAAGTTAATGGTTACCTGTATACTGTTATTAATTAAATGACTATTTTCCACCGACTGAATCAGTCACCGTCAAAACTTCGGGGGGTCCATCTTTTAAACCAAATTTTAAAAGCATTAATAATAAATTTTACGGCACTATGACAAAAATCCAAGATATACGAAGTGAAGTACATTTTAGAAGCCTTCAAAATATAATTGGCATATCGCTATCGAACTATCGTGGTTAATACGATACGTCCTGCAAAATATTTGTAGAAATTATTTAAATTGCAACCTATTTAACGTAAAATATCGATCTTCAGCGTTATTAATCTTATCGTTATCAGCTATCACTAGTAGGCAGATTAACGTTCCAGCTGTTATTACAAACACGTTATGAATTTTTTAAAATCGCTTACTTGAAGTCGGTTTTTCCAGCTTTTCTTTATGAAAAATGCTGCGATCAAAATTTATTAACATTCATTTTGAGGAACAGATCATTACTTTTTGCATTATAGGCAAAAAACGAAAATACCCCATATTTTTGGGTTTTTTTTAAAGGCTCAAATAATTTACTTCTAAGAGTTTGCTGTTAAAATTAGTCAGTTATGACTTATAAACAATTACTTACTTAATCGTTTATGCGATTCGCTGTTAAATTTCATGTCACCTAAGAATCTCTATTGACTGATGTAAATGTTTAATGAATTTCATACTTATTTGCCCTTTAAGGTGGTTCAAAGTTACTACTACAACATATTTTTCCAAATAGAGTATAAAACAAGTGAGAAAAATGTTTATTTACTGTGTACTTCTTACGATCCACAGATTTCACGTGAGTAAAAAGCCGTTTTGTTTTTCTTCGGCATGGACCATGAATAAAATACACATTGAATTCAAATATAATCGCGTGAGCTGGTCACAAGAGGTGCGCTTTATAGCACCCTGGCGGCGAAATCAAACGCTTACATTTAAAATATTGTAAGCCGAAGCTCTTGTTTCAGTATGTTTAATGCATATTGGTAAGTGATACTTTGATATGGTGGTACCACACCAGAATGGGACTGGCCCTTATTGACTGTACACTTTTACCTAAAAAACAATAATAAACATATTTGAGAACTATCCTTGTCAATATAGTGTTTTTATATGACAGCTAAGTGAGACTATTTATTTTTACTTATACCTAAGGAATTTAGTAGTTATTGTGTAAAATAATAAAATAAGTTATTTTTTGGCAGCCGCATGTGTGCGTGTGTTAGGTTAGGAAATATTTAATACCTAGCCCTCGCCCAGTGGTCAAAATTCGACCAAAATCATTGTTAAAAATTTGAGAATAATATATCTAACTACAAAATAGTTCACTGCCTCTATAATTAAGTAAAAAAGTATTTCGACAAGGGTAACAATTTCATTTTGGATGTCTTACGGTTCCACTAAACAGAGAGAGTCAGAGAGAGAGATAGAAAGAGAGAGAGAGAGAGACTTTTCCTTAGTAAAAACACAGTTTTGTACCCTAAGACCAAAACTTTATTTTAAACACTTAACGTCGTTTCAATAACTCTAAGTTATCATCTTCAAGGAGTAAACCAAACTAAATCGAAATTACAATTTTCTCTAATTTATTCCTATCACTAAACTATTACTTAAGTAATTTTTACAAAGGGACCTGAATTCTAAATAACAGATTTCAAAGATAAGACAGATTTTATATAATGCAATTATGTTAATTTGGATAATACCTAATTACCTACCTACTTTAACGCAACATTATTAAGTAAAGGCATTTTTAATACTTATTTTATGGATTCGTAGAAAGTTAACTATACAATGAACTGTAGGGAATAGGACCCTTATCTGAATTCATTAGTTTATTATTTTTATAAATTATTAAGCTTTCGCAAGAGTCCAGTTCCCTATAATTATTTACTTGTTTAACTAATTTTAAAGAAGATAAATCTACAGAGTCGTTGTGTTTTAAAACATGATGTGTAACAGTAGATTTATCGGCTCTCCTGTATTTCAAATGGGCAATATGCTCTTTGAAACGGGTCGTTCCATAATACTTTAAATCAAAATCATTACATTTGATTTCATAAATACAGGACTTCTCGAAATCAGCAAGTTTATCTTTAGGATTGCCCAACAATTTCTGTAGTGTTGTAGTTGTTCTATACGCCGCCTTCATACCATGTTCTTAAAAACTTTCTTAAACCCCCTAGTATAACGACTGTACGGAACCGAGACAAACTTTTGATCTTGTGACTCATTTCGAAAAGTTGACACTTCTTTCATTCGTAACCGAAACCGTTTCTTCCTAATTAATTTATCTATAATATCTGTTGGATAACCATTACATGCAGCTATTTCTCTAATAGTTCTTTTCATTTTCAAACATCTCTTTATTGAGGGGGAATGTCAACAACCGATGTACAAGGAAATTAATCCCCGCCATTTTATGTTGTTGACAGTGAAAAGACGTATTAGGTAAATATCTATATGTGCTAGTATCCTTCCTATATACGTCAAACTCTAACTTATCATTATCATTTCTTTAAACTAATACATCTAAAAATGGTAAAGTACCCTTTTGTTCTTGTTCGTATGTAAATTTAATAGAAGCAAACCGATTGTTAAGATACATAACAAAATCATTAACATTGAAGTTATTAGTATTAAATATAGCAAATATGTCATCCACGTTTCGTATCCATATCCTAGGAAAATACTGGGAGTAATTTTTTGTTTCAATTGCGACCCTGCCCATGAACAAGTTGGCAAGGAACGACGACAAGGGGTTTTCCATTGCAGTTCCTTCTTTCTGCTCATAAAAGCAACCTCCCTCCAAACTGAAAACAATTTTGGCTCATACATAATTTTGTGAGGGAAATTAACTCAATAATTTCTGCCTCACAAAAACAGTTTTCACGCCGTAAGTCCTCCAGGTACTTCAGAGTATGTGTAATAGGTACACTAGGAAATAAAGAACTAACATCAAATGATACCAAAATTTCTCCAGGTTGCAGCGAAACGTATTGTATAGACTGAATAAACTCTAAAGAATTATTTACGCTAAAGTTTTGCTGCGGACCAGGTAAATTTTCGAATCGTTTTGTTAACCACTTCGCTAACTTATATAAGCGTCAATCGTTGAAATGATCGGACGTATTGTTTTTCCCGGTTTGTGAATTTTTGGAAGGCCATATAATTTCGGGATCGTTGGATTAGAAACATGTAGTCTTCATTTCATCTCAGGACTTACAATAGATTTGCATGCTTTAAGGACATTGTTTACTTCTGATTTTTGATAAAGGATTTTTAATTAATTCTGAATACGGACCGTTCGTAATCAGGTTATAATTCTATCAAAATAATCAGATTTGTCGAAGATCACCACTTTGTTGCTTTTATCGGCTTTCAAGTAAAAAACGTCCCTGTTTCTCAATCGTTTAATAACTTTCATTTGTTTGTTCTTTTTCGTGTATTTATTACTAGATGATAAATTTTTCAGCGAGGTACAGACACTTTTTGTCATGTTTACCATTTCAAATACTTACCTGTTGCAGGAAAAATTTGTGGAGAGGCAACCACATTAGCAAGTTTTGAAGAGCAATTCTAAACACCTGTAAGACTGAAATCCACTCAAAAGAAATATCAACTACCTTTGAACGTTATGAGTAGTATACCTGCCGTATATTGAAAATATGGACAGCATTGAGACGCTCAGAAATATTTCAGCGATCCATTGTCAATATCAACGCAATCTAAACAATTGTTGACAAATATTTTACAGATTATTACAGGATTCAGTGTCATATTTTTGGATTTTCTAACACATAGGCTCACAAATATGCATGACCAAATACAGATAAATCGTTTGAAACTACCATCAAAATCATTTGATCTGCATTTAATGGGAAAAGGACCACCGTCGAACAACCTTGATGAATTAAGAGCTACTTTGTCTATTTTTAACCGACTTCCAAAAAGGAGGAGGTTATCAATTCGTCGCGTATTTTTTTTGTATGTATGTTACCTGAATTCTTCTCCTGTGGTGAACCGTTTTGTATGAATATGGTCTTCTTTTATAGAGTATATATCCGGATTGGTGAAACTTCAAATTTGGGAAAAGAATTGTAATGGTAAAGTGAAGAAATTTGTGAATGAACACATGCGTGCATGGAAATCGACCAATATCCCTAACAATATTGGTCGACATATTGGTCGATTTTTCGGAAACTCCTTATGGATATATATACTTTTTTAACGTTTAATCTATTAAGGAAGATCCCTATGTGATCTCATATACTTCTCTGCGACATGCAACTTGCAGTTTTGCAGAAAATCTCCGAAAATTCCAAAATTCTTATCAAAAATTTCATCGAAATGACATAACGGACATTTTCTCATATATATTTTAATTCCAACGTAATAGTACGGGAATTTTAGGTACTGGAAGTTTTAATTGCGAATTTGAAAATTTTCTATGTACATCTTAAGCATATAGGAGTAAAGAATAGTCTTTTCGACTTCTTAAATCAATGAGTACCAAGCTCGTTTTGTTTGTATACCCGGCAAATACCTATTTAAATGAAAATTTTTCCATTTTACGAAGACGGTGCTTTGTGTTGTCACAAACTCCCGGCCTAATAGAAAATTCAGTGACAACACATGCCAAGTCAATCTAAACTGCTATGTGTGGGTTTATACACAGGATGTTTAGTTATAGCAAACAAAATCACAAAGTAAAGTGACAGAAGGAGTTGCATTTATATGATGATTGAAATATAAGTTAGGCCGTTTAGCTGTATATAAAGGATGTATGGCATATAGGGTGGAGTGGACGATTGGTGGTATAAAAGTGGTGGAAAAAATGTGAAATTAAAGTTATATAGAGTGATTAAATAACTGTTATATGATATGGACGTAAAGAAATCATATGCAGGATGGTTGAAATATTTGCTGAAGTTAAATTATATTTATACAGTGTGATTAAAAAAATATTTATTTTATAGCACATAAGAAGTCGCATAAAGTGTGGAGAGGAATTAATGTTACACAGGGCGATAACATAAAATGTGAAAAATGAAATAATTTATGGGGTAGACCACAAGGAGTTATATACTATGGCTGAAATAAAGGACGGATTTGACTCCGTATATATGGGATGGATTCTACTCCGTCCTATAGTTTACAGAAGGCAGCTAACAAATTTATGCTTGTCCATGGGCAGTCGTATGTACAGGATGGTTGGTACATAGGGTGGAGTGGAATTATCTATAGTTATAAAGAGTTTGAAGACGCGAGATGTAAGACCGACATCTAGGATTTTCAAGAGAATCAGTACACAGAGGTTCAAAAAAGTTGAAAAAAGGTTACATGGCGGGGTCCATAATGTATAAATATATTTTGGGCTTATTAAGTCAACGCGTACTAGTACATTTTATTCGTAAACATTTATCTGTCAATTTAAATGAGAATGTATCATTGTGTAATGTTGAGGCTTTCAATGTTACCTGGTTCTGTCTATTAAGGTTATACATGCAAAATAAAAAATAAAAAATGAAAACTACCTTAGCTCAAAAAAAATAAAAAGTTGAAAATAAAACATTTTTAAAAAATATATAACCGACTTCCACCTATAACTAAAAAGCTAAAAATAATTATAACAAAATACAACTCTAGCAAATAAATAACACATTCAGTGTTGTTAGGTACCTACTCAGGAAGTAAAAAATGTAAACATTAAAAGGTGCTCATTTTGTACAAATTAATTACCTACCAATCTAGTATGTTTTTCAAGTCGTTGCCAAGCAAATCTAAAGTCCTTTATTGCGTAGTTATCTACTAATTCATCAAACTTGATTGTTACTTGGCACCGACTTCAAAAATATACTAGATTGGTAGGTAATTAATTTCTACAGAATGAGCACCTTTTAATGTTTACATTTTTTACTTCCTGGGTAGGTACCTAACAACATTGAATGTGTTATTTATTTGCTAGAGTTGCATTTTGTTATAATTATTTTTAGCTTTTTAGTTATAGGAGGAAGTCGGTTATATATTTTTTAAAAATGTTTTATATGGGATCAGAATATACCCAGGTAAATTTGTCTGTGTGTGTGGGCGCGTACCCGGCCATTTTTATAGGTCAAACAAAACTAGTTTTTACTTTGAAATTACACGTTATTAATTTTTTGTACAGTACTTGTCTTTGTTATGACCACTTAGTAATTAGTGTAAACGCAAGCGTAGTGAATAAGGTTTTGCTTCACTTTGGGGGACTTTGAACCCCCACATTCCCCTCTGGTTACGCCTATGATAATCAGTATGTCTGGATGTAACATGCAGTTATAGACAATCATGTTTTTTATATTTCTTCATTTTCATTATGAATAAGACATTTTCGCGAGAACATTTGACATAATAAATTCCGTTCTTTATGTTTTTCCATATTCCCACCTTTATTGATTCTCAAATATTCTCTAGCATTAATAGAAAATTACTGAGTCATATTTAAGTCCGATCCTGTATTCGAATAACTAGTTTTATGGGGTGTTTTATATACGACGTATTGTGTTAGGTATGTCCAAACTGTGATACATCGCGGTAGTTAACGTAGCCAATTGGTTACTTGGTGTATTGGTATTGGTATCAACGGCTAGTATCGATCTCAACATGTAATATTTATTATTGTACAAAAGAATTTTATCACAACCCATATTTTAGAAACAGCCATTATATTAAATGAAAATATATTGAGGTTGGTGAAAACGATGATCTATCACTGTGATAGTACCTTTAAATAAAGGAAGAACTGTTTTGCTGCCTTTGGTATAATGTTTTACACAATGTTAAAACCCCATTTTTATAAAACAGTACTATGATAACATGCAATGTGTCTATAACAAGGAATAAATTAATTTTTGAGGAAAACCCTGAGTGTAAAAATATTAAGAATGCTCAATTAAATTAAATGGTGAAGTCAACGACCACAAACGGACAAAAGAAAATCTTAAATTGATGAGAGACCATGCAATATCCACAAAAAAATGTTTGGACAATAATTGTTTGTAATAAAATAACTGGACCCTAGGTTTATGGAACTGTAGACAGTCCAGCTTATCTCCAATTTTTGATGAAGTATTTGATTTCAACCTTAATAAGTTTATACCCTAGTGCAACTAAACCCAGACATATTGATGAAACCATGTAGAAACAACAACAAGGGCGCCGCCTTATCAGGCCTCCAATTACTTTTATGTTTTTTTGGACAATAACACCATAATCGAAATAAATTAAAATAAAACGAGGTATATTGAAGGCCTCCGATGTTCGAAGATTCTTAATCAAGTTTTCCCAAATAAGTAATAACTTAGAATGCTGACTTCATAATTTAGAAATCAGTTTTAGAAACAATATCGTACTTGTGTACAATTTGACAAAATTGCAAACATGCTGGTACTATCTTGGGCGCTTCTGCATGGTTTTGGAAATACTGTTCTGAAATCTTAAACATATCTGAGGAAAACAAACTGCCAATAATTCTGAATAGCAGCGGTAACCAACAAAGCAAAATTGATTAGTCTGAAGCTGGTAGACTCGTTCCTCGAAGATTCCTTAGTCTACCATCGTCTTAAAATGATTGATCTCACAACGTTTCAATAGCTTTGTATCTGCTATCGTCATCAGGTGAATGATGGGAAATTCAGATTATACCTTCTATTTTATACCCATAACCGGTCATGCTCATTGGGCCGCTTAATCCCCTGCTCGTCCAATCATCGTGGTTGATTGGTTGCTAGTGATGCATAGAGGCAGTGGCTCGAAAAGAGGTCTCCAAACGTTTTTCATTTGGACGCTGGGCTCTTTCATTTTATTCTCATTAGAGATTATGTATGCCGTCTCGATGAATTTTCTTTTATAACAGTGCCTCTCATTGTGAACTATCCTTGCCTGGTCCCACTTGATCTTATGGTGCTCGGCCCATGCGTGATTAGCCAATCCAGACTTTGTCAATTCTCCCCTTTGAGTAGCTATGCGCTGGTCCTTAACCCTGGTGTCCAGTGGTCGCTTAGTCTTCCCAAGACAGCAACAACACCTTAAGAGCATGATCACAAAAACGAAGCTGGATAATCCTGCAGTACCAAAGTACTGTATATACAGCATACTCTATGAATGTGGCAATCTGTACATTGGGTAGACTAAGCGACCACTGGATATCAGGGTTAATTAGCACAACATAGCTAGTCAAAGGGGAGAGTTAACAAAGTCTGGATTAGCTAATCACGCATAGACCCAGCACCATAACATCAACTGGGACCAGGCAAGGGTAGTTTACAAAGAGGAGCACTGGTATAAGAGAAAATTCATCGAGACGGCATAAATAATCTGTAATGAAAATATAATTTAGCAAGTCCACCGTCGAAATTAAAACGTTTGGTGACCCCTCGAGCCACTGCCGCCACGCATTACCGGCAACCAATCGCCAAGTACCACCATGCTGATTGGACGAGACAGTGGATTAAGCGACCAAATGAGTATGACCTGTTAAGAGTTTAAAATAGGAAGTATAAACTGAATTTCGCATCATCCACCTGATGACCATAGCAGATCCAGAGCTGCTGAAATGTTGTGAGATCAATCATTTTAAGACGATGGAAGTCCAAGGAAACTTCGAGGAAAGCGAAATTTGTCATTACACTTGTTTTTTTTGTAAAATAAAAAAAATAGATGGTAGGATATTAAAACATACCTACCTTTAACTTGTCATAGGTTAATTACTTGTTGACGGATTCGAATGCGCGAATTCTTGTTTAGCTCAAAATTCTGATCAGAATTTTACTGGTAAAGCTGTACAGAGTGACCCAGAATGTATTAGCACGTTTCAAAATTTTTAAATGTTTGAACAAGTCCTCATTTAAGAATTTATAAATGAATTTAAAAATATGAAGTCAGTACTCTGACTACATCAGTTGTCTCCTAAACTAGTCCGATTTTATTATAATAGGACCACAAATAAAAAAATATATAACATGATAATCAAATTTCGTTTTTTTTTGGACAACCCTATAGTTTGTCTAATTATACATTAATATTCTACTTTTTATATGAATAATAATATAGAAATCAATATGTGTTAAATAATATCTAAGAAAAAACACAATAATACTTTAGTTTTATTTAAATTTGAGTTTATATACTTTTTTATTTCTTTTTTTTGAGGTTGTGTACTCCTATTTCCTTATTACTTATCAACTTGTTTTTGTCAATTTTGGTTAACAGTGATGAAATTACTTTACATTTTTGTGATATGTTTGGTCCATTTATTTTGAAAATAACAATTAATAACCCTAACTTATTTCCAGGTGGGAATTTGAGGATTTTGTCTCCAACTGTAGTCTCCACACTATGGTTTAGTTTGAATTTTGGAAATAGCACCACATTTTAGGAAAATTCTGTGTATTTCAAAAGTTCCAAACCTTTCAGAATCTAAATCATTTAAGAAACCAAAATAAAAATATGTGAAGTTCCAGGCTTGTTTAGGAAATGTCCTACTCTTTATGAATCTTCTTTTTAATTTCGATATTTGCATTAGTTTCCAGGGATATTTTAAAGATGAATCTTTCTTCTCTAGATCCAACTACGAATTGAATGACACACATATCGTAATTTTCAGAGAAACCGAACTGGAATTTGATAACAAGGAACATCTTTATTATTAGCTTGTACGAATAATTTAGAAAAATATTAAGTATTAAATAAAACCGACACAACCGACACAATCTCTCTCTGACATTCTTTACATTATTTTAGTATATGCTTCTCTCTCCCTCTGTCTCTCTCTCTTTCTCCCTCTCTCCTCCCTCTTTTGATCTTGCTCTCTAATTTGTATTGTTTTCATATTTCGGACCACTTTCTATAAGCAATTACCCTAATTGCAACCATCTGTACACACACTTTCAACCGTCTACCGTATAGAAAAGATAAGTATAAATCCTTTCCACCCTATTCTATTAACTGCTATATTGTTTGAATCATATACAATTTTTCTAAATCAAATACTCGCTCATAGTCTAATAGAATCAATAATAATTTACTTGTATATATGGCACATCTTGTTGTACAATGAAGCTTCTGTATAACTGAATATTTATGTACTGACAACGTTTTTTTGATCCACTCAGTATAGCTGCAGTTCTAGCCCATTCTTTTTTAACCACTTTTTTACCTAACTATTTATTTGCCAATCAACAACAATGTTGCACATATTTTTCCGACATTCAGAAAAACGGAACATTGCTTGCTGCTTGAATTTTAATGCATGCACACACATACACATCTTCAATCGCACACATATGATTCTTACGTAAGACCAGTATAGAAAAACAGATATTTATGGGACATTTGCATTGGTGTTGCACACATTTTTCCGACTTTCAGAAAAACGGTATGTTTTACGTTATAGAAAAACATACAGAATCAAGCTGGAATATCTCTTTCTTGAATAGAATTTAAAATATTCAAACTGATTGAGCCCTTTTATAGAAATCAGTGAAGATTCATTGAAATTCACTGAAGTGAATTACTATTTTTTATAATATCACTCTGCCTCTGTCACATAACAGCAATTTTCTCCTAAACTACTGAACGGAAGAGGTTGAAATTTGGTATCAATGTATAGTTTGGTGACCCGATCAGGAGTACATATCGCAAAAGAAGAAATTTTGAATTTTAGGGGTACTTCCCCCCCTGATCTCTGAAACTACTGAGCCTAAAATTTTGAAAAAAATAGGAAATATAGAACGTTGTCAGAAGTTTACAGGAAAAATAAGGAGAAACCATTTATATTAGGTTTGGGGGCAAATTATAGAATTAGATAAAAATTTAAAAATTAAAATTTTTTAAAACACATCATGTAATACATCAAATGAAAATTTCATTCTGAGAAACACAAATATATTTTTTTCATTTTAAAAAAAAATTAATTTAAAAGATATTAACGAAAATATGCCAAAATTTAGCCATTCCTCCCCCCTTATCTTCGAAACTATAAAACGTAAAGTTTTGAAAAAAATTGAAAGTGAAGTTTACTGGAAAAATAAGGAGAAACCTCTACTTTTAATTTTGGGGGGCAAATTACATAATTAAATGGGAAATATAAAATTAAAATTATTTCTAACGCATCATGGTATATATCAAATGAAAGGGCTCATTTTGACGAAAACAAATATAATTTTTTCATATTTTTAAAATAAATTAATTAAAAGATATTAACAAAAATATAAAAAAAATTACCCATCCCCCCTCCCTTATCTCCAAAACCGTAAGCTGTAAAATTTAGAAAAAAAATAGAGGTATAGCGCCTCACCTGAACTTTATTGAAAAAATAAGGAGAAACCCCTAATATTCATTTTGGGGGGGCAAATTATAGAATTAAATGGAAAATAAAAAAATTATCTTGTTTCTAACGGCTCATGTAATATATCAAATCACAGGGCTCATTATGACCAATACAAATATATATTTTTTAAATAAATATTTTAAATATATTAAAAAATATATTAAAAAAATTACCCATTCCCCCTTTATTCCCCAAACTATAAGACCTAATTTTTTTTGTTTACAAGAAAAATACGAAGAATTCCCTAATATTAATATTGGGGGCCAAATTATAGAATTAAACGGAAAATAAAAAATATTTTTTAACGCATCATGCAATATATCAAATGAAGGGGCTCATTATGAGGAATACAATATATATTTTTCATATTTTTAAAATTAATTGTTTACAAGATATTAACATAAAGATATAAACAATTCATATTTCTCGCTTTATTTTCGAAACCATACAACCTAAAATTTTCAAAATAATTAAGGGTACTGGGGCTCACTTGAAATTTATAAGAAAAAACATTAGAAAACCTCCATAGTAATTTTAGGGACAAATTATACAATTAAATGGAAAATAAAAACTCAATATTCAATGTAATATATCAAATAAAATGTGAATTACAAATATATCATATTTTTAAATCATTTGTTTAAAAAATATTAGCAAAAATATTAAACATCGATTTAATTCCCATTTTAGAAACTACACTATTTAAATTTTGAAAAATATATTTTATTTGTATTTTTAAATAATTTGAATAACATATTTAATAATTTATAATTTAAAACTTGACCTATTTTGCCCTTTATCTTCCAATCTATAGAGCTTGAAAGTTCAGACAGTAGATTATAAAAGGCTTCCCTGAAAGTTTATTGGTAAAATAAAACTCTAATGTTTTGGGGACCAAATTAGAAAACTAAATACATTTGTATTCTTATAAAAATCAAGCAAATTTTGAAGCTGATAAAATTAAATATCTATGTGTGGAAAATGAAAGTGTATATTTTTTATAAATTTAAAACGCTCCTTTAAAAGATATTAGGGTAAATATAAGAAAATGCACTCATTCCCTGCTTGTCTGAAATTGGAATATTACGATCTTGATGGTACGGAACCCTTAGTATGCGAGTCCAACTCGCACTTGACCAAATTATTTCTGATATTCTGGAAAACCGTAAATCTCACCTTATAGGAAATTATATGGTGCCTTTCCGTAATATTTTGAATGTAATGAATGCAGATTAGAAATATACATCCGATGTTTTGGTTATTAGGAAAAAAATAGATGATAAGTCAATATCCTTTCGAAAAATATCATACATCAATAAATAATAAAAACATATCGAACAAAGCATGGTCTAGTCTGTTATATAGTCTCAGCGATCAACAATGAATAGAAAAAAAGGAGGAAAAATGACACAGACATATGCACTGCATCAGAGCAATGGGAACTTACAACGTCATACCATAATAAATCTCAGCAAGAACAATGTTTATTGCCAGATTTAATTGACACAACACGACTATGATACTCCAAGTATCTAATAGTCGAACACAAAGGGTACGAAGGCCTGAATGCGAGCCTTTGTTTTGCGTAAATTACATCTTTTGTCTTGTAAGAATATTCCACTTAAATGTTTCTTTATTGTCCGTAAATAAGTATGACTTGGCCAAAAATTGTTGCTTTTAATGGTCATCGAGAACATTTAAATGTTGAAATTTCGACGTCCATTTATATTCAGTGACAGAGAAATCAACATACACGGGCATAGAAACTTTATCTCAATAAAATTTTATTGTTATTGTGTTTTTTTGTAGTTAAGAATTAAAAACGGTGAAATGCAGAAGACTTTTTAGGTATTGTAAGCATTTTTTATACATATGTGTCGTTTGGTAGTTGTTCATTCATTTGTTTAAAATACCAAGAATAAATGTAAAAACACAGTTTTGCACCCTAACACCAAACCTTTATTTTAAACACTCAACGTCGTTTCAACAACTCTAAGTTGTCGTCATCAAGGAGTAAACCAAACTAAATCGAATTTACAATTTTTTCTAATTAATACCTACCACTAAACTATTACTTAAGTAATTAGTACAAAGGGTAAATCCCAAGTACCTGAATTCTAAATAACACATTTCAAAGATAAGGCAGATTTTATATAAAGCAATTATTGCAGTATATAAAATTGTTAGTTTGGTTTACTCCTTGATGATGACAACTCAGAGTTGTTGAAACGGCGTTGAGTGTTTAAAATAAAGGTTTGGTGTAAGGTGCAAAACCGTCTTTTTACATTTGTGACACACCAAAGGTTCCACAGCATTTCCATTACCAATAATAAGAAAAATAAATCTCCATTAGCTGAGTTTGATAAAGATTCATAAAAGGACAGAGGCAAGAAATGAGAGAAAACATTGAAGTTAACATATAGAAGCAAGCACGTGGATAGATTACTTTAAAAAACATATTCAAACGACCACCTTCCAAAGATAAGTGTTAAAAGATGAGAAACGAAGAAATAAAATCTGCTGCTGCGATGACTTTATTCTTATAAGTGAAGATAATTTACAATATTGGTACACATGTTCCTTAGAATTAGCAGAGAACCGTTTAGATGCAAGATTAAGATGATGTTATCAACAGAAACATATTTTGGAATACAATTATTTAGGAATCACCTTAACCAGCTACAGAGAAATAGAGCAGCTGGTTGCCTTAGTATACAATATGGAGAAACAAACATTTTACAACGGAAGAGGAGGATTTAGAAAAGTACTAAAAAAGCAATAATGACATACACGGCAGAAATAAGATCTGACATTTTCAAAACACCAAGAATGATAGAGACGACAAAACTGAGAATACTAAGAAGCATCTTAGGGATAACAGTAAGAGATTGTGCTAGAAGTGATGAAATTAGAACAACATGCAACGTGAAAAGAATAAAAGATTGAATATTAAAAAGGACAAAGATTGGAAAAATCAAATAAGTAGAATGGCAGGCAATATGTTAGTACATATTGTAAGACAAATAAACAGGAGGTACAAATAGTAGGCCAACCTATGGAGAAGATAAAGTGATAATATAATATAAAGACACAACAATATGAAGGAACATATAGAACTGCCTAAACAAAACATATAAGAAGAAGAAGAGTTGATAGAGGGCAAATAATGGGCCTGAGAGACGCTGGGATCTATTTTATGAAATTGGCACGTGATCGATTGGCTCTGTTATTTTCTGGCATTTGGTCCAATTAGTTCATTTAAGGCGCCTTTCTGGTTTTCTTTCGTAAAAGTAAGGGTGGTTTGCTGAGTGAATCACCACACTAAGAAAGTATTACACTAAAAACAATTGCAGTTACTCGCTATTCTATTCGCAATATATATAAATTAATTAATTCGAAAAAATGACGTGGTCGAAATAAGGAAAAAGCAGAATCAGCTAATTCATAAAGTGGTTTCAAAAGCTAGATAACCATGACAGGGATGTAAAGGGTGTTCCAATTTGTGGTAAATTTTTAAATTTGCAGCCATTTATATTTTTTGTACTAGAATCTCATATGTTATTTGACAGATGACAAGTAGGAATATTCTGGTTATTAAAAATGGAGAGATATACGATTGAGCATCGCGTGTTTATTATTAAAAATTATTTTAAATTTGGTGAAAGGTGTGCAGAAGTTGGAAGAAAATTTCGTACAGAATATGTAAGAGAAAATTGTCCGTCAAATGTTACCATTGGAAAAATTGTTCAAAAATTTGTGGAAACTGTTTCAGTAAAAGATGAAAAAACCAAATCATATCATCGTAGTGGACGTTCAGAAGAAAATATTGCAGCTGTTACTGCTAGTGTTGGTGATCAATTCGTCATGGTGCAATTGGAGCACAAAGATATTGATGCTTACAAGATTCAGATAACGCAAGAAATAAAGCAACAGACACGTCGTCAATTCGTTAAATACAACAGAAAACTTTTTGTTTTCAACAAAATCATCTTCAGTGAAGCACATTTTGAATTGGGTGGATTTGTTATAATCTCCAAATCCACGAAAGGAAAGATCGATGCATTAACTATTTGGTGTGGTTTTTGGGCTGGTGGAGTGATTGGTCCATGAAGATGACAACGGAAATGCTGTTACTGTGAATGGTGATCGATATCGAACGATGATTACTAACTCATATTGATGTGCAGAATATGTGGTTCTTGCAACATTTCATTCAGCTATAAATTTTTTGAAACAGAGATAATTGAATAATTTCTCTTGAGAAGATTTTTTCCTATGGAAGGTCTGTGCCAATGATCCATAAACAATTTTTGACCTAAATGGAACATTATTGACTGTTTTCAAGTAATTGAACTGTAGTTATGCCAGAAAGTTATCGAAAATTTTGGCAAAAGATTAGAAGCTTGTCGCACAGCAGCAGGTGGTCACTTACAAGATATTGTTTTCCATTACTAAACCGAAGCAATTCATTTGAAATAAAAGATTTGATCATTCTCAAATAGTTAATGTGTTTTATTAAAAAATTAAAAATTAAACTCAAATTGGAACACCCTTTAGAAATTGATTGTGGCGAAGGTTTTGATATAAGTAGCGAACACAATTTAAATTCACAGAAAGAAATGAAAAGAAATGAAAATTTAGAGCAACTAAAAGTTGAAAAACTGCTCTCCTTAAGTTCTTAGCGGTTGAAAAGAAGGACTGCATATCTCTCTTACAATTGTCAGACGCCAATTTGTTTAGAATATGCTAAGACAATGTGCCCGAATTGTACAAAAAATGTACATTTTTACAAATGATTATTAAATTGTAGGACATTTATATTTCGTTGTTGTATGTACATTATTCTATTAAAGTAAACCCATTTTTGATAACAAATATGTTATTTTACTTCCCAAAAGATGTTTAATAATGTTACAAATAAAACATTAGAAAAATATAACCGACTTCCACCTATAACTAAAAAGCTAAAGACAATTATAACAAAAGGCAACTTTTGCAAAAAAATAACACATTCAATGTTGTTAGGTACCTATCCAGGAAGTAAAAAATGTAAACATTAAAAGGTGCTCATTCTGTACAAATTAATTAATACCCAAACTAGTATATTTTTGAAGTCGGTGCCAAGCAAATCTAAAATCCTTCATTGTGTACTTATCTACTACTTCATCAATCTTGATTGTTGCTTGGCACCGACTTCAATTTGGTAGGTAATTAATTTCTACAGAATGAGCACCTTTTAATGTTTACATTTTTTACTTCCTGGGTAGGTACCTAACAACATTGAATGTTTTATTTATTTGCTAGAGTTGAATTTTGTTATAATTATTTTTAGCTTTTTAGTTATAGGTGGAAGTCGGTTATATTTTTTAAAAAATGTTTTATTTTCAACTTTTTTAGTTTTTTGAACTCAGGTAGTTTTCATTCTTTATTTTTTATTTTGTATGTATAACCTTAATAGACAGGACCAGGTAACATCGGAAAGCCTCAACATTACACACTGATACATTTTCATTTAAATTGACAGGTAAATGTTTATGAACAAAATGTAATAGAACGCGTTCACCTAATAAGCCCAAAATATATTTATGCCTTATGAACCAGGCATACAACCTTTTTTCAACTTTTTGTGACAACTCTGTATAACTATAGATAATTCCACTCCGCTCTATGTACCAACCATAGTATATAACTCTTTATGCACTACCGCATAAATTATTTCATTTTTAACATTTTATATTATCGCTCTGTGCAACATTAATTCCTCTCCACACTTTATGCAACTTCTTATGAGCTATAAAATTAATATTTTTTTAATCACACTGTGTAAATATAATTCAACTCCAGTATATATTTCAACCATCCTGTATATGATTTGTTTATGTCCACATCATATAACAGTTTTTTAATCACCCTATATAATTTTAATTTCACATTTTTTTCAACATTTTTATACCACCAAACGCCCAGTCCACCCTATATTCTAACAATCCTGAATATACTGCTGTCTATGGACCACTATTAGTCTACTGCATCATATATTTCAATCATCATACAAATGCAACTCGTATCACTTTACTTTGTGATTTTGTTTGCTATAACTAAACACCCTGTGTATAAACGTACCAAATAGCAGTTTAGAATTTGACATGTGTTGTCCCTGAATTTTCTGTTTGCCGGGAGAATGTGACAACCAAAATCACCGTCTTCGCAAAATGGAAAAATTTGCATTTAAATAAATCTTTGATTTAAGGAGCCGAAAATACTATGTTTTACTACCTATATGCTTTAGATGTACATTGAAAATTTTCAAATTCGCAATTAAAATGTCCAGTGCCTAAAATTACCGCACTATTACGTTGGAATTAAAATATTCATGAGGAAATGTCCGTTATGTCATTTCGATGAAAGTTTTGATAAGATTTTGTAATTTTTGGCGATGATTTTCTGCAAAACTGCAAGTTGCATGTTGCTGAAAAGTATATGAGATCACCTAGGGGTCTTTCTTAATAGATTAAACGTTAAAAAACTATACACATACATAAGGAGTTATTGAAAAATCGACCAATATATTAGGGATATTGGTCGATTTCCATGCACGCATGTATTTATTCAAAAATTTTATCACTTTACTAATACAATTTTTCCCAAATTTGAAGTTTCACCAATCCGGATATATACTCTATTCAACAAGACCATATTTATTCAAAGCGGTTTACCACAGGAGAAGAAATCAGGTAACATACATACAAAAAAAGCAAAAAAATACGCGACGAATTGATAACCTCTTCCTTTTGGAACTCGGTTAAAAATACACCTATTTTATAAGATACTCCACATTTTAGCACAGGATTCATTCTGTAATTTTACAATATCTACATCGAGCATGGTAGGTGTCCTGGTGCTATGTGTGCATCATATTGATATATTTTTTCCATAAAAATTGCATGGGGTTGATGAAGTGACCAGTTTAAGTAAGGAGTGTCCCAGTCGGGTAGACAGGGTGTATGTCCTAAATTCTGAACGACAGTAGTTAAGGGTTAAAATAAGTAATTCAATTTTGAGAATAACTTGTAATAACTGTTTATTATATAGAACTTAATAAAGTAAATTGCTTTAATAGATCCAGCGGTCACTACTTAAAAACCTAACTGATTAAAACCGAAAATAACAAATAGTTTAGTTACCATTACCAAAAAAGGTTCTCTTCAATCAAGAATGTGCCTCAATAAATCTCAAAATCTTTTACTCAACAAGTTAGCATGTTATATTTCTTAACACTTGTAGTCGTCCGATCTATCTGTCGAACACATTTTTACAAAGTCAACCGACTTAAGTAGCCGGCATGTTCACTAAGCGGCTTCATTAGAATTTTATTAACTTTAGATATAATTCGTGCAGATAAAGTTCGATCAATATTTATGGAGGCCATTAAGGACTTAAGACCATAGAGCATCGATGCATTCCTAGTTAGCAGAAAGATAAGTCGATGCGACACATTTCACGGGACTCTTAAGTGTGTTCTATCATTTCAGGAAGCCGACTTTAATATTCCGCGTCGATAAGCTATCGATTTATAATGTGGCGTACACGGTGGCGTTATTAGTTGCTGTACATTTTATTTAATTGAGAATTCTGTAGCATTTCTTGACTTATATCAGTTTTAATGAATTTTATGTTTGACGACCCACGTGCTTTGCATTTCCTAATTCCCTTGGTTTATAATAGACCGCGAGCCCACATTAGAATTTTTTTGATTAATAACAGGCTGAAAGGGTTGTGAATTCGAACATTTTTGAACCAGGTAGGTAATACAGCTACCAGGTGTTAAACATTTCACAATGGTGAGTGAAATTTTTTTATTAATATCAGTTTTTTATTAAATCTTTTAATAATTTGATAAAAAAGGCGAAAACACTTTTGTCCTACAACTCCGATGGTAAGGCCGTTGTGTCCCCCTCTCTAAACATGTCAATTTAACGCCAGCAATATATTTACCAATGACACCCTAATTTTTTTACGATTGTCTGGTAATTATTATTCTAATCGAATGTCATCTTTGTCCTACAAGTTAAATGGAATGTTTGCCCAGTCCTACACGCGAAACATGTCGGTTTTATAGGCTCGCCATATTTTAAAAGTAATATTTTAAAATTAATTAGTTTTTTAAAAAAAAAATACCCATTCCCCCCCTTTATCTTCGAAACTATAAGACGTAAAATTTAAAAAAAAATCAAAAGATAGAGCCTCACCTAAATTTTACCGGAAAAATAAGGAGAGACCTCTACTATAAATTTCGGGAGGCAAATTACAGAATTAAAGGAAAATATAAAATTAAAATTGTTTCTAACGCATCATGTAATATGTCAAATGAAATTGCTCATTAAGGCGAAAACAAATGCTTTTTATCATATTTTTAAAATATATTTTTTAAATATATTAAAAAATACTAGTGGTCCCTCAGTGGTCGAAATTCGACCCTATTTCATGAAATTGTAAAAAGTATATTTTTATAAGAAACAGAGTTGTGGAGAAATCGGAGAAGTAGATGTAATGACCAAAATTGACCCCCAAATTTTTGACAGGAACCGCTCCTGGCAAAATTTTCGATATAATAATTGGAAGATTGTTCTTTGCAAACTAAAAATGTTTTCGTCATTTGCCGTTTCAATCAAGTTCAGGCATTTTTTAAAAAAGAGAGGACCAAGAACCCTAGGACAACTTAATTATTTATTACATTTTCTAATGTCCGCTGTCTGGCAATTTTTCACACAACACCTTGTTGTTGTAAAAATGATATAGTAATCAAATAATTAAAAACAGAATTTTTCACATGAAGTTACTGCAACACGTACGAAAAATCAATACTACATTGAGTATTTTACTACTAAACACTAACAACGCTTGTATGGCACTTCCAGAAGTACATGCTCTAAGAATAACGATCGCTCCTTATATAATTACTCATTGTTTGGAATTTTGACCGACTGGCTTCGGCGGCACTGTCAGTTGTTTAGCGTTAACAATATGGACGTAAATAATGAATTTTTATTATATTTTATTCAATGAATGAACCAATATTATAAATTAATATTTGCATTCTGCACTGAAGGTCGTCAGTGGCTACTTAACAAAACAAAAATGAAGAAAATCGGTTGAGCGACAGAGGAGAAAATGGTACCTAATCGATTTGTCGATTAATTTTGGGGGGCAAATTATAGAATTATAAAAATAAAATATTTTTTTAAACACATCATGTAATACATCAAATGCATGGGCTTATTATGAGGAATACCAATGTATTTTTTTCATATTTTTTAAATATATTAACAAAAATATTTAAAAAATACTCATCCCCCCTTTTATTTCCGACCATAAAACGTAAATCTTAAAAATAGGCTTATAACGTCTTACTTGAACTTTACAGGGGAAAAATAAGGAGATACCCCTAATATTTATTTTGGGGGGCAAATTATAGAATTAAACGGAAAGTAAAACAATTTTTTTTCAACGCATCATTCAGTACATCAAATGAATGGACATTATGAGGAATAGAAATATTTTTTTTCATATTTTTAAAATTAATTTCCTCCTTTATTTCCGAAACCGATACTACCCAAAATTATGAAAATAATTAGGGCTACAGGGCCATTATTAGTAGGAAACCCCAATATTAAGTTTAGGGGGCAAATTATGGAATTAAAGGTCATGTAATATATCAAATAAAAGGCTTTATTATGAGAAATTCAATAATATTTTTTCATATTTTTAAAATCATTTGTTAAAAGGATATTAACATTAATATTAATCAAGGACTTATTTCCCCTTTATCTCAGAAAATATAAGATCTAATATTTAAAAAAATGTATTTTATTAGTATTTTTAAGATAATTTGTGTAAAATATTTAATAATTCAAATCTAGTGAGGCTAAAATTCAGTCAATAGATTATATAGAGCTTCATTAAAAGTTAGTAGTAAAAAAACCCCTAATGTTAATTTTGGGGCCAAATTAGGAAAATTAAATAAATATTTTTATAAAAATCAAGCAGCAAATAAAATAAAAAGTCTGGGTGTGAGAAAGAAAACTGTATATTTTTAGGGTTCCGTATATACAATACACGGATACCCTTATAATATCACTCGGGATTTCTGTCTCTGTCACATCACAGCAATTTTCTCCTAAACTACTGGAAGGAAAAAAGATCCGATCAGGAGTCCATATTGTAAATGAAGAAATTTTGATTTTACTTCTGGGGGAAAAACTAAAAAAATCGACCGTTCCCCCCCTGATCTCCGAAACTACTGACCCTAAAATTTTGAAAAACTTGGGAAATATATATCGTTGGGCGAACATTACAGGAAAAATAAAGAGAATATTAATTTTGGGGGCAAATTATAGAGTTAAATGAAAATTTAAAAAATTCTCATTTCTCGCTTTATTTCCGAAACCATACTACCTAAAATTTTAAAAATAATTTGGGGTACTGGGGCTCACTTGAAATTTATAAGAAAAATTATTAGAAAACCCCCATAGTAATTTTAGAGATAAATTATACAATAAAATAGAAAATAAAAATTCAATTTTCAAAAGCATCATGTAATATATCAGATAAAAAGCTCATTATGTGAATTACAAAAATACGATATATTTAAATGATTTGTTTAAAAGATATTAACAAAAATATTAAACATCGACTTAATTCCCACTTTAGAAACTACACTATTTAAATTTTGAAAAATATATGTTATTTGTATTTTTAAATAATTTGAATAACAGATTTAATAATTTATAATTTAAAACTTGACCTATTTTGCCCTTTATCTTCCAATCTACAGAGCCTCAAAATTCAGACACTAGATTATAAAAGGTTTCCCTGACAGATTCCTTTAAAAGATATTAGGGTAAATATAAGAAAATTTACTCATTCCCTACTTGTCTGAAACTGGAATATTAGAATCTTGAAGGTGGTACGGAACCCTTAGTATGCGAGTCGAACTCGCACTTGACCAAATTATTTATTAATTTAAAACGCTTAGTTTAAAAGATATTAGGTTAAAAAAATGCACTCATTCCCAACTCGCACTTGACCAAATTATTTTAATCTTCAGGTTACTACTTTATAAATAAAAGCGAATTTTTAATACGACCTTTTAGATTTATTTAATTAAACTCCGGATGGTTACGCGAAGAGATTTTTTTAATACGTACTTGTACATCATATGTAATCACATCAAGTACTTAAAGGAAACGCTCAGCTAATTGAAAAAAACCCGCTGGATCTCCTGTGAACTAAAAATCTCCATAATATATAAAATTATTGCGGAACATTAACCAGATGGCAGAATATTTCAATTCGAACGCGTTATACACAAATACCTTGGGAATATGCATAGTTATCTTTTCAGGCTGTCCACAGGCATTACTGTGAATGCATTATGAGGACTCATGAACCAATTTCATCATAATAAGGCCTTATTAATTGTGTATGCCAATTAAAATGGTTTTATTCAAATGATTTCGTATTACGAGAATATTTCTCGATGGTATTTTTCAGTTTCGTAATTTATGTAGCACATAATTAATAAGCCAACCAGAAGCTACATCAACGGCTGGTTCTCTCTGTTGGGTATACAGAAACAGAATCGATGATGGGATTTGGTAATGTGGTGATATATATTATCGGCAACTCGTTTTCAATTAGTGTTGTGTATGTCCTGTGTGGAGCGATTCTTGTTTTGTCAGTCTTTTTACTGGGTGGGATATTTTGCGTTATACAGGGTGTCTTCAATATTGTGTGCCAGTATTGCTTATTGCTATCTAAAGGGTAAGTACTACGAGGTGGGTTAAATTAGAGAAAGTTTTTGAAACTTATTCAAGATCTTTTTCCATGTCCGAAAATTCCTATTAGAGTCTGAGATACAGGGTGATTTGTGAAATATTAATTTTCTTGAATATTTGTTCTTGTCTCTCTTTTTGCACTGAAAATGGGTTGCTATTGAATAGCAAAAAATGCTTTACCATTCGCTTTGGTAAATCGTTCAACCCTTTTACGCCCTATGTTCTAAATAATGAGATTGTAGAACGAGATGACCATATAAAAGATTTCGGGATTATTTTTCACTCCAACTTATCTTTTAAACATCATATACTTGTATCTATAATTTGTATTTAAATAAGAACCGACTTCAGCTGACTTAAATTAAAAACCGTTTAGAAACTGTGTGCACTCAATCACTATTTTCAGACATTTTATCTGATTTAAGGTACAATTCAATTGAAAATTTTAACGTATTCTTTAAATTTTATTCTTTGTCTATATTTTCTAAATATGTTTTAACTCTTTTATTTGTTTTATTATTTGGAGAATTTCTATAAATGTAACTGTAGTTTACTCTTTATTGGGTCCACACTGTATATGCTTCTGTGTATTGGTCACCCCTATATAACTTATTGGTCTATCATTTCACCCTGTACAACTATAATTCAACTGAACCCAATATTACAACGGTCCTGATATCTTTAAAACCACCCTGTATGAGTATAAATCCTCTCCACAGTATTGATTCTTTATATTTTCCTATTGTTTAAAATATTCCTATATACCAATGATTTTACTTCGGCCCACATGTCTATTATTCCATTTATGCTCATGGTCTCACCTATATAAGCAAATTCACCTTTTTGAACCACATTTTATGACTATAAGTTTACTCTGCCATTTATTTCAACCACTCGGTATACATATGGAACTGCTTCTAAATTTTATTTGATCTATGTCTATAATTATACCCCGTCCTACGTCCTATAATTCAAATATCCTAACTGCTTATGCTTAAATAACAAGTTTTTGATACACCCTGAATAACAGTGATTTTATCCCACCCTTACTTCAAACACCTTATATAAGCAACTATATAACTTTTTTAAACCTCCCTGTATAACTGTAATTCTACTCCATCTTATATTTCAACCATCCTGTATATTCAACTGCTTCTGTCAGTTTTTAAAGCATTTTGTATAACTGTAATTATTCTTCGTCCTATAACGCAAATACTCACTCTGTATAACTATAGTTTTGCTCCACTCTTATTTCAACCATCTTGTATATGCAACTACTTATATGCCACACAATACAATATTTTTTAAAACTAATTCAATTCCAACTTATATTTCAACCATCCTATGTATACAATTGCTTATCTTACCACCTAATATCACATGTACGCACGCACACACCTACAACTGTATGCCATATAGAAGAGTTCGCCGACATAACAAATTTCATTTCAGATAGGGACATTATATAGACGAAATTTTAGTGGAACCGGTTTCCTCCTTTAGAGACATGAAACCATAATCAATGACCAAAGCCGAAATAAAGCAAGCGAGAATAACATTCACTACCATGAAAAACTCTATTAGTTCTAATCTTAGTTTACAACGTAAGCTAAATATAACTTGTTGATAAATTTGCTATTTAGAATATGGCTTCGAAAGTCGAACCTTGGGCCGACAAATGGAAAAACCTACAGAACCCTTGGACGTCTACTGCAGCAGATTAAAAACACCATAGTCCCAAAGAAAAACGAACATAGAAGTTCCTAACAGACAAAACCAACAAAAAAAAAACTGTTATCTTAATTTCAAAAAAGAAAGGCCATCTACCTTGGGCATATGGTAAACGAAGCTAGATATGTATTGCTAAGATCCAAGGAAAACGGCCAGTCGGGAGCTGCTAAAACTCTTAAATGAACGATTTACGGAAAGGCTTTGACATCTGCAGGAGCAGCAACATCAATAAAAATATTTTATTTTAAAAACAATGTTAGGCATTTGGATCGCCCACCCTAAAACCATGTTTTTATAGTCGTCAAATCTAAATAAGAGGTCCATTTGACTTCATAAGGACAAGGATCCAGGGGCTTGAACTTTATATCTGAACAAATTTTACTGCGAAACTTTTTTCTGTCGTTTGCAGATTGCTGTTCAATGGCGGCTTCTATATTAGAGGTTCTAATTTAATATGGCATTTAAATCACCTTGTCTTCGACTTGAATGCAATTGGAACTCGAAATTGGATTCAGCGACCTCCAAGAATACATAAATTTTCTTGTAAGATCGTGACAATTTTCTTTTACAGAAGTGCTCAGCATTTTCTGGAATCTGAGAGCTCTGGATCACTTCTTACCCCAAACTAATATTCAGAAAAAAACATACATATATGAGAAAGAACAGTCCAGCACTCCTCATGAAACACGGGGCCTCTCCCTAATGCATCCTGATTGATGGCTACATACCCTAAGATTCCAGCAGCCAGCTCAACATACCGGGTTCCCAAAAAAAAGCATTAGCATTATTCTTCTTCAGATTTGAGCAGTGGTTTCTGGCCTGTCATGAATTTTCAGAACTTTTCGCCATCTGGGTCGGGTTTATTTGTGATCCACCTATTATGACCGCATTGTAAAAAAAGTTCCATCGATCTGGCTGCGTGGAGTCAGTCGATCCTTAAGAAAATTACACCACTAGTATAGAGCCTTTCTAATGATTGTCCCGATTTTATTCTAGTCTCACTACAAATATTGTTATTATTTGTAACTAATATCTGTTTTGACATGATCATAGAGCAGCTATGTTTATTCTGTCGATGTTAATTGTTCAATAATGTAATAATTGGTCAATATCTAATGCTGACGGGTCCGGTAACCGAGATGGCCATTCTATAGGACCTCTATTCGAGAGTGCAAGAAGGCTTTTGTTTGCTACTGCATATTAGAGAATTCTCTCATCAATGAGTTTAACCGCTCTTTAATGTTTTTCCAAAGAACAATTTGACGCGAACGTTTATTTTATCTGATAGGTGTTCATGAACGGTAGCAAACCTGGAGGAAAAACAATGTTAATTAATAAATTTTTGGAAGGTCCCAATTCAATGTCAGAAGTTCTTATTGCTCTTACAGATCACTAAATTTCAAAATACCTCTATAAATGAGCATAGCGAAAGCATGGGAATCATTCAATGAACCTTTAGAAGGTCATTTTGTACAGTTAATGATAATTTCAGAATCGCCAGCAATTTCCATGAAACCACAAAAATAATTTCAATACGTTGGTTTACATTCTTAATGACGTCGATTTGACCTCTTCGCATATAAATCTCATTGACCCACCCAGAAGTTAGTAACGTTGGTTTAATATCATTTCTGAGATTATGTGTACATATAAAACATAGGCATCACATAAAACTCAGCGTGCAAATTAATAAATCCTAATGCGTTGGTCTTCCATTAAAATCCTCTTACGAATATTCAATCAAGAGTATTTCATGTGTAATTTCATTATTTATGGAGTAAAGCGATTACCGAAGCCCGAGCATTACCCGCCGATGAAATGTTAAGAACGCAATTAAGACGTTCTATGAAATTTACTTATGGCTCAAGAGTAATAACCGATTTAATTTGAACTCATGATCCCTCGCCGATTTAAAACCCGATTGGTTCAGAAGGTTAGTCGAGAACATTTACTGTCCGGCCAGCGCCCAGCGTTGGCATTAAATAGGAAGTAACGTGTTCATTAGCGAGGCTACGAAGTGGGTTAATCTGCTTTATTTATTGTGAAAATATTGTATTAGTATTCAGGAAGTTTCAGCTAAATATGTTACATTGTAACCCCTTTTTGAATTTTACGAAAAAAGTTAACCGTTTTGGAAATAAATAGGATATAGATCTTTTCATCTTTATAATGCGCAGGTGCGTTTGGCATATTAAAAAGGCGGGAATATGAAAGTATCGGACACTTTTAACAAATATGCATTGAGAACTAGTATTAAGACCCTTATTATCATTGAAGTTAAATAAATATTAATAGTGGAGCTTTATCTGTAAATCTTTCAATTAAAGCAAATAACTGCATTAAATTATAAAGGTGGTTAAAGTGATATTTTCGTCCACAAGGCTGTATTTGACAGGTTATGACAAAAATGATACTCATATTAGATTTAAAGTAATTAATATAGTGATAATTAATAAAATCAACATTAGTAATACAAAATACAAATTTAATTAATTTATTATTACTATGGTTTTATCAGTCATTGCCTTTTTGTACTACAATTTGTGATTTAAATTATGTTGGCTATTCATCTTTCAACTGACAGTTATATGAAAGTTAATTTATAAGATTTTCACGAAATCTGTACAAAAATTGTATGTAATTATACTGAAGGGTACAAATAAAATGTAAAATTCAGTCTACAAAATAATTATTTAAATTCAATTTGCATCGTTATGTGTGGTCACGGTACATCACGTACAACTGAATTTGAAAAAGTTAACACTCGTTTTATTTAATGTTATATATTTTAGCAAGTTATTGTCTTAAAAACACATACACATAAACACATATATGTATCTTTATTTACATAATGAATTACTTGTAATCGATCATCATTTAGTTCACATCACTAACTCATAAATTACATTTAGCACATTTTAGATAAACTTTGAACTGTTTATTCTTTTCGTTGATTTAATACGCTTTGGAAAACTAATAAAGTCAAATAAATTCTCCAAAAATGATTTACTGTACATATGGCTCCCACATATTTCATGACATTAATGCTTTTTGCTCCATTCTTTATTGATAAAATGTTATACATGTTAATTAAAATCGTTATACTGATAGTTCACTTTAAGTTTATAACTAATTAAACTAATAGTTAATTAGTAAAGTACATTGAAAATATTGTATTCACGTTATAAAAAAAATGACGGGCGTTGACGTATGACGTTGACATTTTTTTTAATTATGTAAATTAAATCATTCATAATGACACATAATTATGACGTGTCAGATCAAAATTTGACATTACTTTCAAAATGGTGATAATTTGAGTCAGTATTTGTATTTGTATTTGTAAAGTGCGTCCAATATTTGGTCAACAGATTGATCTTAATTCATCTTCTCTGACAAGAATAATGGAAAAATTCGAATGGATTGGTTCAGTTAGTGAAGTAGAATACACTAGAAGAGGTCGTAGAGGTCGTTCATAACCAAATATATCGGCAGTGTGGCCTAATATCCAGAAACGTCGATTCGTCATGGTGCATAAGAACTGAATATTAGAACAGCCCCCCTTCAGCGAATTCTTACTAAAGATTTACATCTACACGCCTACAAAGTCCAATTGACTCAACAACTTTGGCCAGCAGACCACGGAAAACGAAGTCTTCAGTGGGTTCAGCTGTGCTGTGCATGTGCCAGAAAAGCTGTGGCGGTCATTTACTAGATATTTTATTTCATTCACAATTCCTAACTGTATACATTATAAATCAATAAATGTTTTAAGCCTTTGCTTCAAACAAAAAAAATATTTTACGTTAAAATCTTGCAGTCTTGTTGAAACACCTTCTAAATTGAATTTTGTGCCTATGGTTATACATATACTGGTGAAACATCAAAACCATTAGAAGTAAGGGGAAAGGTTCACCAATATAATATTTCCACAGGACATGTTGACAAATCAACTTTGCCCACCCTGAATTAACCAGCCACGGCAGTCAAAGGTTAGAGTGGGATGAAACATTTTTTTAAACCATCAAATTAAAAAATAAATGAAAACTTAAGCAAGCCAACTGTAGGTCATACTTAATTTACCCAATCTAATTTTTAATAAATATTATTGTATCAAATTACTATGTTCAACATTATATCCGTAAAATTTGTTTGATATTAAACATAAATATTAACACAAATATTAAATCATACATTTTTCAGTCTAATGTTTAATTTAATGACATAAAGCTATTTTAAATTTTAAGAAGTAAATTTTAGGATTAATATATTTTTTATAAAATATAAATTATATATTATATACGGATTTGTTTAGATTATATTTTTTTTTCAAAATATGCAGTTACTCTTTAGTTTATTTTGTTCGCATTTCAGCATTTAGATTCTGGTGTAAAATATTTTCAGTTTATAGGTTGTTATGTATTATTTATATATTTAATTTAACATATTTAATTTTTCTGCTTAAGTTTTTTTGATGATTTTTAATAGTGGTTAGGTTTATTTCATGTTTACTTTTCTTACTTGGTCTTATGAGGAAAGTTATTTTTTTTAATTTTATTTATCGTAATCATACAAAAATAATTTGGTCAAGTGCGAGTTGGCCTCGCGTACTAAGGGTTCCCTAGAAACCTGGAATTTTGATACAATTGTAGGTGAATCAAAGTATAGATATATTTTTCTAATATTACAGACAACCAGGGATTGAGTGGATTTTCTTATATTTACCTTAATATCTATTAAACTAACCGTTTTGATTTTAGGAAAAAATGCACTATTACTTCTCATACGGTCTGTTTTTATTTGCTATGTGATGCGCTTGATTTGTATATAAATATTTTGTTAATTTTCTAATTGGCCACAAAATAGAGTGGCTTTGGGTAAAAACCCTTAAACCCATTTACCCAGTCAGTAAATGCATTCAGTACATCTACATCTAAATAAGCTTTGATTAATTATCTTGCGGGAAAGCCTTAATTAGTTGGACTACTGGTTAACCTAAATCTATTTATTTAACTAAACATTTCTTGAGTGTTTGTAAATTATTAATAACTAATCATTTCTAGAACGTCTAGAAACGTTTATACGTTGCCTAGCCCCCCAAAAGTCCACTAACTCTAATAACCTCACGAAAGTAGAGAAAAATCATTTTTATGTAATATTTGACACTTACAAATTTTATTCAGAACTTTTCTCTACTCTTACCGCCCCTCTGGGGTTCAAGGAATTTTTTTTACGTAGACTTTAAATACTTTAAAGTAAGTCACACCAGTTATTGTAATTTCTCCAAAATTTTGATTTAAAAAACTGTTATATTAGACTATTGTCATAAGCTGAAACTAGGTTACAGTATTTTACAAAATACAAAAGAAAACTTTCACATTTCATTCACTGACTTCAACATGTTGCATACGAAAACGAAAATATATCCAAATCATGAGCACTGAACATATTTATTAGTAAATTACTTAATTTTGTAAGGTCCTCTAGAGAAGTTAACAAATTTAAAGATCATTTCTAAATTCATTAGTGTTCCTTGATGCTTGTTGTATATTAACATAATGATAATATCTGTAATTGAACGTTGTCATCATTACCTGATTACTAAAAGAAACGCCGCAAAACGATTATGATTTCGATTCTGAATTAAAACATTCAAATTCTAATATGAGATGAATTGACTAAACGTAATGACCGCAACTAACGAAATGACACGTATAAACTCATACAGGGGGATTCAGACCTGAGAAGCAGATGAAAGGAATGAAGAAAATAGATTTGAAATAACAGTTACACAGTTTGGACTATTAAGGTAGCAACATCTATTACATTTTCATTAATGTTTAAAAATTTTTACTTTTTTGTTAATCACAAGTTATAGATAGGAGTGTAGGTTCTTGTAGATTTAGAAGTGAAATCAGGGGAGTTTAAAATTATAGAAAATTTGACGTACTGTGTAGGGTGATTGTAAATATTTGTGATAGAATTTAAAGCGAGACTTTTCAGCAAAAATTAAGGAGTCTTTAATATAATTTTTTGTTGAAAACCCCTTGACCTCCAAGTTATAAGAAAAATGTGTTTTGTTAAGTGTATCTACAAGAATTTAAAAGAACTGAAGCTAACAAAATGTCAGTAATTGGCGATATTTGTAACTCTAAAATATTATCACAAATGTGAAAAAATTAACTCCTCGATTGTTTTAAATGCGTTTACAGTTTCCGATTTGACAAGACGAATTCAATCAGTAATTGTTTTGCACTCGCAATGTTATTCAATTCGTTTTTATAATATTTGTTATTTAATAATATTTTTCAATTACAAAAGTGTTATTTAGTTGGTGTACAAAATATTATAGGTCCCTTATAAAATTTGCTAGAATTCATTTAATCTGTCATTATTACTATTGTCATTTAAAACCAGCATATTTGATATTTTAACAAGTATAAACCTGTCTGTAAATTTTGTCAAAAGAGTTTGAGTACAATTTTATTGTTGTGATACAACTAACAGTTTTTTAAGTCATGAAAGAATTTAAAACGTTGCAAATATATTTTCTCTTACTGAATAACTTTTTTAAATAACAAAATATAGGGTTGATTTTTTACGCTCTCTTCAACAGATTTTCTGGTTACAAAAATCGTTTAAAACTGCTACTTCATCAGCAACAAACTGCATTCTTTTTCTTCTTCTTCCACAGCATATATTTATGTTTTAGTTCATGTATTTCCCCGATATATAAAATTGTATTAATATAAAATTTATTCTTATGAAAAACATGACTAATTGGTTAAAATTGAATTTTCAAACCAAAAATTCCAAAATTTCAGAAAGGGGGGGGGGTTGAACTCCCAGACCCTGCTCTCCAAAGTCCTGTAAAATCCATTTGGTCATATCAATTGTATTATTTTAAATGATTGTATTATTTTTTTGGATAATTCTTCTCAGTAAATTATAGTGATATTTTCATACATGTTAGAGCAGATAAAAGTTGTATTACAGATTTGCAATATAAATCGTTTACTGTTACTCCATGAAATTTTATCACTTTTTTCACTATAAATGGACAGGTAATTTTAAAAATATATAGCCAAATATTTACTCCGTTGACGTTAATAAATAAGAGGATAAAATATGTTATAATAGCTGATGAGCACCTCTGGTTAAATGATATAAAAGTTTTTTTGGCGTCAAAATATTTGCTAGAGTAGAGCTTTTATTACACCCTGTTCTAACATAATTTGTGAAATATATGTAGCAATAAAAAATGTAAGAAACATTCTTATTTGAACAGTATGTTTATAAAAATATTTTCTTCTCATTTTTTTCACTCATCTTTTAAAGCTTTTCGCATACATTTAAAAACACCTTGTATATTTTCACGATTCCAGAAAATTTCCATTGAAAGCAAATTATTGCCAGAAATATACGATATGGTTTTTATTGGATGAGAGGACAGTAAATATATAGTGTTGAAACTAAGAATATATTTCCAAAATATGCCAAATATAGCTAATAACTGCAATTAAAAGCTAGGTAAGTTAGTTTAGTTAGTGTCAGTCATTTAATATTCAAAAATGTTATCTGTACAAATTATATTGTGAATTAGAAAAATTGTTCATGAACTATTTAAACATTGAATCTATAAATTTATAAAAAGTTCGACTAATGGTAAAGATATGTACATTCATATTAGGGTAGCGTACCTAATAATACTGTTCTAAATCGTAGAACTTAGTTTCCTACACAAATCTCTTTTTATATATTTAAACCTGAGTTGAATAGAGAAGTTTCAGGTAAACAAGCCACTAGAGACATCCAGGTCGGGTGTTGTACTAAATCTAAATTCAAAATTTGTTGAACCTTGAAAGTAACTTGTTATGGTGATATCCTATCTAACAGCAATCACATGTTTTAAGTAAACAAATAATTCTTCCAAATTTCCGTCTTTTTAGGATAGCGCAAATGATGACGCCTAGAAATACTATATCGTCTTGAATAAACATAATCCATTGTACCCTCTTGATCTTGAACTTGTCCATGGTCTTCTTAGTTAAGTAACACAATTTCTTTTAACAACGATACCTACTTATTATGAAAAGTCAGTTGGTATGCCTGACTCAATCTCCATTCAATTACATACTGCATTTAAGTAGTGTTTCTAGTTCTTTCTTTGGGTACCATTAACCGAAACTGGCAGATAGCAGGAATAATAATTTTATTGTTATGATATTGTAATGTTCCAGGTACACTGCATAAGAAATCTGAAAGATGGTGACTTACTTTTAGGTGTGAAATTTATATCTGACAAAAATTCAGATTACATTCCGTAACGTATTTAAAAAAGATAAAGCAGTAAACTTGTTAAACCAGTTAAGTTAGAATGTTTTAGCTACCATTGCAACATTTATCACCCTGTACAACAGTATAAACAATTATACTGAAGAGCTACAACAACGATCACTTTTAATTAGAAGTCTTAATGAAGTTGTCATCAGGTGATCATGTGTGGCAAGAAAGGTACGCATTATATTGAATAAAAATTCATACAGTCATTAATTACTGAAATATTTTGTAACTGTTTGCGTTCAAAGATGCCGCGTGAAATCCCACCAAAGGAGCTTGTTCGGTTTGTGCGGAAGAACAAATTTGAATATTTTCCAGATACATCAAACATATTTAAGTTATGTAATTATATTCTACTTTTAATTTAAAATGTTTTCTTCTTGTTTTTATTTTTTAAGATCACTTTAAAACACCGACATTTGGTTAAATTTTCCACTATTTATTTATTTTTATTTGACATATTTTTCGCCAAGTCTGGCTTCTTCAGAAATAATAAATACAATGAATGCTAAAAAATTATGTTTCTAACAAAGAAACTAAAGGTAGGGTAATGAAATAAGGTATCCTCTTAATTGTGGAGAATTTCCCAGGAAGTGGGCGGGTATAGGTCAGATAAATAATACATTTAAGAAACATTGTTGACAACAGTTATGGATAATATAATATAATAATATTATATTTGCCATTAAGACGATACCTTATTTTATTACCCTACCTTTAGTTTTTAGAAATATAATTTTAGCCTTTATTGTATTTACTGTTTCTGAAGAAGTCCGACTTGTCGAAACAAATGTCAAATAAAAATAAATAAATAGTGAAAATTTAACCAAGTGTTTGTTGACGGTGTTTGGTTTTTCATCAAGTGAAGAACAAATTTCTTATAAAGTATACTTTGATAAGTCGCCGGTATTATGGAAATCTTTCTATTCGGAACATAGGATAAATTGAGGTTTCTGGATATCGCGAAGTTGTCCCATTTTTTTCCAATAACATAGCTTGTACCGTTTCTTAGAAAATCTGGAAAAAATTTTTACAGACTTTCTTATACACTAAACTTTGGTGGAGTCGGGGGTATTATTAAAAATATGGAATTTTTCTGTTCGGAAAATGGGGAATAATAAATTAAAAAGGAATTGGATTAGTTCCGGGGGTTTCCGAAGTGGTCGCATATTTTTTTTCAATAACATAGTTTTTTAGAAAATTTTAACGAAATTCCTATACCGTAAGATCTGGTGGAGTTACTGGTATTAACTGTTCGGAACGTAAACGAAACTTAAACAGTAATCATTCCGTGTCAATTTTTTAACTGTAGACGAAGGTTGTCATCAAATAGATATGTTGATTGCAAATTAAAGTTATTATCTAAAATTGTTATCAAATAGAAGTAATTTTAATTAAAAACTTCATCTACTTATGCCATTGTACTAAAAATGGTATAATAAGTTTTTATGTAACTTTTCCAACTATATAGTAGGTTTAAAAAAATATATCAATTTTATTTTTTTATAATATTTCAAATTGTAATCAAACAAAGTTTATTAGAAATTAAAACTGCTGTATTATTAAAAAAAGTAATAAATTGAAAATTGATTGGAAATCAAACTAAGTGTCAGTTAATCAACTTCAAGGTGGAGGTTCTCATTTGATTTCTACACACAGTGTGTTTTCATTAAGAAAACGTTGTTATGAATATTATTTAGAGAATCAATTATTATTTATAAAAATACATATACTGTAATCATTGCATGTCACTTTTTCAAATGTATACGAGGTTTGTCAGCAAATATGAATTTTGGTTAAACATAAAATACCTTTATTTTTCATAATATATAACATTCTTATCAAACAGGGGTAATAAGAATTATAAAATGCATCTGATTATAACTGAGAAAAAAAATTTGCCTGGTCAGAAGCGTATACTGTAATCATTACATGACACTTTTTCAACTGTATACAAGGTTTGTCAGCATATATTAATTTTTATTAAAAGTAAAATATCTTTATTTTTCATAATATATAAAATTCTAATCAAACAGGCGTTATAAGAATTATAAATGCATCTAATTATGCCACATCACTAAAAATAGTATAATAGATCTTCATGTCACTTTTCCAAATTGTGTACTAGAATTGTTAAGGAATATACATTTTGTTTAAGTGTCTTTAATTTTAATAATAACTCAAATTGTTATCAGACAAAGTTTATTAGAATTGAAAACTACATCCTATTATGCTATATCAATTAAAAGTCCATGGCGATTTATTATTATAAGTTTCCGCAGAGAGGAGACTATTAAATGAATGCCAGTATAATTAACAAACTTAATAGTCTAAGAGATAGAGCCAGAGTTTTTGCCCGTCATCGAGAAAAATGACAGAATGTATCGTATTAAGTTCAATTCCAGAACTACACCACGTTTCTAGGCAGGCGCCAGGGGAAGTGATAACCGAGGATAGTTACAGGGGTTGAATGTGGTATTTTTTTCTTTTTTGGTCATGCTCATCATCGAGTTAAAGTTCCGAAATTGGTTGGCACGAAGTATAGATACCAGGAGTCCGAACGGTATAGGCTTTTCCGCAGTATTTGTGGTATACAATATTAAACCCAGATCATAGTTCTCTTTTCTGCCACTAGCTGCGCAAATGTTCAGGACGTACCGATGTTATTATTATTATCAAACGTAAATATGTGCTGTCGAATGTCGAAATTATTAAAATTATAAAACTAAGTATAAAATATTAATGTAATTGTTTAAAAATAGTTTTAATAAAAAAATGGGAAGGTGTTGTGATGTTCATGGTTGCCTCAGTGGCCGAAAGGCAAGTGGAAATGTGGCTAAAGTGGGTATATTCAAAGTTCCGAAAGTGAGTAACCTAAAAATAATATTAAACATCAGTGTTGTTAATATCTAAATATTGTATTTATAAATTTCCAAATTACTGTAATTTACGGTTATTATTAATAGAAAGAAAATTAATCATCTTTACTTAAATAATAATTTAAACTTTTTTACTATGAAGAGAAATTTCCGCTAGTGTATTTGTCAAATCTAAATTGTTTGGTATTTAAATGTTAAACGTCTTTTATTTATAATTAATACGATTAATAAATAATATATTTGATTGTAATCAATTAGTTACTTTCCTATTATCAAGCATTGTAATACTGAAATAAATAGGTATTTAACCATTTTTGAATTTATATTTACTACTTAATTTGCAGAAACTATGTTTAAATTCTTTACTTCACTTCACGGTTTGTTTAATAGTTTAACACGTAGAGACAAAAGATGAACAATAATTTTAATTCTTAAAGACCTGTTGATAACATTAATTTATTTTTTTAATAAAATTGTTTGTTGCTGGTTAATTGTGTTTATTTATTTACTAATATCACACATTTTTAGCTTTGCAGATTATCGAAATAATATTTCCAGAGCTGTCAGGTGGCTGCCAGTTTCAACAAGATTACCCGCGTAAGGATTTAAACGAGTACTTCCTCAAAAGTGGCGCGCTCTACCGGCAAAACATTCTGTCCCCTAAAATGCTACCATTTATTTAACATTACGTTCGGACTCCTGGTATCTATACTTCGTGTTGGTTGGATACAAGATTGTGATGCATTTAAGCAAATTCCCTAGAGGCGTCTGTCTAGAGCGTTACCATCAAGCTGGCGGACCGGGGTAAACGTGTCAAAAATAGTGGTCAACTTCATTATAAACTAAAAAGAACGCCATTTGCACGATTTTTTTGCTTACACAAAAGAAATCATAATCCAAAAGGACGTACAGCTAAATGCCTTAAATATATATTATAATTTAATGGTGTCTGTATGACGTCATACACAATTTTTTTAAATGCTAAAATACATTTTTCATTACTGATTTTGAAAGAGCGGAAAATTTCAGGTCCGAATATAACTTTGGCCATGACCTTAAACTTGACCTTCAAGATCATTCCAAGATCAAAGTTTGTTTGGAAAATCAACCTATTTAGCCAAATTAAGTGTTTGGGGGTTTTTCGACGTCGCTGATTTCGAATCTGAAATTAGTTTTTGTTTGAAAAACTCGTTCGCCTTATTGTATAGCGAAAATCTGATTTCAGATTCGTAATCAGATTTTGAAAATTAGCAATTAAAAAAAAACAACTCCCAATTTGATATAGATACGGGGATTTTCGACGTCGATGCTTACGAATATGAAACCAGTTTTTGGAAATTTTCAAAACAAGTAGTGGCCAACTTCAACGTCAAATATGTTTTTGATTTGGAATTCCCTCTTTGAATCAGTCGCCTTCCGGATCAGGACTACAAACTTAGATTATTACCAATTGGCTGTGCATCAATTGGTTGACTTTTGTCAAAAAATTGGTCCGGCATCTTGGATTGTGAATTTTGAAAAACTGATTTCAGATTCGAAATCAGCTGTGTCGAAACCCCTGTACACCTAACTTAGCCATAATTGGTTGATTTTTTAAAAAACTTTGATCTTGGAATCACCTGGAAGATCAAGTTCAAGGTCATGGTCAAAGTCATATTCGGATATGAAACTTTTCGCTCTTTCCGAATCCTTAATAAAAAATGTAACTTCGCATTATAAAAAATTTTGTATGACGTCATACAGACCATATTAATGACGTAATAAAAAATCTATTTATGTCATTTAGCTGTACGTCCATTTGGATTATAATTTATTTTGCGTAAGCTAAAAAATGGTTCAAATGGCGTTCTTTTTAGTTAATGACGAAGTTCACCCCTATTTTTGACAAGTTTACCCCTGTGCGCCAACTTGATGGTAACGCTCTAGGAAGACGCCTCTCAGGAATTTGCTTAAATATATTACAATCTTCTATGCAACCAATTATGGAAAGTTTACTCGATAATGAGCATGACCAAAAAAAAAAATACCCTTTTCACACCCTGTACCTATTCTCGGTTATCACTTGCCGTGGCGCCTACCTAGAAACGTGATGTAGTTTCGGAATTGAACTTAATATGATACATTCTGTCTATTTTCAAGATGACCTGCAAAATCCCGCTGTATCTTGCCTACTATAAAGAATGATGCTACTCAGATCGTCTACAATATAGTGGATTCCCCTAAGTAAGAATCATATACAAAATTTACTTAATATATATACATATTTAGAAACCAAGTTATTACGAGGGTGAATCAAATATGAACCGGACTTTTGTTTTAAAAATTTTATTGGTACGATCAATACAAATTTTAATACATATTATTTTTCTACATAGTCTCCTCTCTTATGTATACATTTTTCCCACCGAATCGGAAGTTTTTTAATACCTTTCTCAAAGAATGAAACTGGTCGTGTCTATAACCAATTGCGCACAAACGTTTCTACACCTTCGTTGTCCTCAAAGTGGTGGCCTCCCAGTTCTTCTGTAAGTAGCCCAAACATGTGGTAGTCACATGGCGACAAATCAGAACCGTAAGGCGGGTGTTCAAGGGTTTCCCAATGCATTTTGTTCAATTTTCCTTCAGTCAATGCAGCTGTATGTGGCCGAGCGTTGTCATGCAACAGAATCACACTTCGGATAGACATATCCCGCCTCTTTTGCCGATAGGCAAGTTTTACTTGTTGGAGTCGTTCGCAGTAATACTCAGCATTAATTGTACGGCGTTCGTGCAGAAAATTGATCAGCAGTACGCCTTCAATCAGCTCACGAATTGCGTAGATATTCGCCACATTGATGCTTGTTGTGGGACGGCGTGCATAAGGCTCATTTTCCACTGTCTCTCGGCCATCTGGAAACTTTTTGTGCCAGTCGTACACTTGGGTCCTTGAAAGTGTTTTTGATTGCCGAACTGTGCAGATAGTCGACGCAAAATTTCAGACGGTCTAACGCCCTCCCGCGCCAAAAAATTGATAAACTTTATCCAATTAAACTTACTTACTAAAAATTGTAAAATAAATACATTAAAAACAAAACAAAACCTGACTTAAAAAAATTAACTAAAAGTATGTAATAATTTTTTGCTACAACAATTATATACTTTTTCTGAAGTCGGTGCCAATTTGAATATCGAAGTTGCGAAGGACAACTTATAAATTTACTTCCCAAAATAGTTTCGTTTTAGCTTGGCATCGAGTATTTAATTGTTGTTTTTTTAAAATGTATTTATATACTATGTAAAGATTATGTGCGTTTATAAAAATGATAATTATTGTTATTCTATACAGGTATAGAAAGTTTCAAAAAGAGGCAAAACCATAATTAATTAAAGAAACACCGATTGCAATATTATGAATGGTTAAGGACAAGAATATTATCAAGTTTTCTACTAATTCGATACTTCTTGCAATCATAGAACATATAATATTACAAGTTTGTAAATAAATGAGTAAAAATAATCTCGCCATAAAATTAATGGTATTGTTAAAATTAATACATCTAAGCAGATTATAGAAATAGTCCACCACTTAAGTATTTAGCTAAGTATATTTACACTTCAGCTCCAATTAGACAGATAACTTTCTTATTTGTTTGAGAAATCTGATACTCGTAGCATTTAAGGTTGCTTTGGAGAAGTTAATGAAACTAAAAGACAAATAATAACCTTAGTTCACTCATAAACAACGGTATTTTGCAACCAAATCATTTGTAGAATTTAATCTGCTGTGGCGCCAACCGTCTTTCCACCGAGTGCCACCTAACATTTGTAATTTTTTTTATATATACATCAAATCAACTTTTCCATTGCAAGGTGCACGAAAAGTATTCGTCATCCTTTCCCATGTTCCAGATATCACAGAGACGAAATAAACCCCCCCGAAAAATGCGCGCCGTGTATAATCAACGTCTTGACACTGCGGCCTTGATATCACAATCATAAAATTAATAAAAAGTGAAAATTGTGTTAATATCGTTGAATGGAATTACACAACGCTCGTCGTGGTCGTATATGGTATTGGCGCCAGACCAGCCGAAGATATTATGTACATTTCTTACGACCGGACTAGCAATTGTTACTTTCGAACTTTACCGAAAATTATCCAACACCTAGTAGGTCGTGTATATTAGAAAATTATTTCAATCAATAAACTTTTGTTAAAAGATAAGTGATTACATCGGATCTCGAAGGAAAAGTTAACCTTTCTTGGTAGAATCTGGTAAAGATTTTCCTACTGAAAAGCGAACAGGCTGAAAACTTAAACAAATTAAATATACTATTCCTGGCAATAGAAAAATTAAAAGGGCTTAAACTAGCTTATTATTCTTATTTTTTTGTAGAAAACCTTTTTCAACCGACTTCCCAAAAAGGAGGAGGTTATCAATTCGTCGTTTTTTTTTTTACTTTTTTTTTGTATGTATTTTACTTGATTTTTTCTCCTGTGGTGAACCGTTTTGAATGAATATGGTCTTGTTTACTAGAGTATATATCCGGATTGGTGAAACTTCAAATTTTGGAAAAGAATTCTATTGGCAAAGTGATGAAATTTGTGAATGAACACATGCGTGCATGGAAATCGACCAATATTCCTAATATTTTAGTCGATTTTTCGATAACTCCTTATGGATGTGTATATTTTTTTAACCTTTAATCTCTTACCCTAGGTGATCTCATATACTTTTCTGCGAGGTGCAACTTGCAGTTTTGCAGAAAATCGCCGAAAATTCCAAAATTCTTATCAAAAATTTCATCGAAATGACATAACGGACATTTTCTCATAAATATTTTAATTCCAACGTAATAGTGCGATAATTCTAGGCACTGGAAGTTTTAATTGCGAAGTTGAAAATTTTCTATGTACATCTCAAGCATATAGGTAGTAAAGCATAGTATTTTCGGCTCCTTAAATCAATGAGTACCAAGCTCGTTTTGTTTGTATACCAGGCAAATACCCATTTAATTTTTTTCCATTTTGCGAAGTCGCTGTTTTTGCTTGTCACATTCTCCAGGCCTAATAAAAAATTCAGTGACAACACATGTCAAACTTTAACCTACAATTTGATGCGTTTATACACAGGGTGTTTAGTTATAGCAAACAAAATCACAAAGTAAAGTGATAGAAGGAGTTGCATTTATATGATGATTGAAATATAGGACGGAGTAGAATGATAGTGGTCCATAGGCAGTCGTATATGCAGGATGGTTGAAAATAGGGTGGACTGGACGTTTGGTGGTATAAAAATGTTAGAAAAAAAGTGAAATTAATATATGCTGGAGTTGAATTATATTTATACAGTGTGATTAAAAAAATTATTTCTTTTATAAAGAAGTTCATAAAGTGTGGAGAGGAATTAATGTTACACACGGCGATAATATAAAATGTTAAAAATGAAATAATTTATGGGGTAGCCCACAAGTAGTTATATATTATGGTTGAAATAGAGGACGGATTTGACTCCGTAAATATGGGATGAATTCTACTCTGTCCTATAGTTTACAGAAGGCAGCTAACAAATTTATGCCTGTCCTTGGCCAGCCGTATGTACTTGATGGTTGGTACATAGGGCGGAGTGTATTTATCTATAGTTATACAGAGTTGTCAAAAAACGTTGAAAAAAGGTTATGTGGCCTGGTCCATAAGGAATAAATATATTTTGGGCTTATTAAGTAAACGCGTACTAGTACATTTTGTTCATAAACATTTACCTGTCAATTTAAATGAAAATGTATCATTGTGTAATGTTGAGGCTTTCGATGTTACCTGGTTCAGTCTATTAAGGTTATACATACAACATAAAAAATAAAGAATGAAAACTACCTGAGTTCAAAAAAGTAAAAAGTTGAAAATAAAACATTTTTTTAAAAAATATAACCGACTTCCACCTATAACTAAAAAGCTAAAAATAATTATAACAAAATACAACCTTAGCAAATAAATAATACGTTCAATGTTGTTAGGTACCTACCCAGGAAGTAAAATGTGTAAACATTAAAAATTGCTCATTCTGTACAAATTAATTACATACCAATCTAGTATATTTTTGAAGTCGGTAAGGAATTCATTGTTTTTATATGATGTAGCTGATACAAAGTGAGTATTTTTTCTTTGCCATAAACTTCTTAGAGAACTTTTACGTTAAAAAACGGAAAAAAATTCAAATGTTTCTCATAATATATTTTAAAGTACTTTAAAGTTTTGAAAACAACCTGGCTTGGTTCCAGTTAATGTTATGGTTATCCAGACTTTGTTAATTCTCCCCTTTGAGTAGCTATGTGGTGCTCCTTAACCCTGCAGGAAAATGCTTAGTCTCTCCAATGTAGAGATTGATCCATTCATCAAAAGATGTTCTCTAAGTTTAATTTGTTCTTCTTTGGGGGCCTCTGGTGTACTGCAAATATTTTTGTCTCTCTGAACTAACGGTTTGATGATGCCAGTTTTCGTTGTTGATGGGTGGTTAGAGTTGTAGTTTAGGTCCAAGACCTTTGGCACTTCACATCCAGGAATGGTAGGCACCCACTCTCCTTCCTTCTCTATGGTGAATCTGATGGAAGGTTGCGATCGGTTTAGATACTCCAGAAATGCCTGTAGTTCTCTTTTCTTCATGTTGCCAAATAATGAAGGTGTCGTCGACATACTTTAGCTAAAGAGTTTCGGTTGCTTCTCGTACCCCTTCAGTGTATTATCTTCGAATCATTCCATGTATATGTTGGCGATGGTTGGCGATAACGGGGAGCCCATAGGAAATCCATTTTGTTGCATGAAGAAACGGTCCTTCTCCTGAAAGTAGCAGTTCTTGAGGCAACACTGTAGTAAGTTGGCAATGGCTTGTATTTCCTCTTCGTCGATCTTCTTGTTGTATTCCATCAGGATGGTGGCATTTCCTTTGTCAGCTGGTAGAATAATGTTGGATTTGTCGTCCTTAAGTGAAGAAGAAAACACGACACATCAAATAAAACATCCTGACAGAACGGAATACAACAAGAAGATCGACAACACACTCTCAAAGGGGAAATACAAGCCATTGCCAAGTGGTCCAACAGCCAAAATAGAATGGAAAACTTACAACACTCTCAGAGATCATGCTGAATACGTTCCACCAGAAACAAGGAGAAAATTGCCGCCACATCAAAGCAAACCACCACGTCTTTATGGACTACCCAAGATACACAAAGCTGGAGTACCGCTGAGACCGATTACAAGCTCACTTAACTCACTAACAGCAGAATTATCAAAATTCCTCCTACCAATCATCCAACCTTTGTAGGGCTAAACGTCAAGGATTCAAAGTATTTTGACCAAAACATCGAATCCATGTAACTTGGGCCAGAACATCGCGAAGTAAGTTTCGACGTTGAAAATCTCTTCACGAACGACGAATCTCTGGACGTAGTGAGAAAGAAACTTACCTTATGGAGAGGATGGACCTACAAATAGATTCAATCATGGACTTACTACAGTGTTGCCTTAAGAACTGCTACTTTCAGGCTCTCCGTTATCGCTAACCATAGCCAACATATACATATAATAATATAATACACTGAAGAGGTATGAATAGCAACCAAAACTCTGGTTACGGTTTGTCGACGACACCTTCAGTATTTGCCAACATGGAGAGAGAGAACTACAGGCATTTTTGGAGCATCTAAACCGATCGCAACCTTTCATAAGATTGACCATGGAGAAGGAAGAGACTGAGTACCTACTATTCCTGGATGTGAAGTGCCAAAGGACTAGGACCTAAATCGAAACAACAGTGTACAGGGAGGCTACACATACAGGGTTGTACCTAAACTACAACTCTAACCACCCATCAACAACGAAAACTGGCATCATCAAAACATTAGTCCACAGAGACAAAAATATTTGAAGTACACCAGAGGCTCTCAAGGAAGAACAAATAAAATCAAGAGAAGACCTTTGATTAATGGATATCCGGAAACCACCATGAACAACTAGAGAAACCACATAGGCAGGAAGAGGAAACCACGATAGCAACCGCATTACTACCATACACTAAAGGCTTGTAGGAAAAACGTAGGAAGTATTGGACATGGATATGGAATCAAAATGGTGTTCAAGAGCAACAACACCTTGAGGAGCCTGATCACAAAAAACGAAGCCGGATAATCCTACAGTATCAAAGAATTGTACATAAAGCATACTTTGTGAATGTGGCAATCTCTGGAGAGACTAACCGACCATTTGACACCAGGGATAAGGAGCACCACATAGCTACTCAACGGGGAGAGGTAACATAGTCTAGATTAGCTAATCACGCATAGATCGAGCACCAAAACATTAACTGGGGCCAGGCAAGGATAGTTCACAAGGAGGAGCACTAGTATAAGAGAAAATTCATTGAGACGGCATACATAATCTCTAATGAGAATATAATCAGCGAGCCTAGCGTTCAAATTAAAAATGTTTGGAGACTTCTACTCGAGCCATTGCCGGTACGCATCACCAGTATCAAATCGGCATGTATGAGTAGATATAAACATGAATTTCCCATCATTCACCTAATGACGATAGCAGATCCAAAAATATTGAAACGTTGTGAGATCAACCATTTCAAGACCATGGAAGTCCAAGGAAACTTCAAGCAACAAGTTATATTGTCTACCAGCTTCAGGCTAACATTATATACTAGTAGTCATGATGACATATGTTTCATAAATTTCATTTTTGATATTGCTTCAAACATTGCCTTAGCTGTAGAGACAGTAGCATCTGCGTATGCCACTGCACTTCCATCTTCCATGTTGCTGAGAAGACTATTGAGAAATAACACAAATAGCGGGCCAGGATATCTTCCTTGTAGGATACTACTTTTAACCAAGTTAAATGGTCTAACTTTGCCCTAAAGTAATGAATGATAGACCGTTTCGAACGCTTTTTCTAAATCTAAAAACTAAAAAATCGTTTCCATGCTTTTCTCCAAATCAGAAATACTGTAGCAATATATTTTTTAATATTTTGCTAATATTAGTGATATCGATCGGTGGTACTTTTTTTTTAATTTTCGATGCGTAATAGGAAAATTTAATACTGAATGTAGAATTTAATTTGTAATATTCATCTTGTCGGACAAGCGTCTTGATAGTGACGATGATATTTAGAATAACAATTATTTCGAAAGTGTTTTGTATGAAAATGTTCTGCAACCCACTTTGATTTGTTCGTTATTGTATGAGATTTACACAGAGATGGAGTAGGTCGAGTGGAATTCGAAATATCTTGTTATGTGTTTAGATTATTAATACGTTTAAGTATGCCATTATTATTTGTAGGTACCTAATTAATTTTGTTATTATAATTATATTAACATCATTTGGTTAAAGGTCTGTACAAAAAACATATTTTACATTTTGTTTTGAAATGTATATATCAAAACCGTATAGCCCATTTATTCAGCATATTATACCAACCGACAAATTAAATAAAAACTATAAGGGTAGGACAGATCGGGGATGATTGACCAAATTTTATTTTCGAGGCTTACATATTTTTTTGGGTGAAGTATTTTAAAATTCAGTACGTCTGATTGGTAAACAAATTCCAAAAATTTCATAATCTTGTAGAATAAGAAATATTAATTAACCTACCCCATGCCTGGTGTTGTTTGTCTCATCACTAGGGGTGAGTTGACCTGTAAAGTAATTCGTCCAAGAGCTACGGATATATAGGATAAAATATGCAACAAGTAAAATTAAACAAATTTTTATAACTTATTTCAATTGAAACAAATAAAACAAACTTAAAGTTAGAATTAACAATAATGTGATTAAACATTTAACAAACACAATAGCTAACACTTAATATAACTAATCTGAAGTGCCTGAAACAAAAGCCAAAAAATTCTTATTAACTCTAACCATTTGGTAATAAACGTTTTTAACTAAAAATCCTAATATTGTTGTTAATCTTAATTATTTGGTAACAGTCTTGACTAACAGAATTATTAAAATGTATATGTTTTTAGAGGAATAGGTCATTTATAATCAAATCAGTTTTCTAAATCATAAGTGCAAGTTTTATTTGGTATGGGCCCATAACATCATAACTTACACACAGTGCATTGAACCCATTGTTCTCTGTAAAGGCTCAAACTACAGAACACAATGCACTCTGAAGAAAACGTTGCTTCCTCATCAGTTTCCTTCTTATTGTCCCTCGTAATTGTTCCATGAAGAGCTGTGTTCCTTTTCTTTTACTTTTATTTTGGCTAGCCCCTTTAAATTTTCCTTGAGTCATCTTTGGACTTTTCAGTATCATTTTACAAATTCCTTGTGATATTATTTTTTAGGGGTGTCTGTATAGATAGTGTATGCTTGTTGTGCGTGCATGAAAAATCGAAAACTCCTTATGGATGTGTAGTTTTTTAAAGTGTAATCTATTAAGGAAGATCCATAGGTGATCTCATATACTTTTCTGCGATGTGTGCAACTTGCAGTTTGATATGCATTAGTTTTTCAGAGTTTGCTACGTACAGTCGCAGTTGATCTGTTATTAAGGGTACCAGATCAACATCCTGCAGATCTAAATTACATGAAACAATTTCGTTATATTGACCATGCGAAGGTCATGCTTTAGAAGTTAATAGAGTAGCAAAGTCAGTAACTCATGCTAAAGGTAGTGCAACAGTAGGTAAGTCGGGTCCGAGTCCGAAAGTATGTTGTCATTGAATAGAGATATCCCAGTGAGGTGTAACCAGATTGTATATTAACAAATTGTAGCTTTTAATAGCAGTGATGTCTTTACTAAATCAGTTATGTCATAGTCTTGGTCATGGTTTTGCCTAGGTGACCGCTTACCAGTTGTCTCCAGTGGTAATGAAATATTTCTGTAGCGGCCCATAAACTTTTGTAACTAAAGGCTGCAGGTTATGGTAAAGTGAATAGACTAATGCGAATCTTGGTTGTCTAAGGATTATGGTTGCCATCTGAACTCACTGGTCCACCTTTAATAAAATGTTCTTGTACTGGACACGAGGAAAATGAAGAATGGAGGAAACGTGGATTTTGATTCATCGGTTTTATCTTCGTTCCAAATATCATCAGAATTCATATTAACCCGGGGTGAATGAGGTCGGTATCTCATACCCGCCGGTTTGTAAAATAGTAAATATTTATTAACTATGCGATTTCTGGAACTCGGCAGGCTCAGTAGCTGGAGGGGGTGGTACTAGGCCTGATTTTAAGTAAGGGTAACTGTGTTGCGCTAGCGGTAGAGTGAACTGCAGGTGCGCAAACATAAAGCGGGTACGTCATACCCGACCTCACAGTCGATGTAAGTACTTTGTGTTTTGGTTATCTTGTAATTTTATGTATAAGTTAATCAAATTTGCTTGTTTGTGGTTGTGTTAACTCCAAAATGTCTTATGAGCAAAATCAGAGACGGCTTGCTCAAATTTTAGAAGAATTTCCAATGATGAAAGTCGCGAATCAGGGAGTGATGGGCAAACTGATCACTGCTCTAAGCGTAGCGAGGAAAGTGATTCGGAACAGAATTCAGATTCTGATGTAAAGGACGCTCAAGGTCACATTCTACAGTCGGAAGATATTGTGTGTACTAATGAGGTATGTTGATCCTATTTTACTGCTAGGGATGTAACTAAATGGCAAAAAGTCTGTCATCCTACAAACACCCGTAGAAGATGGGAAAATATGATTCGAGATCAACCAAGTGTAACAGGTTCAGCTAAAAGTACCCAAACAGAATATGGATGTTGGACACTTTTCATTGCAGACCCCATGTTGAATAATCTACTCGTCTATACAAATAATGTGATAACCAATATGAGGATTTTGTGTAGTCGTCTTGGCAATAACAAGAGCAAATGAAAGACATTACTTTGGCAGAGATGAAGCCGTCTTTGGGACTTCTGTATTTAGCAGGTTTGAATCGCTCTAATGGACAGAATTCAAATGATTTGTGGCGTACAGATGTCACTGGCATAGAGATTTTTATATGTACAATGAATCTATAGCAGTTCTATTTTCTGCAGAATTGTCTTCTGATCCGATATTGATTGTATGTTATGTCGAAGCTAATTTATACAAGACAGATTTATTCTTTCATTTTATGTGCACAATTGATCTCATTTTCACAAATATATAGATATTAAGTCATAGTTTCAAAAAACGACATTGTTTTATATAGAAATATAATTACTTTCATAACTAGAACTGGGTTATTTTATCATATTACCCCATTTCCTTTATGTTAAATCATATATTACAGTAATAAGTAGTATTCTAGAGTTATTAACCAACTTCCAAAAAGGAGGAGGTTATCAATACGTCGCGTATTTTTTTTCCGCTTTTTTTGTATGTATGTTACCTGATTTCTTCAAGAATATAGTAGTAAAGCATAGTATTTTTGGCTCCTTAAATCAATGATTACCAAGCTCGTTTTGTGTGTATACCAGGCAAATATTTAATGCAAATTTTTCGATTTTGCGAAGACGGTGCTTTTGGTTGTCACATTCTCCCGGCCTAATAGAAAATTCAGTGACTACACATGTCAAACTTTAAGCTGCTATTTGGTGCGTTTATAAACAGGGTGTTTAGTTATAGCAAACAAAATCACAAAGTAAAGTGATAGAAGGCGTTGCATTTATATGAAGATTGAAATATAGGACGGACTAGAATGATAGTGGTCCGTAGGCAGCTGTATATAGAGGATGGTTGGAATATAGGGTGGACTGGACGTTTGGTGGTATAAAAATATTGGAAAACATGTGAAATTAAAATTATATAGGGTGATTAAAAAACTGTTATATGATGTGGACATAAGCAAATCATATACATGATGGTTGAAATATATGCTGGAGTTGAATTATATTAATACAGTGTCATTAAAAAATATTAATTTTATAGCCTATAAGAAGTTGCATAAAGTGTGGAGAGGAATTAATGTTATACAGGGCGATAATATAAAATGTTAAAAATTAAATAATTTATGGGGTAGTCCACAAGGAGTTATATACTATGGTTGATTCTACTCCGTCCCATAGTTTACAGAAGGCAGCAAACAAATTTATGCTTGTCCGTGTGCAGTCGTATGTACAGGATGGTTGGTACATAGGGTGGAGTGGAATTATCTATAGTTATACAGTATTGCCAAAAAAAGTTGAAAAAAGGTTACATGGCGTAGTCCATAAGGCATAAATATATTTTGGGCTTATTAAGTCAACGCGTACTAATACATTTTGTTCGCAAAGATTTACCTGTCAATTTAAATGAGAAAGTATGATTGTGTAATGTTGAGGTTTTCGATGTTACCTGGTTCTGTCTATTAAGGTTATACATACAAAATAAAAAATAAAAAATGACAACTACCCGAGTTGACAATAAAACATTAAAAAAATATATATAACCGACTTCTACCTATAACTAAAAAGCTAAAAATAATTATAACAAAATACAACTCTAGCAAATAAATAACATATTCAATGTTGTTAAGTACCTACCCAGGAAGTAAAAAATATAAACCTTAAAAGGTGCTCATTCTGTACAAATTAATTACCTACCAATCTAGTATATTTTTAAAGTCGGTGCCAAACAACAATCAAGTTTAATAAATTAGTAGATAAGTACGCAATGAAGGATTTTCGATTTGCTTGGCACCGGGTTCAAAATATACTAGACTGGTAGGTAATTAATTTGTACAGAATGAGCACCTTTCAAGGTTTACATTTTTTACTTCCTGGGTAGGTACCTAACAACATTGAATGTCTTATTTATTTGGTAGAGTTGTATTTTGTTATAATTATTTTTAGCTTTTTAGTTATAAGTACAAGTCGGTTATATATATTTTTTAATGTTTTATTTTAGTTATCAAAATCGAGAATTTTATATTAGGCTATGTCGTACTCACCTCACAGCTGGTGTAACAATTTTTCACCTCATTCTTTAGAACAAATTCACGTTATTATTGTTGACGAGAGAGACTCGAGTTCGTATAGAGGGTGGAGAGTGACGTTTAAGGAGTCCTAAACGACCTTCACCAGCGATCTATTTCTTGTTATATGAGTCGGGAAGTTTTTTACAAACCTTAATCCAAATTTTTGTATTACATAATTCCTGAAATCATAATTAGTATCAGCTGAAGTACTGAAGTCACTTTCTAAAATTTATTTAAAACTCGTAAATTTTGGAATACTTTCTAATGTTTTCTTTATTTTTACTATGTAGCCTTGAATTATTATGTTGGTAATATCATATTTTTGTTGCATTGCCAATGACAACGATGTTATATAAAGACGAAACGTTAAGATTTTTTGTATTTACATTTTTTTTTATTTAAAAATTTGAAGTAGTCACAAATAAACTTCTGATAGCAAAATCTAGTACTAAACTATGAATTGGTTTATATAAATTAGGGCAATACCCTGACATCTTTACTGAAACTCATGCTTGGCCCTGTCCTGTAAGCCACCCACGATTACGCAAAGCACTCGAATTGTAAAGAATAAAAAATACCACTAATTGTAAGGTCAGAAGTCAACACATTGCCAAAACTTATAGCCCCCAGTTTGGAGTGTGACTCACTTTACGGCATTATGCACGAGAGAAATTTTAATAAAATTTCTTCTTTATATGGATAGCGCCATACAGAGACAATAAAAACATACTATGGCGTCTTAAATTACAAAAGCTAACATTTCAGGTTGATTCATTTCAACCATTATACAATAATATAAATATCTCATTCATACTTGAATAATAATAAAATGACTGCGTTGAGATCGCTATCACCGATTGCACCATAAGATTTAGCACAGATGATCGGCACTTTTAAGGACGTTTTTCACTGATTCACTCTTAAGTGAAAACGGTATTCTACTGAGAGTGCTAGCAGGAAGGTAACAATGAACTCCTTTTTATGAATCTTTAAATATTTTTAAATTGTAAAAATGTACTTACAGTGAGTCTGTATACTTAGATACGTTTAGTGTTATTAACTAAGCTATGAGGAGATTTAACACAGTACTGGGTTGTGGAGAACTACTACTCTAGCTAGTCTAAATATGGTCCACATAATTAAGGCACTAGAATAGTGTTTTGGAGATGAAATATGACTAATCGACGTTCAAACATTATAATCCACAAACTGCCCTTAGATACTACACCTTGATATTCAAGTACTTAACTTATCTGTATTTTTCAGAAACCATTGCGAGGAGAGAAAATCCCAGATGAACATTCAAAATAATCATTTACCTTCTCAATCATTTAGAAACTACTTAATATTCCAAGAAGTCGATAAAAATTTGTTGTCTTGTTTTTAGCACAAAATCTACACGAGAAAGCTTTTTTGCTACTATGAGCAGAAATGCCCAAACCTCTTTGTCTCATAGATCACTTGAGATGTTTTTAGCTTTTGAATACACCACCAACCTGGCTAATATGATATTAAGCCAACTTTTCAAGTTTCAAATGTGTGTGTGATGGAATTCTAACAGTACTGAAGTGTAGAGTGACAAAACAATCAAAAACACGTTTTAAACATTACTAGCCGTCATCTTCGTATGGAATGTAAAATTCTTGGCAAGAAATAACAGATGAAACATATGGGCAATACTATATATCAACATTTTTTAAAATCACCTTGTATATCTGTAACTCTACTTCACCTTATAGTGCAACCATATGTATATGCTGCTGTTTATTTGTCACCCAAGGTAACATTTTTTTGAACGTCTAACTATATCTCTACTCCACCCTATATTTCAGTGCTGCAACTACTTATGGTCTACGTTATAAACCAATTATTTCTGATAATTTTTGAGCCACTCTGTAAAGTTTATATTTCTCTCCACCCTATATTTTATATGCAATTTCTTCTAGAGTTTTGTTAAACACAATGTTTAATTATAATTTTGCTTCGCCCCATATTCAGGCATCCATATAATAGGATTGAACTGCTCACAGTCTACCCTATATAACAAAATTTATTGATCCACCCTGAAATACAATAATTACACTCTGCCCTCGATTTCATTCCCTTTTGTATATGCAACTACTTATAAGCCACCTAATATGACATTTTTGCAGCACCCTGTATAACTATAAATCTGTTAATCCCCAAAATATCTCACCGAAACTGCAATCGCTTATAGGCCATCCTATATAACAATTTTATTCAACTATTTTTTGAACCGCCTTCTATAACTATACTTTCATCTATATTTAAACCATTTTGTATATTCTGCTGCCAATTAGTGAACCGTTATAACTATTTTTTTATCAGTTTTTTATCCATCCTATATAACCATAATTCTACTCCACAAAATGTTACAACCACCTTGTATATACAACTGCTGATAGGCCACCCAGTTTAACATTTTTAAAACCGTTAACTTTAACTCTAATCTACCCTATATTTTAATTATCTTATCAATACTACCTTCACCTTATGAACTAAGCTATATAACAATTTTTTCATATATTTTCCGAACAATCTGGAAAATATTATTTCTCTCCATTTTATATTTCAACTATCCTTTATATGCCACATTTTATAATATTTTTTTAATCGCACTGTGTTAATTTTACTTCGCTAATGTTTCAAATATTTCGTATATGCAACGCCTCATGTTCTATCTTATATAACAAAATATATCCATTTTTTATTCATTCTGTTTAACTAGAATTCTACGCCGCCCTCTATTTCAACCAACTTATGGACAACCCAATGTAACATTTTTGTATCACGCTTTGAAACTTATAATATAATAATATAACTTATTTGTCTGGGATTTTTGGAACCACCCTGTTTATTTATCCAAAATATTTCAACCAACCTCTATATGCAACTGCTCTTGGCCACTCAATAATTTATTTTTTTCAAACACTTAAGCATAATCTTGCTATGTTTCAACTATCCTATCCGCCAACTACTTTTGCGCCACACTATTTCATTTTTCCTCATATTTTGTGAACCTCAATCTAAAGTATAATTGACCTTATATTTAAACCACCCTTTATATACAGCTTTTTCTAACATTGTTTGAATCATACTGTATAATTATAATTTTACTTCGCTCCATATTTCCGGTATTCCATTCAGGCCATTGCACATATTCTATCTTTTATTACAACATTTTTCTATCCAAGTTGACATTTTTATACCACCCTGGATACTTATACTTCTACTCTACCCTATATTTAACTAACTAATTTCTAAACAAAATGAAGCAACTTCTCGACAATGACTCAAGTTACAAACCATCATCCAGAGACCCGACCACCTACCTAGAAAAAACAACGATATCCAAAATTAAAGCGCTACGTTTTGCACAAAATCCATAAAGACGGAGTCCCACTTCGACTTATAGTTAGTGCTTTCAACTCGCCAGTATAGAATTTGGAAAAATATCTGGCCAGCACCCTACAACCAATTGTGGAAAAAACGGATTCTTACATTAAAAACTCGGAACATTTCACGCGCATTCTCAAAAGTATTTCTATAGAACCAGAAGACATCATAGCTAGTTTCGATGTTAAGAGCTTATACCCAAGCATACCAGTAGAAGAAGCACTTCAACAAATATCTGAGAATGAAGACCTCCCACAATTCATAATAGATTTGTCACGACACTGCCTCAAAAGTGCCTATTTTATGTATGACAATCGCATATACAAACAAACCGACGGAGCAGCAATGGGGTCCCCACTATCACCAGCGGTGGCAAACCTCTTCATGACCTATTTCGAGAAAAAGGCACTACAAACAGCAAACCTAAAGCCAATGCTATGACTAAGATATGTCGATTATGTATTTGTCATATGGTCTTTCGGGAAACAAGAACTCCTTAAGTTCCTGGAGCACCTAAACTCCATACTCCCAAGGATTCAATTTACAATAGAACTTGAAGAAATCAACCAGCTGCCTTTCCTTGACGTCCTCGTAAGAAAAAACCCCCAGAATGGACACTTCGACCACACCGTATATAGAAAGCCGAAACACACGAACAGATACTTAAACTACAAATCCCATCAACACGCTAGTTTCCAGATCCATACGACTGACCGACGACAATAACAAAACACATGAATTAAAACAGATAACTACTGCTCTACGACAAAACGGATACACAAACCACACAATCAAAAAGGTAATAGCACAAGAACACCATGAACCAAAACCAAACGATGACCTCACGGAAAAAACAAAAGTAGTCTTACCATAAATCAAAGGGACAACAGACAGAATTGGCCGAATTCTTCGAAGGCATGACATAGCGACGGCATAGTTCAGGAAATCCCAAACCAAAAGTTAAACTTGAAAACCAAGCCGTATATAGTATAACTTGCGGAATGTGCGACAAAGTATACGTCGGACAAACAAACAGGAGAATTTCAGCCCGTTTAGATGAGCACAGATTAGCTGTCAAAAATAAACAGAAAACATCGGCCCTTTTCCAACACTAACAACAATCGGGCCATAAAATCAATTTCGATAGTTGCAAATAGATCGCACAAACAACTCATTACAAAACCAGACTAATACGAGAAGCCATCGAAATCGAGAAAAGTGGACATCTAAACAAAAGAGATGACGCCCTGCACCTATCTAACACATGGAAGACATCAAAATAAAACAGAATTCACCACGCAAAATACAAACTCGCCAACTAGTGACGCACCCGGCACGGCACCGAAGGGGGCGGAGTCAGCACCGACCAATAAGGCGCGATATGACCTCCGACGGAGGCATACAAAATAAAAAGCTCAGGCAGATCACCTCTCAGTTCACCGTAACAACGCATTGACAATGCCAAGTGAGACCTTGGCGAACTAGTTTAGAAGACTAAATATATCAAGATTTACACCAATATTACTTTCTATTATTGAATTCTCGGCAAAACAATAGTGACCTTTGTTAGTCTGAAGTTGGTAAACAATGTAACTCGTTCCTCGAAGTTTCCTTGGACTTCCATCGTCTTGAAGTGGTTGATCTCACAACGTTTCAATAGCTTTGTATCTGTAATTTGAATTCTTTTTCTACATTTTTCAAGTATTTTTTAACATGTATTATTTGGACCACTTTCTATAAGTGCAACTCTAATTCACTCAATATTGCATCCACACTGTATATACTTCTGTATTGGTCACCTCTATATAACTTATTTGTCTATCATTTTTTGAACCACCCTGAACAACTATAATTTAACTCCACAAAAATATTCCAACGCTTCTAATATCTTTAAAACCACCCTGTATAAGTATAAATTATCTCCACACTATTGCTTCTATCTACTTTTCTATTGTTTAAATTATTTCTGTATTCCTATGATTTTACCCCTCCCCATAGTCTAGTATTCCATAACTGCTCATGGTCTACCCTATATAACAAAATCCACTTTTGATGACTATAATTTTACTCTACCATTTATTTCAATCACTCGGTATATGCACCTTCCACATTTTTTTGAACTCATGACTATAACTAAATTATGCCCCGTCCTATAAATCAAATATCCTAACTGCTTATGCTTATAAAATTATAATTCGTTTTTGATACACTCTGAATAACAATAAATTTACGCCATCCTTACTTTAAACACCTTGTATAAGCAACTACTTATGTTTCACACTATATAACTTTTTGAATCGTCCTATATAACTGTAATTCTACTCCACCGTAAATTTCCAACCTCCTGTATATTCAACTGCTTCTCACATTTTTAGAAGCTTTCTGTATAACTGTAATTATACTCCGTTCTATGACGCAAATATCCAATGTGTATAACTATAGTTTTGCTCCACTCTTATTTCAACCACCTTGTATTTGCCTTATGTACCACCCACCCATTACAATATTATTGAAGCACCCTGTATATCTAATTCAAATAATCAAATTTGCTTAAGCCGTATTTGAATAATAACTGAGCATACATAAAAAAATAACATCATCTTTAAATTGATCTCAATTTAAAGGTGTTGTTATTTTTTTTGTGGTTTCTTAGAAACACAGAAAAAATAAGAAAAAAATCAAGAACATGCCACAAATAACATTTAGAAGACAATTAGAAAGGTTGTTATGACAATTTCGTTGACTATCGTAAATTATATATTTTTTGAGCTAGGGTGTCGTTTTCACTAGTATCAAATAACGAAACCCAATTATGAACTTGTAATTTACTACTACATGCCCCATATAAATAAGCAGGCCAAACAGAGTAAAGGAATAATCATCAATCGGCGTTCTCTTTACACAGAAACTTTCAAAATTTCAACAATGTACCTTTGGCTCATTCCCATCGTATATTAGCGTCACTTTCCATGTTAATGTCCGTCAAATGAATTTGATATCTGGTTTAAATGAAAACAATTCCCAGGCACAAAATGTGGTAACAGGTATTATATGAAAGAATGACACGGCCCCCAACTGGAGGTATCATCTATTACAACAATTCGTGACTATTAAAAAAATCACAGCTACAATAAACATGAGAACCTAAGGACTCAGATAGGACATGATGAATTACACAAGACTAATGGTTTCACATTTTATTTATTTAAATAATGAAATTAACATTACGAATTACAACGAAATCATTGTTAGCATCTTGGTGAACGTTTTGATCTTTGATACTGTTGGACGTACCATGACTGTTCAGGCGAATGCTATGTATAAATATTTGATTGGATTTGTTGATATGCTGTCTAATTGGAATCGTGACTTTTCGGTAGTCACACAGAGAATTTGAACTTTGTGACATTTTGATTGGATAAGTGACCCTAATTTACAGACACAGATATGTAGTAATATTTAAAAAATATAACTGAAATCAATTGAGTAGGAGTTAAAAAAGTTATTATTCATTGTGTTTATATAATCTTAGTATCTAACATAAGTTCAAAATTCAATCCTTAGTATTGCGATTCGTATTGTAATAATATTCGTGGATTCAAATTAAATTTAAGACTGATATTCAGTTTCACCCCGAGAACTTTATTTATAAACAAAGAAATCCACTATTTATTTACAACAGCTGCTCGATGCTGATACAATTCACATTGGAAATAAATTAGATTAACTTCTAATCAAAATGTACCTTGTTCTTTTATAATTAACATGGAACTCTATAGCATTTATCGAGGGTCATCTCGCAGTTCGCGCAGCGTTTTGCCGGAGTCTTATCGAAATTTCCAGTCCCGTCGACCTTGCCCAGTATTCCCCTTTTTTATTACTTCAGTAGGCTTAAATATTTATGGTGATTTAGTCGGAATGATGATTTCAGAAGGTTGGTTAATTTTTATATGGGCGCCCACAGGTGGATTTTTTAAAATTTTTGGTCAAAATCTATCGATTGGCTTAAACCTTTTATAAGCTGAAATACTTTAAATAAAAAACATTAGTAGCATAAAATAAACCTTTATTTTTCTCCAATTCACAGTTTTGTAATATTATTGACTATTGTTAATTCTCACTTATCCATAATTAAAAAATATTTTTGCTCTTCTGGATATTCACTTATTTTAGAATCTTTCTTGTAATATTTTCTCGAAAGGTACGTAATATAAGGATCTGATGATACTAGAAGGTTATTAAATACATCTTCGATGTTTTGAATTCTACTAAATTTTCTAGAATAATGTTCTGTATACATTTTTATGTTTTTATTCCTACACTCGTGAGCTTCTTCTGAGAGTAATCCCAGAGGCACTATACAACTTTGTATTATTTCATAGCCATGGAATGGAAATTTGTGTAACCATGAATAATGTTTAATAAATAGCACAGTTGTCTTCCAACAAAAAATTAACTTATTTGGTTTAATTGGAAGTGTACTTGTAAGAGCCAAAAGGATTATAAATAAATCGATAAACTATATTTTTGTTAATGCCCGTTATTTTAGCTGACTCTTCCAAATCCAGGCTTATTATTCTATTTTTATTTTCTGCACCTCGAACTTGCCACTTAGGCCTAGGCCGCACTACGACTAAACCGCCGAGGTTTTAAACCGCGTAATCTTGTAATTCATGAAAACAGAAGTGGCCGCACTTGCAGTTTTCACCCGTGACTGATTTTAAAAACGTGAAATGTTACAAAATGTCACGCGGGTAAAAATCGCGCTAAAATTTGTAACCCATAAAGCTTTGTTGGTACGCACGCACTACGGTTTAACCTGAAACTTGAGATGACTCATTAAGCTGTTTGCCATCATGTTGTCTTACAAAGTTATGCAACATGCAACTAGCTTTAATACTGTAATCGCAAAAATCTAATTTCACGTCTTAGGGTCTATGTAAAATTCGCCATTTATTTGCTATAATTCCAAATGTACATTCGACAGTCCTTCTGGCATAAGATAACCTATAGTTAAATTTTGTATCCATAAAGGTGATGTATGGACGCAGCATTTGCAAGCTGACTATTGACATTCGATAATATAAAAAATGTCTCGGGATGTTTTCTTAAAACTTGATATTTCTTATAGAAACAACCCTTCTTAAATCTACGGCTGGATCCAATATTGGCGAAATTTTTACTGGCGTCTTCTTTTTATATTTCTTATTATTAGAGCAACAACACATACTGCTCTTTTGAAATTCATTTTCAAAGTGTGACGATCGAGTCCAGTTTCGAGGTTTTTAACTGTAGTGTGTGCATCTCGAGCGGTTTCACGGTTTAGCGTTTAACTGCTCGCGGGAAAAAACTGTAGTACGGCCTTAGTCTTACATATACTTAGTTTTGATTTGAAGACGCGAGATGTAAGACCGCATCTAAATTTTTTGAGAGAAGTAGCACACAGAGGTTCCGAATCTGGAGCCGTTCCGTGTAATTGGTGTTCTCCCTTAACTCCAAGGACAGAATGTCACGATAAAATTTTTCAGGTTACTTCACCTGTCAGAGATACTGAATACACTCTTCGAGGTGTCATTCCTTTGTACGCAAGACAATATATGTAATATATATTGTTTCTGGTTAGGGAACCTTCATCAGTTGCGCTTCCCACAATTGAATGTCCTCTCGACACTTCTTTATGTATTTGATACGTGTCGTTAATTTGAAGACGCGAGATGTAAGACCGAAATTTAGGGTTTTCGAGAGAAGTAGCACACAGAGGTTCCTAATCTGGAGCCGTTCCGTGTAATTGCTGTTCTCCCTTAATTCCTAGGACAGAATGTGACGATAAAATTCTTTAGGTTATTTCACCTGTCAGAGGTATTGAATACTCTCTTCGAGGTGTCATTCCTTTGTACGCAAGACAATATATGTAGTATATATTGTTTCTGGTTAGGGAACCTTCATCAGTTGCGCTTCCCACAATTGAATGTCCTCTCGAACACTTCTTTATGTATTTGATACATGTCGTTAAATTTGAAGACGCGAGATGTAAGACAGAAATTTAGGGTTTTCGAGAGATGTAGCACACAGAGGTTCCTAATCTGGAGCCGTTCCGTGTAATTGCTGTTCTCCCTTAATTCCTAGGACAGAATGTGACGATAAATTTTTTTAGGTTACTTCACCTGTCAGAGGTATTGAATACTCTCTTCGAGGTGTCATTCCTTTGTACGCAAGACAATATATGTAGTATATATTGTTTCTGGTTAGGGAACCTTCATCAGTTGCGCTTCCCACAATTGAATGTCCTCTCGAACACTTCTTTATGTATTTGATACATGTCGTTAAATTTGAAAACGCGAGATGTAAGACCGACACCTTAGGATTTTCGAGAGAAAGGAATGACACCTCCAAGAGAGTATTCAATATCTCTGACAGGTGAAGTATCCTGAAAAATTTCATCGTGACATTCTGTCCTAGGAGTTCAGGGAGAACAGCAATTATACGGAACGGCTCTAGATTCGGAACCTCTGTGTGCTACTTCTGCCTTTCTGGTTCATCAGTTGCGCTTCCCACAATTGAATGTATCAAATACATAAAGAATATATATCATATATATTATCTTGCCTACAAAAGAATGACACCTCGAAGAGAATATTCAATATCTCTGACAGCTGACAGCAATTACATGGAACGGCTCCAGATTCGGAACTTCTATGTGCTAGTTTCCCGGAAAATTCTAGATGTCGGTCTTTAAAATGTTGAATATAAGCCAAACGTTTCTGAAGCTGGTAGATAACGTAACTCGTTCCTCGAAGTTTCCTTGGACTTACATTCTTTGAAACGTTGTGAGATCAATCATTTCAAGACTATGGAAGTCCTTCGAAGAATAAGCCAAACGAGTTGAACCGGAGAAAATATCCGTCTGGCTCCTGTTAGAAGGATTTCAAAAAAGCAGACATGAAACAAGCATAACTGTTGGCATACGTGATCTTTACTATAGTTCATTGTTGAAGCAATCGATGTTGAACAACCTGTATTTCTTTCTTCATCTACAAATATCCTCAATATTGCAATAACAATATTCAGTTAATAGATTCTTTTAGAACAACGAATCTTCATTTCACATCAACAATCAAATATTGTTAGACTGGTAGCTACACGTGCCTAATTTATACGCATCGGCTTTCAAAATTTAATTTCGAAACTGATATTTTTATAGCGCAATAGAAATCATCAACACCAACATAAAAAACATCAAACCTTATAAAAAGCGTGTATTCCTGTTTAAATGTTATATCCGATTTATTCATCCTGCATCATCTGACGTACAGTTATGCGATTTTTATTCAAATGTGTGTTTGCTGTAGATATAAAGCCTTTTGATGGGCGATTGATACAAGTTTATTGGACCTCATCGGTATTTTGTCGCGCGGTATTTTTCTTCGTACGCCGACAGACGAAAAAACGTCCTTGTTCTATAAATATGCAGCCTACACGAGAAAAATAATGCACGCCTTAGTGCAATATAATATTCATGGGCACGGACACCTGTAGACGATTAGATTACTACCAGAGGCGTATCGGGAGATATATTGCTGCATGGGATATTTCGAACAAAATACAGTAACAGGGGGACGCTATAGAAGCACTGCAAACCGGTTTTGGAATTAATCACTCTCATCAGTCGAATGATCTGATTAAACGGCGTGTTTAGTTTCTTCGAGATGGTAAAGTTAAGTTGATATAAGATTAACTAAACTGTTAGACGTTTTACATTTCAGATGCTGTATTTAATTGAACGACAATTACATAACTCCTGAAATCTGCATTTACAAGTAAATTTGTACTAATAACTAGTGGGGTACCCATTAAAAACGAGATAGCTTTGAAGTGAAACAAAATTACAAATAGACTAAAGATCGATTCAATTAATATCGAGGATAATAATCTTATTTTGCATCATGTTGTAAGTTCAATTTAATCCATTTGTTCCAAAGCTATCTTTTTGACTACAAAGTCATTAAAATTATAATACACAATATGGTTTGTCAACTAAAATCAGAATTATGTTGCTCCTGATCAATTTATTTCTGATTACTTCTTATTAATTTTGATCGTATACTTTTAATTTATAGTCTTTTTATTTTCGTAGGATAACTTTCATATCATTTAACTAATATTACAGGAAATCGTGAATTATGCACAAATTCACGATAAATAGGTAGATCTGGCAACACTGAATTCATGGCTATCTGCAGGAAATTTGATTTAAATTTTGACATTTCATTACTTTTGTAGGGATTAAGTTGAAAGTTCTCAATTCAGTCAGAGAGGCTTATATAACATTTTCAAGCTTTTAATTTCAATTCACAAAAAAATTGTCCAAAAATAGAGGGATTTAACTAATATTAATTAACAGTATGTGGTTCGTATTTTTTATATTACATTGTGATAATGTTAAGGATTTATATAAAAATAATCCTACCATAATATAGATAAATAAAAAATAATTTTGTGAATTATTTCTATAATTGTAATCCAAATGAAATACTAGGGATAGCAAAGGCCTCAACTCTATTTCTTATAGACATAAAATAAGGCCACAAATGTTAAACTTATATTTCGAATTTCGACCACTGGGTGACCTTTAGTTTAAGAAAATTTTTCTACGGGACCAAGTGAGCATTTCGTTACAGCAGTACTCTTTAGAGTAGAAGAAGATTGATAATCGTATCCCAACTTTCTATGTCAGCTAGGGATTGCAATCTAGCAGCCTTTTCAATATAGTTGGATATAGCTAGATCAACATCATTCCAGCTGTATCCAGCGCCGATGCAGCAATTTAACAAAGAAACTTTTATTAAATACTCAAGAAACTTTTACTGAATTATGTTAGTATAATTATTAATTATAATGATAAAATAATGGATATGCATTGTATGAGTAGGTTATCTTTGGTACTACACGACGAGATTACGGTTACAAAAGTGTATCAATTATCACTAAGTTTGAAATATGAATAAATAATTTAATTATTACTTTATTAAAACAATATTACTAACTGTTTTAATAGTACTTTATTATAATCAGGAATTACAAAATATATAATTGGCTATCTAACCCTTAATTGAAGAGAGTGTAGATAATTTCCATAATAATTTGCATAGCCTAACCTAATAGTTTATCTGTACTTGACGTCTTAAAGATTGTTTTACATCTGGACATGACATGATTCCTAGCTTCTTGGTTAGAGACTGTTCGACCGTTTTAACTTCACCGTTATAATCAATATTCAACTCCTTAAAACTGGGATATTCCCTGAATGCTGGAAACTGTCGAAAATCTGTCCCATGCACAATGATATCATAACAAATTATAGACCCATCGTCATTATTCCTAGCTTTGCTAAAATATTCGAGATGTGCATTTATGTTCAGATTTTTCCTATTGTCAGAACACACATATCGTCGGACCAACAGGGTTTTATAAAAAATAGATCCACACTCACCAACTTATCTATTTTCACCCAGTTCACAGCTGCATTGACTCGAAAAGTCAAGTAGATGTGGTGTATACCGATTTTACCCCACATTAATCGAAAAATTATCTGTCTTTGGTTTCAGTAACTTGCTGGTTAATCTATTTCAATCCGACTTTAGTAACCGCCATCAATTTATTAGCTATAACGGCTTTAAATCAAACATATTTACTGTCAGTTCAGGAGTACCCCAAGGTTTCAATCTCGGTCCGTAATTGTTTCTAGTATTCATTAACGACTTATCAAGTATACTGTTATGTGAAACATTTCTTTTCGCGGACGATCTGAAATTATTTCTTAAATTCGAGGGCATCAATGATAGCTTACAGCTACAACATGACCTGGATCAGCTCACGTTTGGTTTATCAAAAACAAACTCTTTTTGAACATCGCGAAATGCAAAGTGTGGTCTTATACTTCAAAGAGGAATCCAATACTATTGATTTACTCGTTGAATAATGAGACTACAGAGCGATGCACTCATAATGGACCTAGGTGTATATTTCAATAATAAATTCTCTTTCGCTGAAAATATTTCCATAATTTGCAAATTTAGATGATTCATCATAAGCGTCTGGAGGCAGTGCACAGAAAATTCCTAAAATTTCAGAGTATACCAGCACAATTTACTACTTGACAGATTTGGGATAAAGTCTTTAGTTATGCATTGACATTTACATAGTCTTTTATTTTTATATAAATTGTTTCTCATGCTCTCCTGTCAATGATCCCAATACATTCGCTAAGGCTTGGTACTAGAAATAACACCTATTTGTTATCTATTTGCAAATACAAATGTGCTTATAAAATCACCATTATGTATTATGTGTAGTTTATCTAGGAACTGTGATTTCTAAACTATGACAATTTTGGAACAACAAATGACAGATCAACTCCGGTTCAGTTACTAGCAAAAGTCTCTAGTCAATTGTCTCTATTTATTATTAAAACTTATGATTAAATGTTTGTTATTTATTCGCTTTTTTCTTTTTTTTGTAATATTTACGATATCTTAGATTATTTGTAAGTATGTTTCATTATTTTATATATTTGTATTGTAATTGGATTAATTTCTGTTGGGCAATAAACTAAACTAATAACCATTGGAAGAGCTGAATCCAGCATGATTACTGGATGAGAGGACCAATAATTGCAATCTTTAGTGTCATCTAGTTCATTAATGTTACATATATTATAGTTGTGGTATTTACAGTAATTTATAGTTAAACTTATTTTAAAATTAGTCACATACAAGGGCTGCCTTTTATATTTCGGGATTGGACAACCCTAGTGTTGCAATCTGACAACTGACAGCTCTATCGTAAAGTTTGACATTTTTGAGGTTATACGAACTCAGAACGTTTTTACATACGAGCGCTTTCTGTTTTTTACAGTAACTTAAAGGATTCATCTAGGCCAAAAAATGGAATTAAATCGTGAACATTTTCTTGCGATTATTTTTTACAACTTTCGACGTGGATTAAGTCAGCAAGAGTGCATGGATGAACTTAATTTAATTTTTGGCGATGAAACTCAATCAAGGACCACTGTTTATCGATGGTATGGTGAATTCAATCGAGGTCGTAGTTCACTTCAAGACGAATTTCGTGAAGGTCGTCCAAAAACAGTTGTTGTTCCGGAAACCATTGATGCTGTGCGTCAACTGATATTGCAAGATCGTCATGTGACCTATCGTGAGATTGAGTCAACCTTACACATTAGTGGGACCAGCATACATTCAATATTGCATAAACATTTGAATGTCAAAAAAATTTGTTCGCGTTGGATCCCACACAAATTGTTAATCGTTCAAAAAAAGGCTCGTGTCGATTGGTCGGAAGAAAAGCTCAAAAAATACGATCGCGGTGCTTCAAAACACGTTTATGACATAGTGACAGGTGATGAATCGTGGATTTACGCGCATGAGCCCGAATGTAAACAGCAGTCGACTGTATGGGTGTTTCAAGATGAGCCGAATCCAACAAAAGTTGTTCGCGCACGAAGCACTTCCAAGCAAATGATCGCCTGTTTTTTCGGAAAAACTGGACACGTGGCAACCGTACCACTAGAACAACGCAGAACAGTCAATTCTGAGTGGTACACAACCATTTGTTTGCCAGTTGTCTTCCAAGAAATGAGGAAAACCAACCGCCGAAGACGGATCACTCTTCACCACCACAATGCGAGCTCTCACACATCGGCTCAAACAACTGCCTTTTTGACCACTCAAAACATCGATTTGATGTGTCATCCGCCGTATAGTCCTAACTTGTCACCAAATGACTTCTTTTTATTCCCGTACGTAAAAAACAAACTGAAGAAACGATTGCTGCGTTTAGAATGCATGTTTTGGAGATACCTCTATCAGAGTGGAAAAAGTGCTTCGACAATTGGTTCAAACGCATGCAAAAGGGTATAGATCTTTGTGGGGAATATTTTGAAAAACAATAAAGCGATTTTCGATGATTAATATTTGTTTTTGCTCTCTAATCCCGAAATATAAAAGGCAGCCCTCGTAGATGTTCAAATATAGCAGTTTCATTTAAAGAAAACGCAACATAAAAAAAAATTGTTGGAGGCAGTTATAAATGAACCTGCTGAAGGATGAACAAATACAAGTAAAATACCAGTTTTGATGTGTAATCCCAACATTAAATTTATTTTCATAACCACCATAATTTTTTATGATATCGTATCGCTTTCAATAAACACGGTTAAAAATTATACACGAAGAAGGCACTCATTTTAGAAGGGCTCGTCAGAACCGCTAATAAACCGGGAAAAAATATATTTTCGCAACCAATAAGCAATAATTTCACGTCGATATATTTAAAGTAAAAGTGTTCAATTATCTTTACCACCACACCCACTATTTGTTAAGGTCTTCTGTAATCGTCACGATCTGCAGACAGAAACCTTATCATAGTCATAAAAATTCCTTTAATCACAACTTTTTTTGAACGTAATAACATAATGACAGTGTCCCGAAAACAAAATTTTTCAAGAAGACATGAATAAATCGTCTGGCTGTACATAATAAACTTTTCACAACTGAAAGCTTTTGAAATAAACTTATAACACAATCAATATGTAAATATGATTATAGCTTACATCGACACCTCGAACTGGTTTGCAACTATTTGTTGCTGCGATATTTTACAGGGAAATTGGGCGAGATTGACGATACAATTTTGATGATCGCATACACAGAGAAAAAATGAGAATTTATTTAAGAGCCTCATCTTTGGTTAGAGGTGCTTTGCGGCAATATTATAAACTTCTAGCAAATGAAAAAGTGGTGGAGATAAAACATATTCAGTACTCAAGAAAGGTGAAACAAGGAGAAGACATTACGCTAAAAGACAAAATTAGCAATGCCTTAGAGAGAGTTGATGTAGCCTATAATTTTCAACGAATATCCAGAAGTTAGTGGCTGTAATATATTATGTTCAAGATCGACTCTGGAGCTGTTGCATATCCATGTCCGGTAAATCCTAGGGTAGAATTACACTTAAAAATTATTAGGGTAAAGTCACCTATCAGAGAGATATCCTATACTTTCTTCGAAAGTTCATTCTCTAATATGTAAAGAATATATTTGAAATTACGACGATTCAGCAAGACTCATATCTGACCTCAGGAAGTGTTTTTCAATTCATTTTATAATTTCTCGGTTTCCTATTCGTATGTCTCAGGAGGATACAAATGTTGCAAGTATTAAAGCACTATGAGCACCATTCAAACATAAATGAGTCTTTAGCAAAAGAATTGTTTCCGTAGAACAACTTTGGTCGGGTATTTAACCACACACAAACTGTTCAATCTGTTGATTGCTGATTTCGGAGACTTTTTGGATTGGTAGGGCTACTGTAAGATGTCTTGAATAGTTATGCAATAGAGAATTCTCTTGGATAAGCTGACGGCCCCTTTTTGAACGATAAGGAACGCGAACCTGGTCAAGAAGGTCACAGGTAGTAAGCAGCGTCAAAAGCGCGATGATTCTGAGAAAAATTAACAAGTAAAACTCCTTGAGAGTACCAGAAAACAGTGGCTTACGAGCGAGATATGACTTTTTTCTGGTCCCGGTTCTCGATTCTCCTTCACTCTATTATCTACTCGTGAAAAGTTTTTAATGATCATCAACTCTCGAATTTTTGGTTTCTTAGGTAAGCAGAAGAGCAACAAGTCTCACTAAATTTTTTCGAAATCTGAGGTAGCATTGAACAATTGCGGTTACTCTTTTCAGCCCTGATTTCTAGTTTCTTACTGCTCTCTGCAGCAGAGAAGTGATAATCGCTTTCGTTCGTCTTTTGGAAAATTTGAACATAGTCAGTGACTTATATTTTCTACTATTTCATGCCCTTCTTTAATTTCGGAATTTGGACCGGGTTTAATGCCTGACTTTGAGTAATCTTTAAGGGATCCCTCTATCTCCAACCGTTTCTTAAGCCCTCAGCAGGGAACTGCATTTTTACAGCCTATGTCCACGGAAGACAAAGGTAAGGCACGAATCCGTTGGTAATTAGGAATGGTACATGTGATAGGGAACGGTAATTTATTATTTTTTTGTTTTTTTTTGGCAATAACACCACAATCGAAATAAAACGACGTATATTGATGGAAAACTAAACGTTTCAAAGTCTATTTTGACTTCGTTGTCAATGGCTTTATATTTATTAACGTAAATTGCAAAATGAAAATTTGTTTATTGACATTAGAAAATTTGTTGTTTTTAGATATACAGGTAGCACAAAAAATTCTAAAGATCATGTATTATAGTTAAACAGCTTTCAAATTAGAAGAATTTGAAAGAGTTGTCTTTAAAATTTATAAGTTGTGTTCCTAGGTACGACATTAACGTCATAAGAGAAAACCTAGGAAAAACCTTATGAACTATCCCGATACTGCTTTGTTCAAAAGGAGGTTACCATTAATAATTTCTTCCTTAATTGTCGGTAACCAGATACGATTAAATTCTACAGAAGTAGAAGCGATACAATCGTCTTCATTCAAAAGAATTAAGGCAGACTCTTTTATTTTTCGTTTCGTGTTACATTGCTCTTTGTGAAGTATAGTTGAATTGTCAAATTGTATTTTATGGCCTAGGTCCCAAGCATGTTCACAAATTTTAGATTTTTCAAATTGACGTTTCTTTATGTAATTCTTGTGTTCATTTATTCGTATGTTTAATGGTCTCGATGTTTCTCCAATATAAAATTTATTACATTCGCAAGGAATCTTGTATATACCGTTTTTTGAGTTCTCGGTTTTGTTGGTTGGTTTTGTTTTCGATATTAGAGATTTCACGGGACTTTGTATACACACATGGCGTCACTCGACATAAACTTTTTCAGAATAAATCATACCATTAAGAGTGGCATTCGGTTTAAATAAGATGTCTTACAAAAAACAGCATATTGTGATAAACTCTATGGCTGCAATTAATTAAAATATAAAAACTAATATTCACTCTCACTTTCATGTAACTTTTATTTACAACAAATATTCACAATAGCTGATTCGATTATCTAAATAATAACACGAAATAAACTCTTCGCAATAACTAACTAACTCCTGCAATGTGTCAACTTTCCGGGGAGGGGGAGGATTTATAACAATATTATTGCTAAGTAATTCGATTTGTTAGTGAAAAGAGAGTAAAGAATAGATGAAATTGACTGGATTAAGAAATTATACCACACTAGCGGACCCGACAGACGTTGTCCTGTCCCATGTAAACTTTTAAAAATTAGCTGTAACAATATAATCTGAACGCCATCTATCAGACGTAACTAAAACTAAAGCACACTCTTGAATATTTGACACAGCGACTACAGCGCAGTCTGCCGGATCCTATGTAAGTTGTGCCAACATCAACACCAATTTTTAAATTAATAATTTAACTAAAAAAACAATATCTAGTTGACCGTATTGTGAATCTAAACCATCCTCAAACCCCATGGAATACACACAAAAAATTTCATCAAAATCGGTTCAGCCGTTTAGGAGGAGTTCAATGACTAACACACGTACAGAAGATTTATATATATAAAGTATATTTTTTCAAATGGGACAACATATTTCTGACCTCGGAAATGGAAAGACCGGAAAATATTACGTTCAAATATGTCCTTGACCATTTTTAAAACTTGACCTCTGGTGGTCAGTAAAGGTCAAGTCAAGGTCGAGAACAACTTCGTTGCGTAGCTCGTCAAATATGGGCTTAAAAAAACTGATGTGACCTCGACATTGCTTATGAAAAGTCAAATCCTAAGCAAGAAAACAATAATTTTTCGGTTCCTACAACTGTCTTTTTAAGAAGTTAATCCAGTCCTGATCATCAAGGTCAAATGAAAAAAATGGTCACGGCCATATTAGCATCTGAAAATTTCCTCTCTTTTCATGTTCGGCATAAAAAATAGGACTTGCCTGTTTAAAAATGCATTTGACCTTGAACTGATCTCGAAGGTCAACGTCAAGGTCAAATCCATACTAAGCATCGCATTGCCGTGGAAAAATCCTAAACCTTATTCTTGAAAAAAAATTTTTAAATCCATATTTGACGAGCTACGCAACGAAGTTGTTCTTGACCGTGACTTGACCTTTACTGACAACCAAAGGTCATGTTTTAATAATGGTCAAGGACATATTTGAACATAAAAATTTCCATACTTTTAATATCCGGCGTACAAGATGGGGGTTGCCAGTTAAAAAATAAATTTGACCTTGAACTGACCTCGAAGATCAACGTTAAGGTCAAATACATACTGACCATCGAATAGCCGGAGAATAATCCTAAACCTTTGTTCTTGAAAGTTTTTTTAACCCATATTTGACGAGCTACGCAACGACGTTGTACTTGACCTTCACTTGACGTTTACTGACCACCAGAGCTCAAGTTTTGAAAATGGTCAAGGACATAGTTGAACGTAAAATTTGCCGATCTTTCCATTTCCGAGGTCAGAAATATGTTGTCCCATTTGAAAAAATCGACTTGGCCTTGAAATGACCTTGAAGGTCAAGGTCAAATTCAAGGTCACAATTCGATAGCCAGGGACGAATCCTATAAGTTTTGTTTGAAACATTTTTCTCTAAAATGCGTTCTCCCGAGATAAAATGCCGTTCCGGGACTTTTGGGACACCCTGTACATATAAAGATATACAAATAAAAAATATATTTTAAAACCTTATGTTTTTTTTTATTAGTTAACATCTTTGAATGTGCGACTATGATAGCTAAATCATTGGGAGCGATCGGCTTTGCTCTCTGACTGTGCGTGGCAGTCAAGTTTACAGTTGAGAATTGAGTGGTTGCTCTGCATATGTAATGGGCTTTATGTTAAAATGGCCCTTGTACTAATCAAAGAAAAATTTTGCTCCAACCCGTTAAATCTGAGATTTTTAGAGCTTATGGTACTTCTGGAATTAGCCTGTAATGAACAAATTTCGTGCCAAGACTAAAAAGAGAGGGCACTAAAGAGAGCAGGAGGCTATTTAACTCGATTGAGAGCTGCTGCTTTCAATGAAATACGTTCAGTATGTAGTTCATTGGCTGCTTTCACTCACCAAGTGAAAATAACTTGTTGCTCTCTTTATTGTCCTCCCGTTCTAGTCTTGTCACGATGATTTGTGCATTGCAGGCTACCTTCAGAAATATATGCTCTTAGGTAAGATTTGATAGCTGACAAATTTTTTTGTGTTTTTTGTTTAACTCTAGCTTAAAAAAGTTATGTGCTTTTTGGAAAACTCTAAATAATTAGCCACTTAGATAAAGCGATGTAGCTAAAAGTGGGCAGAGTTGCTTTGGAAATTCTTTAAAAAATTCTTTTAGGCTGCTATTTACCAAGTATCCCGAAAACATTCTTTCTAATTGACTCTCGAAATGTAAATTAACGAAGACTACTTGAATTGTGACAGGATAATTGCTGCTTATTTATATTATATATTAAGTGTATCGTTTTATAACTCATCACAAATTTAAGAAAGTATTTGAGTACCTAAACATAACATCAAAAAATTCGTTGTCAACAGGATTCTTTTCAAATTCTTTTACCAGTTTTACATTTAGAAATATCCTCAGTGCACCATCTCCCGGGAAATTCTAATTATTCAAATACTAATTAAACAGATTTAGCGCTTGGTTGGCCAACTAATCAAGCGGCAAATCTAGCATATCACAGATTGGAAGATAACAGAGAAATTTTGGAATAACATTTTGTTATATCGTTTTTGTTGATCTTAACTAATTTGACTTCCACGATCTTGGTCATTAATTAAAGTTTAATAATTAAAACAGATTATGTCACTACTCTGATAATATCTCTCTGAAATACTGAGCGTTCCATACTGACCGGTCCGTTTGAAATCGATTTTTAAATACTGGTGATTATAGTTATTAGGTTTCAGTTAATTTTTCTTCAGGTTATTTAAAATCGGCGGGAATCATCCGGAACGAATTAATTTTGTAGTTACTGTACCGTTTAATTTTCAGTAGCTTCTAATAAATATCCTACTTTATTATTGAAATTGTTTTTGTTATGCCTCAAGGCGCTTTTCATAAAACTAGTAATCTCCTTCTTTTATTGTACATAATTATAAACAATAAATGTCAATAGGTCAAAGCCTTGTCAAGCAAAGAGCTAAATTGAATCATTATATGCGATATTGAGGCAAAACTAATTTTATTATCTTTACAAAATGTTTAAAGACTCCATTGGTTCCAGTCTTAAAACACTAAAACGATTTATCAAAAGTTCAAGTTCTGCAGGAGTTTATTTAGTCTTTCATTGAAACGTAGGCAGTATATTTACACCATGGCTACATTTATTTTATTAAAGTTGAAAATCCTTTTTTTTCGGTAAATATTGATAGGCTTTTAGTTATTGATTTAGTCAGGTCTGTATCAGCCTTATAGCTCAGATCGTAGTAGTTTTTATGTCAGAAACACCAAAAAAAAATTGTTGCTAGATATCTAAAACACTCCTGTTCATTTAGATTACATAAAACTTCTTTAGTAACTGGACTTTACAAATAGTTTTTGAATCCTCCATAGTATCATACTTATGTATAATCCAAGCCCCATTTATAAACAAATGGCCCTGGCCTACTAAGCCATTTTGAAAGTCTCGTGACCATAGAAGGCGGAATAACTTCTAAGGGATAAATTATCTTTTTATATGCATATTGACTAATTTTGGTTAATACAAGAATCTATTACATCAAGCTCATCATAACTTTTCAGTTTATCTTCTAAAATGCTTAAACGTTCATCTAAAATAGAAACAGTACTCACCACCCACAACTTATTAGGAATTTTTATTAGTGGAACATTTTCTTTTTTCACAATGAAACTTACATTAATATCTTGTCGAATGCACACCGAAGATTCAATTTTGAATGTTATCACTCATTTTTAAATAACAATAAAACATTTAAAAAAATATATAACCGACTTCTACATATAACTAAAAAGCTAAAAATAATTATAACAAAATACAACTCTAGCAAATAAATAACACATTCAATGTTGTTAAGTACCTACTCAGAAAGTAAAAAATATAAACATTAAAATGTGCTCATTCTGTACAAATTAAATACCTTCCAATTTATTATATTTTTGAAGTAGGTGCCAAGCAACAATCAAGTTTGATGAAGTAAGAGATAAGTACGCAACGAAGGATTTTAGATTTGCATTGCACCGAGTTCAAAAATGTACTAGATTGGTAGGTAATTAATTTGTACAGAATGAGCACCTTTTAGTGTTTACATTTTTTACTTCCTGGGTAGGTACCTAACAACATTGAATATGTTATTTATTTGCTAGAGTTATATTTTGTTATAATTATTTTTAGCTTTTTAGTTATATGTAGAAATCGGTTATATTTTTTTAAAAAATGTTTTATTTCCAACTTTTTAGTTTTTTTGAACTCAGGTAGTTTTCATTCGTTATTTTTTATTTTATATGTCTTTAATAGACAGAACCAGGTAACATCTAAAGCCTCAACATTACACAATGAACAAAATGTACTAGTACGCGTTGACTTAATAAGCCCAAAATATATTTATGCCTTATGGACTACGCCATGTAACCTTTTCTCAACTTTCTTTGACAACTCTGTATAAGTATAGATAATTCCACTCCAACCTATGTACCAACCATCCTGTACATACGACTGCCCACGGAGAAGCATAAATTTGTTAGCTGCCTTCTGTAAACTATAGGACGGAGTAGAATCCATCCCATATTTACGGAGTCAAATCCGTTCTATATTTCAACCATAGTATATAACTCGTTGTGGGCTACCCCATAAATTATTTCATTTTTAATATTTTATATTATCGCCCTGTGTAACATTAATTCGTCTCCACACATGCAACTTCTTATGGGCTATAAAAGAAATAATTTTTCAATCACACTGTATATATATAGTTCAACTCCAGCATATATTTCAACCATCCTGTAAATGATTTGTTTACGTCCACATTATATAACAGTTTTTTAATCACCCTATATAATTTTATTTTCTCATTTTTATGCCACCAAATGTCCTGTCCACCCTATATTCCAACCATCCTGTATATACAGCTGCCTACGGACCACTATCATTCCGTCCTATATTTCAATCTTCATATAAATACAACTCCTTCTATCACTTTAAATTGTGATTTTGTTTGCTATAACTAAAGACCCTGTCTATAAACGCACAAAATAGTTTAATGTTTGGCATGTGTTGTGATTGAATTTTTTATTAGTCCGGGAGAATGTGACAACCAAAAGCACCGTCTTCGCAAAATGGAAAATTTGCATTTAAATAGGTATTTGCCTAGTATACAAACAAAATGAGCTTGGTACTCATTGATTTAAAGAGCCGAAAATACTATGCTTTACTACGTATATGCTTGAGATGTATATAGAAAATTTTTAAATTCGCATTTAAAAGTTCCACTGCCTAAAAGTACTGCACTATTACGTTGGAATTAAAATATTTATGAGGAAATGTCCGTTATGTCATTTCGATGAAACTTTTGATAAGAATTTTGGAATTTTCGGCGATTTTCTGCAAAACTGCAAGTTGCACATCACTGAAAAGTAAATGAGATCACCTAAGGATCTTCCTTAGATTAAACGTTAAAAAACTATACACATCCATAAGGAGTTATCGAAAAATCGACTAAAATACTAGGGATATTGTTCGATTTCCATGCACGCATGTGTTCATTCACCAATTTTATCACTTTGCCAATAGAATTCTTTTCCAAAATTTGAAGTTTCACCAATCCGGATATATACTCTATTAAACAAGACCATATTCATTCAAAACGGTGCACCACAGGAGAAGAAATCAGGTAACATACATACAAAAAAAGCGAAAAAAAAAATACGCGACGAATTGATAACCTCCTCCTTTTTGGAAGTCGGTTAAAAAATATAGTTACCTTCGTGATGCAAAATCCAGTGTTTATGTATACAATTGCTACTTTTGTAGAAATTCAATATGTTACCTACATTATAAATTTGTTAAAAACTTTCATAATCATTAAATGGTTGAACTTTATGGCCAATTCCAAGTAATTTAATTGTACAAGAACTTTAGGAATATTTTGTCAAATTCTTTTCTATTATTATTTACTCGAACTTAATCTACTCTTATGATGCGCTTTTCTTCAAATTGTTTAATGTAAGTTCTTGGATTTATAATAAATTCAATTCTGTAGTATTATTTCGAAGCCACTGTTGTATTAGTTTATCATTTTTAGGCAAATAAAAAGTAGTTACTTATTTTACACTTTTATTATGATTTAAGTTACAGCCTGTAACACTGGGACATTTTATCAAAATGTACAACTTTTCTTTATTCAAAAGTAGTCCCTTAAAACATAAAAAACTAAAAACGAGAGGTACAATACACTTTTTAGGTTAGATTAGAGCTTCAATAAATCTATCTTCAAGTTCCCAATAGTTAAAGAATTTTTATATTTTATGTTTCATATATTGAGACATAAAATAAAAAGTTTATTGGTCTTATTCAAAGCATGATGTGTGCAGCAGTTCAGGTATATACATTTTAGTATGTAAATAATAATGTAAATGCTGTGGAATCTTTGGTGTGTCACAAATGTAAGAACACAGTTTTGCACCCTAACACCAAATTTTTATTTTAAACACTCAACGCCATTTCAAGAAGTCTAAGTTGTCGTCATCAAGGAGTAAACCAAACAATTTGGTCGTCAGTCTCTAAAAAGAAAATGGTTGAGGGCATCGCATCTCGTTGGGGTTTACGTGTGGTTTTGAACGCCCTATATAAAGTCTATCAAAGTTTGGTTTGTTACAAGCTTTCAGAGACAATGAAATGAATTTGGTTTTAGATACATTTAAAGCGAGCTTCATATAGTCCAAGCAAATTTTAATCTTATTTATACCTATAATAGCATAGTTTTTAACTGACTGCCATATGTTACGATTAAAAATTGTTAGTCTCCTCTGCGTAAGACATAACTCAACCATTATTTACAGCAATTACACGGAACGGATCCAGATTCGGAACCTCTTTGTCGGTCTTACATCTCGCTTCTACAAATAAGTAACGAAGTTCAAGTTCTTTTTCAGATATAATTAATAGGACTTTATTTGTGTTCAAATTCGTAATTCTTAATTTAATATGACAACAATTCAATAGCTAATGGGCTACCCTAGATAATTATTTTTTCTAAGCACCTCGTATAACTATAATTGACTCAATTCTCTAACATTTATATATAAATACTCATTATAATAATTCCATCACATTATATATTTCCACCACCCTGTATATGCAACTGCTCATGGATAACGCATAATATTTTTTAACATTTTTGAACCACCCGGTAAACCATTCTGATATGCGACTGCCTATAAGCGACCGTATTTACTCTTTTTGTTTATGAAATTTTTAACTATCTTCTGTAACTATACTTCTACTCCGATCTATATTTCAATCATGATATATATGGAACTCATCGTGGGCTACTCTATAAATCATTTCCTTTTCTAACATTTTTTATAATCATCCTGTATATCTATAATTCCTATATTTCATCTACCCTATATATACTACTCTTTATAGGTTACGAAATGTTGCATTTCCATTTCCGCCACCCTGTATATGCATCTCTGTATAATATTTTTTGCACCACCCTGTATAACTGTAATGTTATTGCGCCCTTTATTCCAAGAACCCTATAAATTCAACCGCTAATGGGCTTCCCTATATAATTATTTCATTAGTTATAATTGCACTCTACTCTATATTTTAAACACCCTATATATACAACTGCTTGGGTGCCACACACGAAAAAAATGATTTCTAACATATCTGGAATCGCCCTGTGTAATTATAATATACAACGCCTTATATCTCAGTCAATTTAGAACATGAGAACACATAACTTTTTACCCATCCAAAAATCGCCTAAGCAGCAATTTTTACTTTAAAAAATATTAAATAGCGATAAAATTCCTATAAGATTCTATACATCAATTTGTAGATTTTTTTTTCAAGAGCAGTTTCAACCAATTCATTCTGTATTGAAACTCTTGTAATTTCAAAACCCAGCTGTCATAATTATTGTCACAATTTCGTTCTTTCTCGGTAATACGATTTTTCCCGAGCAATCGATTTCGAGACGCCAAAACCCCGAAATGAAATTTAGACAGTCATAATGCAGTTTGCGAGAATTACATATAATAAGATATATGTAAATAAACAAAACATTATATGTATTATATTGTTAGATAACTAAGTTAAAATATATTTGCAGCATATCACATCTCATTAAAAGAACATTAACATTTTTTGACTGACTGCTAATATTTTAGACGACATGTTAAGATTAATTTAAAAGATTACCTTACATCGAATAAAACAGCAATATATTACTAATAGTTATTCAATTTTCATTTGCACATGGCATAAAATAAAAAAAAATATTCAAATTAAGAGGATCTGAAATCAAATGTATCAATTAGCTTTATAATCTCTCAATAGTTAGTTTACTTACGTAAAAGTTTTCATCGGGGCATTATATCAAAACATTTAAGAAATACAATGCACCACCTGTTAATTTATGTTAAATAATATCTTTATTTGGTTGACAATTTTTATAAGTTCATTGAAATTGAAATTTTGAAAATTATACATTGATAATTTTCTGATTGCATTAAGAAGGAAACTTAACCTAGCGGTTAACATTATCAAGAAATGTCAAATTGAAATTCAATCTATGGTTGGCCGTGAACTGGTCGAGAAATTAGAACCATTGCCATGATATCAGATCTAACTATTTATCTTCAATTTCACTATTTGAATTTATATCATAGGCTTTGTAATCTTAGTTAAATTGTATGAAACTATTAGCCTTTAAAATAGAAACAATATAAATTAATAGTATAATGTTAAAATAATAAAATATAATCGGAAAAACATTGTTCACTTGCCACGCAATACAAATTTGTGATTTTAGTTGAGAAACTATATTTAGAAATACTTGCGAGTACAAAATAAATTGTCATTATCCTATAATAAAAATTTTTGTGGGTGAGTTCTCAATAACATGATAATGTAGAATAACTTTCAGAACCAAACAAAATTTGTTAGTTTTTCGTTTAATTTAGTTTGAATTTCTCATTCGAGTCAATTCGTCTTACGATTTTCTCTCCACGCAATCTACATTATTATTTTTTTCTCTTACTTTATTCAATGAATGAATCGATATTATAAAAATATTTTAGCATTCTGCACTGAAGGTCGTCAACAGCCACTAAACAAACAAACATCAAATAAATCGGTTGAGGGACAGAGGATAAAATGGTACCTAACTGTTTTGTCTTTGCCTATTTATATATAGATTTGGCGTTTAGATTTCTGATTAACTAAAAATTCTGTAAGATAAGTAGAAAAATAAAAATTTCACGATCTAAGTGTTGAAAAGAAAGAGTTTTATTTCAATATTATTTGCCGTAAAGACACAAACATTATTTTAGTAAGACCTGCTACAGATACTCTTAAAATTTAGAGAGCGCAAATTTGTCTACTACCATCACATAAAAAATGTGGCAGAATAATAAATTTGCTGGCAGTTCAAGGCCAAGAAACGAGTCTTTTCGTGAATGGAAAGACACCTCAATGGCACCTTTAGGGGCATAAAGCTACCTACAATCACCTGCAAAAGCTCGTAAAGGAAAATAAACCTTTCACTTAAATCTGCTGATGTGATAAATTATATCAGTTTATAATTTCTTCGTTATCTGCACGAATTTGTGACAGCTATATCGACCAAACGAATTCTATACGAAGAAAAAAAGTTACTAATATTTTACATGTCAAGCTGGGAACATATAAAAACGGTAGATAGAGACTGTCTAAAATGTTTTATTATTTTTCCCAATTTTCTGAAAAACGGTATGTTTAATGTTATAGCAAACCTATAGGCCTCTCCAAGTACAAGAAAAGAACAGTAATAAAAAAGTTTCAGAGCTTTCAAAATTTCTGAAATTTACGAGTACAAAAAAAATTAAAAAGTTAAATACTCAGGAATTTTCAAAACTCGAACGTAGTGAAATCTGTTTAAAAATGTGTTCTAACAGAATCAATTTTTGACAATTTGTCAATTCTTAAAATATCTTGAATTTTTTAAACTATTCAAGTGAGCATTGACAATCATGATGTTTTTTAGGTCAGTATGTACAGGTCAAATGATAGACGAATTATATGTTTCAATTCCCGTCAATCGCATGATGCTACACGGGTTATAAGGGTGCTGAGGAGGCGGGCCCCTGCCGTCCAAAGAGCTACAGCCCAAGAACCAGAAGAACCACAAAAACCACAACCAATACAGTCACAACAACAACGTGACCATCCCCAACGGAGTCAAAGAAAACGAGAGCTCCACCCGCAGAAAGTACTCATCACAGCCAGCGCTAAGCGGGACTGAAAAGACAGCGCATGAAATGGACTGGCGCCATGAATGAATTTATAATGCATACAGAATTACGAACCTTGGCCAAGACATATATTCCATCAAGAGTTCTGTCGTGAGTATCCAGAGCTTTTATGAATAGAGAGTCGCAGATCAAGATCGTGTCATCTAGAAATGGCCTTATTTCGCCTGAACAACTGGACAGAATAAAGAGCGAAGTGGAGCGCGAACTATTTGGTCGAAATACAATCGATCCTGAAACAAACAAAGAGCGGACGAGACTCAACTACAACAAGAACAGCCAACCAACGCTTGCTTGTAATACCATAGGCTGGAAGAAGGGGGTATCGTCTAATGAACAAATTTATCTTGCCAAACTATGGGTTAATACTTAGAGTCGCTACACACAATTATTACTGTGCTGGAACTTCCATCTGAGCTGACCCAAGCAAGACCCTCCCCAACTCGAATACCACCTTGGCAAAGACGACTTGAAGGAAAATCAATTCTCCTTCGGAAAGGCATTGGAAGACTTACCGAATACCAATGAGGAGTCAGTATAGAAAGGCTTGTCAATACTATCATGGACAATAACCGAATACACTCCCAGTGGGAAAAAACATCACATCTCAGCAAAAAATCTCCGTCTACACAAGCCGATTGAGAAGGTACAGTAACCAACGGAGACAACACACTTTTCCGACAATCAGAAAAAGGGTTTTATAGAAAACTTAACAACACCAATAATAATGAAGCCCCTAGTTACCCCAGTAAAACAGACATCGAGGAATTCTGGAAAACACAGCTTTCCACAACAATCTCCTATAACTCCAGATGGATTGAAGAACTGTGGTGCCATGCAGAGTGAAGCACCTCCATAACTGGAAAGCACCAGGACCAGATCGTGTACAAAATTACTGGATAAAGAAACTGTACACAACCCACGAAACACTAACAGCCCTTATAAATGACTCCTAACTACACCCTTTTGACTGTCAATATCCTAATAAAAATAATTTGGTCAAGTGCGAGGTTGATGACTTTAAGTAAAAAGGTCAGTTTTGATTTACCCTAGATGATGACATCTTTGATGAGATGTTGAACCGTGCATAGAGTGAAAAAATAACTTTGGTGTTGAGGTAGAAAACTTGGTGTTTGTATGAAAAGGTCCACCTGTTAATCACTTCATCATTTAAGCAATTCTAATATAAAGATCAAATTTGGACAGATTAGTATTTAAATCAAGAAAAGTCAACTAGATTTACAACAAAATCAAAACTGGTATTCAGAACTTGACTTCAAATTAAACATTAAAGTGAAGTATACATTTTCAAAAAATCAAAAGGACCCCTCACAATTTCGGTACGTCAAAATATATTTACCATAGGCACAAAGTCTAAAAATGGACAGTTTTTGAGATATCATATAATTGAAAAGTATGAATTACATTTGGGTAAGGAAGCCTTTAACCTTCAAGGTCATTTCAAGGTAAAAAGCTAAGATTGCTTAAATATAACACTTCTAAACGAAGTTAACCTAGGAATTGTGAATCTCGTGTTCCGGAAAATAACCGGAAAATAAACCAAACGGTCTGTACATTGTCCCTCATTAACTTCAAAACGTGTGAGCTTTCATTCTATTTGAAAGACTCATCTGCTTCAGGATTCGCTTGATTTTTGTATCAGAATACATATGTGTTTAATCAAGTTAGTATGAATCCTTTTTTTGTTTATTATGATCCTGATTTCTCTAAAACTGTCCATTTTGTGAACTTTTTGTGTCTCTGGTACTTTTGATTAGGACCCCATACCAAAATTGCAAAATTAAGCAAATATTCAGCAGATATTAGAAAAGTTTTAAATTATTTTTAAATACTAATAAACTTTCAGCAAAGGCTGCAAAAAAAGCTAAAAATGCTTTTATAATTATAAAAAAAATAAATAAATAAAATGTTAATTTTATTGAAAATCTACTGAATCTGAAATCAAGTTTTTTCAATGACTATATAAAATATTGAGGTAATTTTATTAAGACAGAGTCAGAAGATAGTTAAATTTTTGGAAAGTGGAGAAACTATCTTTCGTTGGAAGATAATCGGGTATATGAGGGGGCGAGTTGGACAAAAGGGTTTGGACCACCTAGATTCGCTTGATTTTTATAATAATACATATGTCAAGTTTTAGAGTTTTATTTTATTAATAAACTTTCAGGGAAGCCTTATAATCTACTGTCTGAATTTTTAAGCTCTATAGATTGAAAGATAAAGGGATAAAGGATAATTTTAAATTATAAATTATATAATCTGTTAAATTATTTAAATACAAATAAAATATATTTTTCAAAATTTGAATTGTGTAGTTTTTTAAAATTGGGATTAAGTCAGTTGATATTTAATATTTTTGTTAATATCTTTTCAAAGAAATGATTTAAAAATATGATATATTTGTAGTTCACATAATGAGCCTTTTATTTGATATATTACATGATGCGTTTGAAAATTGAATTTTATTTTACATTTAATTGTTTTCTAATAATTTGTCCCCTAAAATTACATGGGGGTTTTCTAATAAAACAATTAATTTTAAAAATGTGAAAAATATATATTTGTATTCCTCATAATGAGCCCCTTCATTTGATATATTGCATGATGCCTTAAAAGTGTTTTTTATTTTCCGCTTAATTCTATAATTTGGGGCCAATATTAGAATTAGGGATTTCTTTCATATTTTTCAAATAACAAAATTTAGGTTTTATAGTTTGGGGAATAACGGGGGGAATGGGTAATTTTTTTAAATATTTTTTTGATATATTTTAAAATATATTAAAAAATATATTCGTATTCGTCATAATGAGCCCTGTGATTTGATATATTACATGATCCGTTAGAAACAAGTTTAATTTTTTATTTTCCATTTAATTTTATAATTTACTCCCCAAAATGAATATTAGTGGTTTCTCCTTATTTTTCCAGTAAAGTTCATTTTTTTTAAATTTTACAGCTAATGGTTTCGGAGATAGGGGGGGAATTGGTAAATTTTTTATATTTTTATTAATATCTTTTAATTAATTTATTTTAAAAATATTAAAAAAATATATTTGTTTCCGTCATAATGATATATTCTGTAATTTGCCCCCCAAAATTCAAAGTAGAGTTTTCCCCTTATTTTTCCAGTAAACCTCAGGGCAGACTCTATACCTCTAATTTTTTTCAATACTTTACGTTTTATAGTTTTGGAGATAAGGGGTAATTGGTAAATTTTGGTATATTTTCGTTAATATCTTTTAAATTATTTTTTTTTAATGTGAAAGAAATATATTTTTGTTCCTCAGAATGATACCTTTTATTTGATGTATTACAAGATGCGTTTTAAAAAATTTTAATTTTTAAATTTTAATTTAATTCTATAATATGGCTCCCAAAATTAATATTAATGGTTTCTCCTTATTTTTCCGGTAAAGTTCGGGCAACGTTCTATATTTCCTATTTTTTTTAAATTTTAGGCTCAGTAGTTTCGCTGATCAGGGGGGGGAACGATCGATTTTTTTTTAGTTTTTCCCCCCAGAAGTACCCCTAAAATCAAAATTACTTCTTTTGCGATATGTAATCCTGATCGGGTCACCAAACTGTACATTGATACCAAATTTCAACCTCTTCCGTCCAGTAGTTTAGGAGAAAATTTCTGTAATGTTACTATTATTATTTAACAAATGTCTACTATACAAGGAAACGTTACTGAATATATAGCACCTCTTTTTCTCTCTTGTGTAGGAACGAAGCCGCTTGCAATTTTTCGATCGGACTTCGATCTACAAGCGAATTAATTAACAACCAGGACAATGGTCTCTTATCAAAGCAGCTCTATCGTACTAAATAATAGTCCTTTTTCTCTCTATGTGTTCATAAACCAACCACAAACAGAACTGAAACAGAGAGAACAGAAACCAACACGGCACAGTCCACAATACTTTACTGATTAGGATTTATACCATCATAATTTCTAATGCCTTTTCGTCCATGTTGTTTGTTTCTTATTTATCGCATTTTATTTACGAAATTATGTGACACAATTGGCTATATATACAAGCCATTGCTCGATACCGATCGCACCTAACGGTCTAGAAAATTATTCCTCATCCATATTTACTGTATATTTATAAACCTCGGCGGTCTGCCTTCTGTCTTCCGATCACCGGGAATATTATGAAATTTATTGGTAAAGATTATCTGGTTATTTTGTAAAATAATTCCTTTTGAGCGATTGTAGGAGGAAAAACGACGGAGATTTGCTCCAAGCATTATTTTATGGCTTAAAGTGACGGTATGAGAGAAGAAATATCAAAAAAACCTTAACCTCCATTACAATTTATGAGGCAAGTTGTTGCGGATATTTATGTTTTCATTTAATAAGCGATTGCAGTTCTTTTGTGGATAAAGCTGTTTAAAAGTTTTTGACGTAATTTTATTAATGAATTAATTGACTTTATGATTACGGTTAATAGATATTTGAACACCGGTGTGATAAAGATCTGCACACAGAATTCTTTTTTTTCCAAAAAAATGTCAACATACTTAGAGCATGTACCTTCTGGAGATAACATGCATTGCACAAATTCGTGGCAATGCTAGAAAGAGAGGACAATAGAGACAGCCACTTACCAACATGCTGATTGTATTTCATTGAAAGCAGCTACCAACCGAGTGAAATAGCCTCTCCATTGCTCTCTCTCTCTCTCTCGCTCTCTCTCTCTCTCTCTCTCTCTCTCTCTCTCTCTGTAGTCTTGCCACGACATGTGTGCACTGTAGGCTATCTTCAGAAGGTACAAGCTCTAAAGCAACATATGGTCCCGTAAATTTTATTACGCTTCTGATGAGATATGTCAAAAATGAAGATGTCATCCAATTTTTTTACAAATATTAAACTAAACATTTTCTTTCTTAACTTCATAGGCTTCCATTATTACTACCGTTAATTCGATTTGGGTGTCGTGTAATGTAAAATTTTAGTCACTATAACAGTGTTAAAATTAAATAAAGATTTACACCTAAAATAGATCTTCTTCTATGTTTATCATACGCAATTATGCTGGTACCTTTATCCATGCTGGCAATCTGTCTCTTGCAATTCTTACTTCCTTATCGTCTGCATTTTGTTTATGTGCTTTTCCTTTTCAATCTGCCGTCATTTTTTCTTTCCATGTTGCGTGCTCTTCTGATTCATCATTTCTCACTCGATGTGTTTTCCCTATGACTGGTGCCCTATACGTGCCTTAGAGGAAGTGTGCATGCCATACATTAATCTGGTCAAGTCGGAGGATGTCCTATACGACTGAATATCGCTGATAGTTACTATACCAAGAATTCTATTCAGTACCCAGAGATACAAGTTAACAAATAGACCGTTGCGGATCAATATCGTCTCAACTGGAAAAGTGACTTTTCTTCTGAACAACTGGACACAATAAAGATCGAAGTTGAACACGAAGTATTTGGTAGAAATACAATAGATCCAGACCCTGAAACACCTTTGGCACAAAGAACGGACAAGACTCAAAAACTTCAACAAGAACAGTTAACCAGCGCTGCCCTGCTTGATAAGATCCAAGCAGAAATGGATGAACCTCTTATAGAGTACAGTGGAATTGATTCACTGACTAGATAAACTCAACCCAAAATTAAAACTTCAAAGAAATTAGGTATCGTATTACAGACAATGAACAAAATTATCTTGTCAAACTATGTTTTAGGTGCTAATAGGTTAGAATCGTTACCCACAATCATCTACTGTGCTGCAATAGCACACTTGGAGTCATTATAAGACCAATGCAAGACCCTCCCCAATTTAGACAAAAACCTCGAATACCACTTTAGCAAAGAAGGCTAGAAGGGAAAATTAATTCTCTTCGGAAATACATTAGAAGATTGACAGAGTATCAACGAGAGGTTAGGAACAATAAAATGGAAAGATTTGTCAAGACTATCTTGGAGAACAACCAAATACACTCTCAGTGGGATGGAGAAAACATCACAACTCAGCAGTGTCTGGACAGTATACGACAAAAGCTCTCCTTCTATACAAGTCGACTGAGAAGGTACAAAACCATTAATCAACGGAAAATAGACAACACAGGGTTGAAAAGGGGTAAAATCATGACAAATAAGGTAGGTAACGTAAAACAATATTTACTCTATATTTAAATCTTAATGTTATATAAAAGTCATTTTTCGTAATTTTTTTCAATTTAGGGGTCGTTTGCAGGAGTTGTAATGTTTTTTAGGGTTTAAACTGAGTTAAACATGGGGTAATTGTGTTAGTGAATACTTCAGAATGGCACTCCCTTATATTAATTACGTTTTCTAGCTATAAAAAGTCTCAATGTAAGTTTTATCATTAAAGTTGTTTTTACCCCTTAAAAAAAGCGGAGTTCGGATCTATCACTTATGAAGTTAATGGTAAGATATGCCTAATTCCAAAATTTCATGCAAATCGGTTACTATTAAAAAATTTAGGAGGTAAAACCCTATTTTTCACTTCAACGAATGCACTATATCTATATCCGGAAAACCATCAGTAACTGAGGATACATCTACTGGTTTAGAACACTTTTACAAACCAGCAACAAGACCATCACCGGTTTCGAAGACCATTGCACCTAAATTTCTTTCACATCCAAGCACTGTATAAAAATTAGGAAACAAGTTCACTGATTGAGATTCCTTCCTGAAGCCATGTTTATGTTAGAGGAATAACGTCATAGTCACTGTGCAAAACAGATTCACAGAACTAACTAACTTTTCTGTTCAGCTATTGTACATTTTGATAATGCGGAAGAAGACCATTGTGGGGGTCTTCGTTGTTGGGATTACTTAGTTTAAATTTCCAGTTGACACCATCCTGGGCCATGCTATTGATTTATTTAATTTTTCAATAAAAAAAGAGAAATATAGGAATAAATAACATAATAGAAATTTCTCCAATACATCAACAAATTAAAAGAAGAAATTTAATATACCCAACAATATTGGAAAAGTTGGGGAACCTTTGGTGTGTAACAAATGTAAAAACACAATTTTGCACCCTTACACCAAACCTTTATTTTAAACACTCAACGCCGTTTCAACAACTCTAAGTTGTCATCTTCAAGGAGTAAACCCAAACTAAATCGAAATTACAATTTTCTCTAATTAATACCTACAACTAAATTATTACTTAAGTAATTAGTACAAGGCATAAATCCTAAGTACCTGAACTCTAAATAACAGATTTCAAAGGTTAGGCAGATTTTATATAATGTAAATATGTAAATTAGGATAATCCTTAATTACCTAACTACTTTTACGCTACATTATTAGTTAGTGACATTTTTTTCCCTTGTCGCCGTTCCTTGCCAACTTGTTCATGGGCAGGTTCGAAGTTGAAGCAAAAAATGACTCCCAGTATTTTCCTAGGGTATGGATACAGTAAGTGGATGACATATTTGCTATATTTAATACTAATGAGCTCAATGTTAATGATTTTGTTATGTATCTTAACAATAGGTTTGCTTCTATTAAATTTACGTATGAACTGCAACAAAAGGGTACTCTACCATTTTTAGATGTATTAGTTTTAAGAAATGATAGTGATAAGTTAGAGTTTGATGTATATAGGAAGGATACTAGCACATATAGATATTTACCTAATACGTCTTTTCACTGTCAACAACATAAAATAGCAGGAATTAATTTCCTTGTACATCGGTTGTTGACATTCCCTCTCAATAAAGAGAGGTCTGAAAATGAAAAGAAAACTATTAGAGAAATAGCTGCATATAATGGTTATCCAACAGATATTATAGATAAATTAATCAGGAAGAAACGGCCTCGGTTACGAATGAAAGAAGTGTCAACTTTTCGAAATGAGTCACAAGAACAAAAGTTTGTCTCGATTCCGTACAGTCGTTATACTAGGGGCTTTAAGAAAGTTTTTAAAGAACTTGGTATGAAGGCGGTGTATAAAACAACTACAACACTACAGAAATTGTTGGGCAATCCTAAAGATAAACTTGATGATATCGAGAAATCCGGTATTTATGAAATCAAATGTAATTATTGTGATTTAAATATTATGGACAGACACGCCCATTTGAAATACCAAAGAGCCCATAAACCTAATGTTGCACATCATGTTTTAGAACACAACCACTCTGTAGATTTATCTTTATAAAAAAATAAACTAATGAATTCAGATAATGGTTCTATTCCATACAGTTCATTGTATAGTTTACTTTCTTCTTGCATGCAGCTATTTCTCTGATAGTTTTCTTTTCATTTTCAAACCTTTCTTTATTAAGAGGGAATGCCAACAACCGATGTACAAGGAAATAAATCTCCGCCATTTTATGTTGTTGACAGTGAATATCTATGTGTGCTAGTATCCTTCCTATATTCATCAAACTCTAACTTATCACTATCATTTCTTAAAACTAATACATCTAAAAATGGTAGAGTACCCTTTTGTTCCTGTTCATATGTAAATTTAATAAAAGCAAACTTACTGTTAAGATACATAACAAAATCATTAACATTAGTATTAAATATAGCAAATATGTCATCCACTTACCGTATCCATACCCTAGAAAAATACTGGGAGTCATTTTTTGCTTTAACTTCGAACCTGCCCATGAACAAGTTGGCAAGGAACGGCGATAAGGGAAAAATGTCATTACTTAATAATGTAGCGTAAAAGTAGGTAGGTAATTAAGGATTATCCTAATTTACATATTTACATTATATAAAATCTGCCTACACTTTGAAATCTGTTATTTAGAATTCAGGTACTTAGGAGTTACCCCTTGTACTAATTACTTAAGTAATAGTTCAGTGATAGGTATAAATTAGAGAAAATTGTAATTTCGATTTAGTTTGGGTTTACTCCTTGAAGATGACAACTTAGAGTTGTTGAAACGGCGTTGAGTGTTTAAAATAAAGGTTTGGTGTTAGGATGCAAAACTGTGTTTTTACATACCCAACAATATGTAAATTGCACATATTTACAAGTATTTTGAAAACCACATAAACATACAAGTTTTGGACCACCTTAGCAAGGTCAACAATATCATATTTATTGTATTCGTGTCCAAGCTTCCCAATGCCAGGCCTATGAAAGCTCGAACGACAAAGTGGATGTTATTCTGACAAAAATTTATGAATCCAAAATGACTCGAATCTATAAAGAATGACGTTAAGTTATAAAAACAAATCTTCGAACACAGCTTCAAGGGTGTGTGTGATTCATTTATAATTTATTACGAAAGCAGGTGAACTTACCCACGGTGGTCCTATATGTTACAAGAGTGACTTTTATTTAACACGTTTTAGTTTCATGTTCGACACACCTAGCTATTGTGTGTTTTAACGTTTGTTTTCTTATTTTTCGAGACGATCTTCATTCACCTTTCCATTAAGACTGTTTTTAGTTAGATGTTTTAATGTCTCAATATTTTTGATTTTTTGAATATGCATCTTTTCATTCTCAAGTTTATTTCATCAAAATATATATTAAAGGCAACGTTAATATAATCTATACTAATATACAGAGAGATACAATTTGTTTGTTTGTTTGTTTGCGTGGGGTAATATCTGGAAGTAGTAAACCTGTTTTAAAAGTTCTTTCACTAATAGAAAGCTATTTGTGAGTAACATAGGCTATATTTTATTGAGATATATTGTTTGATTACGAGATTAGTAGTCTATTGTTAATAACCAAATTTAGAATCCTGGAAACATAATTTATATTTAAAAAACAACCAACTTCAGCTGAGTTAAAACAAAAACCGTTTAGAACCCGTGTGCATCAAGCCCTATTTTCTAACATATCTTTTTTTATCTGATTTAAGGTACATTTTAAATGAAAATTTTACGGTATTGTTGTCTCTCTTTTTCTTCCTCTCTCTTTGTCAATTTTTACTCTTTGTCTACATTTACCAAATATAATTTAACTTTTTTATTTTTTTTATTATTTGAACCACTTTCAATAAATTTAAATCTAATTCAATCTATATAGTATCCACACTGTATATGCTTCTGTGTATTGGTCACCCCTATATATAACTTATTGGTCTATCATTTTCTGAATAACCCTGTACAACTATAATTCAACTCAACACAATATTACAACTGTCCTTTGTAAGTATACATCCTCTCCACATTGTATTTTCTTCTATTTTCTATAGTTTAAATTATTCCTGTATACCAATGATTTTACTTTGCCCCATATGTTTAGTATTCCATTTATGCAACTTCTCATGGTCTACCCTATATAACAAAGTTCACCTTTTTAAACTACATTTTATGACTATAATTTTACTCTACCATTTATTTCAACCACCCGGTATATGCAACTGCTGCTAACATTTTTTGATCCCATTTCTATAAGTACGTCCTATATTTCAAATATCCTAACTGCTTATGCTTATATAACAAATTTTTGATACACCCTGAATAAAAATAATTTAACCCACCCTTATTTCAAACACCTTGTATAAGCAACTACATATGTTCCAAATTTTATAACTTTTTTTAAACCACCCTGTATAACTGTAATTCTACTCCACCTTTTATTTCAATACTCCTGTATATTCAACTGCTTCTGACAATTTTTAAAGCCTTTTGTATAACTGTAAATATTTTCCGTCATTTAACGCCAATATCCATTCTGTATAACTATAGTTTTGCTATACTCTTATTTCAATCACCTTGTATACGCAACTACTTATGTGCCACCCAATACAACATTTTTAGAACCACCCTATATAACTAAATCAATTCTAACTTATATTTCAACCATCCTATGTATACTACTGCTTCTGTATCCCCTAATATCACATGCACGCATTCATATACCTACAATCATATACCATACAGCCGAATATTTTCTGGCTTTCCACGCAAGTATAAGCGCCCTAACTTAACTTCGAGTCTAAAACAAACTTCAAACGAATCAAAATGAAAATCATTACAAACACCCTGTACGATATACTTTCATGCCATATCATGACATTTAAACTTTATGATGAAAATTTGACATTTACCAGATGCCAACGTAAAGGTGAAAGAAAGTAAAAAAAATCATAAATGTATATTAAATGTCAAAAAATCAATAATCTCAACATGATCAAAAATATCAAAAATGTCAAAAACGACAAAAATATCAAAAATGCCAAAATGTCAAAAATGCCAAAAATTTCAAAAATGTCGAACAATAGAAAATTCAAAACGTCAAAAATGTCAAAGACGTCCAAAATGTCAAATCATTTCACATACCGACAGAAAAATGTTGGATTTAATATTAATATCAAAATATTTTTCCCCATTCGAACTAAAGCAGTTTAGCCAGGGTTGTGATACTTTATGTTTCATTAACTATATTAATTTTGTTAAGGGTCATTTGGCTTAAACGTATTATTCTTTAATGGGAGTTGTAGAGAATTTTTATACTTGTCTTCTAAAGTTATTTGTGGCATGTTCTTGATTATTTTTAAGTTTTCTTGGGAATAACACCACAATTCATTTAATAAATATAATCTTTCAATATACAGATTTTTTAATTTTTATACTGTTCTCTTAAGTTGATAAATTTGTTGTTCTTTTGCAAACAAATGATTAAATGTGCACCCCAGAGCTTGTTATAGTTGACAATGGAACATTTTTTTCTCTCTAACCATAAACTATGTGACAAATGTGATATTAAGACTTTTTTAGTTATAAATTTGTATTATATAAATCATATCACCTCCCAAAATAATTACACTGCATTATGTTATACCCTTTATACATAAGTATGTACGTTTATTGTTAGTGTTATTAAAAGAATATACAGTTTTTCCAAATTTGGATAAGGGAAAAGTATATACTTTTATTAAATATATTGCTATATGTTTCTATGGTTCAGGTTCATAAATGTTCACACTCACTTTCAAATGTCTTTATTTACCAAATAAATTCACTATTTACAAATACAAAGACTTATACTATCCGAAAGAGCTGTTCACTTCTTTCGGTGCCGATTCAATACACGCCGCAAATTCTAAACTAGTCGATTGTACAACCATTCGAATTCGATGATTATGTCTGATTTGGCAGAGTGCATTCAAGAAGTCGTACTTCCATCGAAATTTCGGGATAGCCGTGGTGTTGCACTTCTTTTTATTTCAGTCAGTTTTTATTTTTAACTGTTGTTTTTATTGGAACGACTAGCTTAGAAGGTTTCGTAATTTTTAAGCAACGTTAATGGAATATAAATGGCACGTTGTTAATACCAGTAATTTTGTTATTACTTCTTACAAAAATCGGGTACACATACATGAAAAAAATATCACTTTTCACACATATTTTAAATTATTGTAAATATATTAAGAAAGGTTATATGATTCTTGATTGATGTTTATTATTAATTAATTGGTTTTGCAATTGGTTTTGCCGATTTTCAGATAAACAGTGTGTCAAATTCATGAAAAATTATATGTAACCACAGATGGCTCTGTTTTAATACAATTTATACTCTCTAAATTTTGTTTTTTCCGTATTTCTGAAAAATCCATGGGACCCTCTAAAAATCTTTCATAATTACATACAATTTAAACTGTTCAAATCTGCTAAGCAGTTTGCGAGAAATCGGCGGATATACATAAAAAACGAACGCGTCGAATATATGTCGTAATTAACGAGAATATTAACTCCATCTTGTTCTTGATTAAAATGTCTCTAAACTCTGACATTTTAATGAAAACAATAACTGACCTGAGGCGACTTGAGTCTTTGTTGGCCACAACACTGATTATCCTCAACTTACATTTTAATAGTTCTGCTATTAATCATTGTCTACTGGTCTATTGTTCATATCGCATTACCGTTGTCCCTCTCATAAATAAACAATACTTGCCACTCAGCATTCCACGAAAAAATAAAAATACAATGAACACATTTAATTTGCCTAATAAACGACAGAGAAATTCGTATGCGATTACAAAATGATATTTATTCACTATCGTTCTAAGAATTAGTATCTCCATTAATAAAATTATCAGGAAAATCTGATGAACGATGCGTCACTAATATATTCAGTAATATCGTTACAAACATACATGAAATATAATTTTCAGTTGGAAATAGATCACGTGCTCGATTTTATTGAACTGATTACATTTAGGAATGTACTCACCAATTCAAAGACTTTTTTTTCTCTCGTTATGTATCAACCAAGATCTAAAATCAACGCAAAACTACAATGATTTTGCAGTGACACAAGTTTTGATTACTTCAGTGATTATGCGAAAGAGGGTGCTAACAATAAGGAAATGTCGTTTTCATGTTTTTACAGGGTGTTCGTAATGGTTTTCATTCTGATTCATTTGAAGTCAATTTCTGAGATATTTTTATTTATAGGAAAAGATCTCAATGCAACCGCAACTATGAGTTCATAAAATTTTGAACTGCTATCAGCTATATCTGAGACTGAAGGCAATTTTTTTCGTATAATTTATCTCGGAAACTGTGAGTAGCAGACATACGAAGTGGTTATAAAACATAGTTTATATTTTTGAGTTTAAAACGAATTCATCCTAAAAATTGTGCAATTCCATTTACAATAACAAAGTTATAGTCAACCACTTGTGTAACTGGAAGTGGCAAACAGTTTGAAATTATTCCTCGAAGTTTCCTTGGACTTCCTTCGTCTTGAAGTGGTTGATCTCAAAAAGTTTCAATAACTTTATATCTGCTATCGTCATCAGGTGAATGATAGCAAATTCTGATTATCCCTAGTATTTATACCCTTAACTGGTCATGCGTCGCCGGTCATGGTCATTGGGTCGTATCCGGTCCAATCAGCATTGTCGTACCTGACGGTTGGTTGTCGGTGATGCGTACAGGCAGAGGCTGAAGAAGAGTTCGCCAAATGTTTTTAATTTGGAGCTGGGCTCGCTAATTATATTTTCGTTGGAGATTATATATACTGTCTCTATGAATTTTCTTTTGTACCAGTGCTCTTTTGTGTGAATTACCCTGCCCTGGTCCCAGTTGATATTATGGTGTTCGGTCCATGCGTGATTAGCTAGCCCAGATTTCGGGTACCTCCGCCATTTGAGTAACTATGTTGGTGTTCCTTAACCCTGGTGTCCAGCAGTCGCTTTGTCTCTCCAATATAAAAATTGCCACATTCACAAGGTATGCTGTATATACAGTTATTTGGTATTGCTTGTGCATCCGGCCTCGTTCTTGTAACCATATTTCTCAAGGTGTTTAAGGGCTCTCAAAAGAAGTACATGAAAAACTTAAGGAAGATCTTTTGGCGAATGGATATCCGGAAACCATATCAAGGCATTTGAAGAGCTGGACAAACCACCTAAGCAGTAATAGGACACCACGGTAGCAACTCTACTACTGCCGTACACAAAAGGTTTGTCGGAGAAACTTAGACAAATTGCACACAGCTATGGAATCAGTTTGATCTTCAAAAACAACAACACCTTGAGAAGTATGATTACAAGAACGAGGCCGGACGCACCAGCAATAACAAATAACTGTATATACAGCATACCTTGTGAATGTGGCAATCTTTACATTGGAGAGACGAAGCGACCGCTGGACACCAGGGTTAAGGAACACCGCATGGCTACTCAAAGGGCGGAGGTATATATAATCTCGAACGAAAATATAATTATGGAGCGCAGCCTCCAAATTAAAAACATTTGGCGAGCTCTTCTTCGGCCTCTGCCTCTACACATCACCGACAACCAACCGCCAGGTACGAAAACGCTGATTGGACCGAATAAGACCCAATGACCATGACCGGCGATGCATGACCGGTTAAGGGTATAATATAAATACGACGGATACTCTGAATTTCCTATCATTCACCTGATGACGATAGCAGATACACAGCTATTGAAACGTTGTGAGATCAACCACTTCAAGACGATGGAAGTCCAAGGAAACTTCGAGGAACGAGTTACTTTGTCTACCAGTTTCAGACAGAGTTTGAAATTAATTTAGTGAAAAAGAACATTCTGGAAAACACCCTTAACAAAAAATTTTAAATTTCAAACTTTTGTTTATACAAGAACTAGGTGGGCGACCAGGCTTCGCTCATGATTTTAATGTTGCGACAATCTATTGATGACATATATACATATGAAAATAGTTTCATACAAAATTATGAAAATAAATTTCATTTATTTATTGCCGCTAAAACTCTGATTTATCTACCAGAGAATGAAACTATCAAGTTGTGAGTCATTTATTTTTAAAGTGACAAATGTACAATGAATACATAAAAACTGCTGGTGTTTATAACTAGCTAGTATAATAAAAGACAATTACTGATGTGATTTCCATCTGTACCATGATGTACCTACTTGTTTGATTTTTTTTAAATTTATTAAAATATAATCATTGTTAATTTTTCATGAACAAGTGAAAATCACATTTGTTTTAGTGAAATTGAAAGCAATTGATGTATATTACTACATGTATTTTATAATACACTCATACATCCCCCTTAAAATTCTAGTGAGTGTTATATAATTAGTAGACATGAAAGCTCTTGTTATGGCCATTCAGCTGACCAGATGTCCCCTTTAAGAAAAATCCCTCTATGCCTAACCCAAACACTTTTTACATTTACAAAATTAATATTTCATTTTTCATGTTTGACGTTTTGAGCACTGAACTGGCTTTATTCTCATTTATGATTTTTTTGTAGTTTAGCTTCTTATGTGGCCAATAAAGTGCATTTTCTGTTTTAAATGATTAATTTGATGTATTAAATGACGATACATCACTGTGGCTTGAACCTCTCACAATTTCAATCATTATTTGGGCATGTTCAACCAAAAAATTATAAATAATAATCACCTTTGTAATTATTTGGTGATTATTTAACTTGTCTATTTCTTCTGAACCTGTAAAAATGTATTTCCTTGTTAACGCCACATTTTTTTGTATATAAACTGCCTGTTAACACCAAATACGTCTAATAATACTAACATGTAAAGACACATTCATTGTGACACTTTGCTTCTCAATATGTTGTGCTTGCCAGTATTTTTCTCTGCTGCGAAAACAGTCACTATACTTGTCTGTGATTTGTTTAACACAAAAAATCAAACTTGAACACACAGATCTGTTCAATCATTTCTAGTCAATTAACGGAGTAAAATTTATGAGCTCATTACCAGCAGGGCTTACGTTTACTACGACGGTAATGTCAGGCAACGATTTCCGTGTAAATTGACAATTTAATAAATATAAGTTTTTTGGGTTCTCAGGAGCGAGCCCGATTTAGGTACATAAAGTTATTTGACCAAAGAGATAACAAAGGTCTACAAAAAAAAGTTTTCTGTACTTTACATGTGACATATGATATCCGAAGTATTTTTCCTCCTGAACACGAATTTAGCATCAGATTTGGTCTATCACCCTTCAGTCTGCAGCAAATAGCTGAAAAGCTTCAGAAAATGAAGACTTGTGGGCTAATCGAATCTGCACATTTGATGTATGGGTTCCGATGTATTTTCACATGCTGTACATGTTTTTGCTATCAAAACCGCTCCATCTCTCGTCAATCTTCATAAAATCGCTAAAAACCTTCAGAAAATTGAAGACTTTGGAAGACTGCTCAAACCTACACGTGCGACATGTGGTTTTTGACGTAATTTTGAGTGCTAAAATTGTTTCATCCCCTGTTGGTCTTCAGAAAACTTTTCAGTCTTCGCAAAACCACTAAAAACCTCCAGAGAAATAAAGAATCCTCAGGAGTAGTTCATATTCATCCCCTGTTGGTCTTCAGAAAACTTTTCAGTCTTCGCAAAACCACTAAAAACCTCCAGAGAAATAAAGAATCCTCAGGAGTAGTTCATATTCATGAACAGGTTTTGTGTTTTTCTGGTTTCTCAATGTTATATCAGAAGTAAAAGATATTAATCCTTTAGTTGCCCTAGAGACACCTCTCACCAGCATTAAGTAACATATTTATGAAAAACTTTAAACAACAAATAATTTTATCAAAAGAAAATAAACCTTTGGTGGCGTTACGTTGACGACATTTTCGTAATTTGGGAACACAATCTTGAAGAACTAGTTAAATTATTAAATGACATAAATAACAAAGAGCCAACAATCAAATTTACCCTAGAAATTGAAGAAAATAACAAACTATATTTCCTAGACATATTAATAACAATAACAGAATCTTCATTCGAAACAGAAGTTTTTAGAAAACCAACTCATACAAACAGATACCTAAATTTCAATTCAAATCATCCCAATACAGTAAAGAAAGGTGTCATTAAGTCATTATATGATAGAGCAAAGACCAACTGTTCTGATAATAAATTCATCAAAGAAAAAATAATTATAAAAAATGTTCGCACTGGAAACAATTACCCCAAAAAATTTATCCACAAAGAGTTAAACAGACTTGAAGAGAAAACAAACCTTCTGAATCAACCCAGAACTTCTCTTATTAACACTAATACTACTCAGGACAACTACATAACAGTTACAACTATACCATATATACAGGGTCTGTCAGAAAAATTGAAAAGAGTGGGCAACAGATTTAATGTTAAAACGACATTCCAATCAAGATATACACAGAAATCTCTAATATCGAAAACAAAACCAACCAACAAAACCCAGAACTCAAAAAAACTGCATATACAAGATTCCTTGCGAATGCAATAAATTTTATATTGGAGAAAGATCGAGACCATTAGACGTACGAATAAATGAACACAAGAATTACATAAAGAAACGACAATTTGAAAAATCGAAAATTTGTGAACATGCTTGGGACCTAGGACATAAAATACAATTTGACAATTCAACTATACTTCAAAAAGAACAACATAACACAAAACGAAAAATAAAAGAGTCTTAATTCTGTTGAATGAAGACGATTGTATCGCTTCTACTTCTGTAGAATTTAATCGTATATGGTTACCGACAATTAAGAAAGAAATTATTAATGGTAATCTCCTTTTGAACAACCCAGTATCGGGATAGTTCATAAGGTTTTTCATAGTTTTTCCCTTATGACGTTAATGGGATCACTGAAACAGCAGAATTCTTTGATCGCATTTTTGGCGAATGCGCTATGTTATAACATACATACATAGGAACGCCACTTATAAATTCTAAAGACAACTCTTGCAAATTCTTCAAATTTGAAAGCTGTTTAACTATAATACATGATCTTTAGAATTTTTTGTGCTACCTGTATAACTAAAAACAACAAATTTTCTAATGTCAATTTAAATGTCATAAATCAAATTTTCATTTTGCAATTTACATCAATAAATATAATGCCATTGACAAAGAAGTCAGAATAGACTTTGAAACGTTTGGTTTTCCTTCAATATACGTCGTTTTATTTCGACTGTGGTGTTATTGCCCAAAAAACATATAAGTAATCCTTTTATCTAGTCTTATGTGTATTTTTTTATCGAGTCTTATTTCTTAGTCTAGTCTTAAACACGTATTTTTAAGTCTCGCGTTGAGCTTTATAATTGATCAAACTATATTAATATATTTACATGTCCAATGTTCAATCGTTTATATATAAACTGAAATCCGAAGTCATTGTTTAATTTCTTAGGCAATGAAAATTTGGATGTTTGAACAGTCTTCCAAAGTCTTCAATTTTCTGAAGGTTTTCAGCGATTTCCCGAATGCCAACAGGGGATGAAACAATTTTAGCAACGAGACATTGCTCAGCACTTAAAATTAAGTCAAAAACCGTATGTCGCGTGTGCAGGTTTGACCGGTCTTCAATTTTCTGAAAGTTTTTAGCGATTTTCTGAAGATTGACGACAGATGGAGCGGTTTTGAGAGAAACAATATGTTCAGGTACATCGGTACCTATACTTCACGTACAGAGCCGACTATCCCACAAGTCTTCATTTTCTGAAGCTTTTCAGTTATTTGCTGAAGATTGAAGGGTGATAGACGAAATCTGACGGTAGATTCGTGTTTAGGAGGCACAAATACTTAGGATATCATATGTCACATGTAAAGTACAGAAAACTATTTTTTTGTAGACCTGTGTAATCAATATGGAAGCTGTAATGTCTCAAATCTTCCTGTGACATTTTTTATAGAATTCACTTCGTACTGCTGTATAAAATTAATTTAAATCAATCCTCGTCCTTTATTTACTTATACGGGGCGCCATCTAGTGGTGGTTTACCGTACTAGTCACAATTAGTGTTCGCTTTAAAAAGCGTTGATGCTCACCTCCTTAATACTTTGACTGGGTAACTTGTTCTCAAATAAAATGTGTCTAAACCTTGACAATTCTTAAGAAAACAGTAACTAACCTGAGGCGACTTCAGCCGTTGTTAGCCACAAAACTGATTATGCTCAACTTACACTTTAATAACTCTGTAATTAATCATTGTCTACTAGCTTATTGTTCATAGTGAATAAACAATACCTGCCACTCAGAATTCCAAGAAATAACAATACTATAAGCAGATTTAATTTGCCTAATAAATGACAGAGAAACTAGTATTTTACTTCAGACCGACATTTATTCATCACTGTTCTGAGTATCAGTTTCTGCATTCATAAAACTATCAGGAAAATCTAACGACCGATGCGTCTGTAATATTTTCAGTAATATTCTAACAACAAGGAAGGGCGATCGTAAAAATACCGAATGATTTATTGAACAAACATTTAACCGCTAAATTTTCGCTTGGAGCCAAATCAGGCGCCAGCGGTGTCTTACGGAATCTATTAGATACAAGCATAGACTCATCAAATCAATCCCACGCACACCACCTTTCACAATCGTTTCGAATAAGAAAATAACTTCTGAACGCCGATTTTCTACTTAACAGCCTCGTCTCGGTTTCATTCATGCATACGCGTCTTATTGCGAAACGGTTCTTCTTTTCTCGTTCTCGGTCAACATCTCTTGATGGCTCTTCTTCGAAACGAAGGCGATAAATTCGATTGAAAGATGGGTCAGTTTTGATTTCACTAAATCAACGAACACCTTGTAAAGTATCCGATATTGGTTTACTATCTACCATATGTGCAAGAGGTACTGGTTGGTATTCTTGTTAATTGCTTCCTGTCTTACTTGGATGCAATCTTTCAAACTAGTGTTATAAAGAGATTCCAATGTTTGTTATAAAGAGTTGTTAAGCTCAAGAAATGCGGTGACAGAAACTGCACTTTCAGTGAAGATAATGTCATTGAAATCATTTCCTATTTATATGTTATTTTTTGGAGAAGCTGTTTTTTGCGAGAGATGCTAATTTTTTGCTGAGGTAGCCGTTGAATTAGTAGTTCTCGTTTTAGGAGTTTTCGGTTTCTTAGTACGTGTGTACCTATTGTTGCTTTTAAGCTATAAATGGAAGCCTTGCTTTAGATTCAAGTAAAATAAATGATGATGTTTTTGGTGTTGATAATGTAGTGCTGAAGTCTTTTTTTGCTGCCACTACTTTCTTGAGTCTGCTCACAGTTGTCCGCTATTTGACCATTCTGTTGCTGCCCCCGCAGCTTACGGTTTATTTATGGTTTTAGGATTATCACGTATCACTGGAAGTTTCTTCTTTTTGCTTGTGACTTCTTTGCTCCACTTTCACTTTCAGATTTTAATTCTTTTCGCCGCCTACCAGTTCCTTGGTTGAAGTTCCTGACGAAGAGGATGCTACCGATTTTAAAGAACCTGATGCATATTTTCCTCCATTTGACATTGATGAAAGAAGCTATTTTTTGGGCATCGACTAAATTGGCAGCAGTATATATCTTAATAGCTTGCAAAGGCGATCCATGGCTTGGCCCTTGGGGTACAGACATTTTCCTTTTCTGCATTATCTGGGTTTGAGGTTATGATTTTGACACCGCCGTTGCAGAAGCAGTCAAAACCTGAGTTTCTATATCAGGCATGATGATTACTGATTTGTATTAACTATTCGGATACTCATTGTAACAACTTCCTTATAGAAAACTTCGCACTTTCTAGAGATTGTCTCACCTATATATAATTTCGGTTTTGTAATCTCTATCAATATTGTTGTGTTTGGGTTACAAAGCTTCAAAAATACTCTTTGAACGATAGTCCACAATAAGTCAATGTATTTATGACGAGCATAAAGATTCTATATTAATCTTATAGTAACAATCAACTATATTTGCCAAGTTCCTGACAGTATTCTAGAGTATTGTTGGTCAGCGTAATAGTTCACCCTTATGTTTCAGTGCCTCTCGTTGGAATGGGAATAGCGATATTCTCTTAATTTTGCTTAAGCCTATTGATTGTGGTAGCTTGCAGTGTCTAACACTGCTTCTTCTTTAACCTTATTGTCTAAATCTCACACTTTCCTCTGGTTATGAAGTCACTCAGCCTGGATCATGAACGCTAAAAAAATATCTTTCATGTTTTCTCGTTCCTTCAAATTCACTTTGCCTCTTGAGCTGTATGAACAGGTGCAACAATATTGCATCTGTTGTTGCTGATACAGATGTGTGATCAATAAGTCTTGTTCGTGGAGCTAGTTTAGCAGTTTCAGATATACTCGATCTCTAGGTGTTGAGGAAACCCTCTCTTAATCCAATGAGTCTATGTATGGGTATTTTTAACTTGAAGAAATCAATTATTTGTTTATTGATTTTCAAAAAAGAACCTTAACAGTAATGAACCCATATCCTCCTCGCTTGTGTTCATTAATTAAACTCCATAAAGACAATCACCCTATTAGACCCATTATTTCCTATTTCTCAGCTCTTTCTTGAAAAATTTCCAAAGCGCTCCTTGACATATTGAAACAATACTTCAAATTCACTCCCACACATAGCGTAAAAAATTCCCTTGACTTAGTGACAAAAATTTAAAAAATAACCCTACCTAATAACTGCATACTATTATCCTTTAATTTAGTCAACCTTTTTCCCAGCATCCCACCAGAAGAATGCACCATCCTTATCATCAAATTACTAGAAATGAACAACACGGACCCAATTATGAAAACGAAATATTCATTCTCTTAGAACATTTGCTTAACCAAAATTATTTTCAATTCAACAACAGCATTCACACTTGTAAAAAAGGTTTAATTATACCCATTAAGCCCTCTTCTGGCCCAAATATTTATGAATAACATAGAATTACTTATTTTCAAACATAATCAGAACAGTAAAATCCTATATTGGTATCGATATGTTGACGACATTTTTGCTTGTTTTACTGGTACTTACAGCCAATTACAGCTACTCCATTAGTACATAAATCAAATCCACCCTAACATAAAATTCACCCTGGAAGCTGGGACTGACATTAAATTTCCTTGACTTAACTATCAATAGACATGACAATAAACATACCTACCTTTTCTATTTATGATAAACCTTCACACACTGACCTTACAATCCACAATAGTTTACACCATCCTTACCAAAACAAACTTGCAGTATACCATAGTATGTTGCACAGACTGATTACCATCTCATTATCAAAAACTCACTTTGATTCGGAACTACACAGAATAAAATGTATTGCTGTCAATAACGGTTATAACCCTCAAATTATCGACAACATGTTAAATAAAAAAATTAAATAAAAACGCTTTAAATGAAGTAGATCCTCCTACCCATAATATCGATCCCAAATTATATCAAAGTTTCACATTTATTGGTTCTTCCTTTCAAAAAATATCCAAATTGGAAAATAGGAACATTCATATAGCTTTTAAAACGGATAACAATTTAGGAAAACATAGAAGAAACAATAAAGATAAAATTAACAAAAATAACAACTTGGGTGTCTATAAGTTGATATGTGGTAGTTGCCCTAGTTTCTATATCGGTCATACGGGAAGTTCATTCAAGACAAGATGGGTGAACATACCAAGATTTTGAGCACCATAATTACAATAAGTCAACCTTTGCCGACCATTTATTGAATGAAACTCATGTACCTCAGAATACGTTCCAAGTATTACATTTACAAAAAAAAAAAAAACAAGAATTCACAATACCTCTTGAATGATCAAATCGAAACCAATTCATCCCCATTACTTAATCTTTTCAACAGAATTATATAAACTCATTAAATATATATTTTATTTCATTTAAACCTCTCAAATATAATATTTTCTTGTTTCGTGATAGTGGTATTTCCCTCCTACCTGCTTCAATATCACATAATTTCAATAATCCTCTTAATAGCTCTGTAATTGCATCCATATATTTCTATGTAATAGTTTTAGAGATTTAGCACTTAATTCTACTTTGTATTCTGAAGAATCGAGTAACCTGGTGAAACAATTGTCAATAGGAAACAAATATATGTGAAAATTACCTGAGTGTGTTTATTTTAATATAAAATTTTCACTAAGTAATGATAGAAACTATCCTGTCAAGCAGAACTGTTGTTGAAAGTAAATGTTTTTTACGACTACTGCACCTTAACGATTTTATCTCAGGTTTTCATTTTGACTATTTTAATTTCATCTGTGACTTCAGACTGAACCAATTAATCCATATGGTTGGTATTAACTTTGACAGTATCAAATTTGTCTAATATAAAGTTTATCTTGGTTTCAACATTGTATTTTGATAACTTAGATCACTTATTCTGTGTCTGATCTCATTCCATTGTTTCATTGGAAATGATTTCGCTAGTCATTGCTTACCACATTTGTTCAAAAGTTTTGGTGATGCGTTTAAACAGCTCTTGTTGGTCATCTTTAATTTATTTTAATTTTGTTGCTTTTTTTTGTTTGTTGTTTGTTGTTTTTCCCCGATTTGAACCGGAATCCGGAAAAAGCAGCAAAACCTACGTTCTCACCTCCATTCGTTAGCATTATTTTTGTCTATTTAATGATTTTATTAAACGTTCTTGCATCTCTTGTCACTTTTGTGTCTCCTTCTTTTATCCTTTTATGGTGTATAAGTGACATTTGTTCGGCAGTCTTTTATAAATTTGTTGGTTTACATTTACCGTATTTTTTTTGCCAGATCTCGTACTAATATTAAATAACGCTTCTTGCACAACTTGACTTCTATTTCTTTTTAATACACTGTTGAACGATTGACCCTTTTTTTCGACCACCCTCTTTAATTCTCTATATATAATTTCATCCATATTTATAGGCGCTATACAGATTTTAGGCGAGACTTCTCGGAGTAATCAATAATATCGGGTCTCATATTCTAATATTTCTACTGCCTTTTAGAGTTTTCACCTTATCAACATGATCGGTTGTCCACCTAGTGTGCAGATTCATAAATATTTTCTGAAATTTTCTTGTGATTTAATGAATATATCTATTTTTACCCCCTACTAATGCTCCGTAAAATATGTGTAGTTAGTGATAAGTATTGCGACAGCTAGTTCGCAAATAAAATAAATAAAATTTTGTTCTTCATGCTAAAAACTTTGCACTTAACTGTTTAAAGCATGTTCACTTAATGAAATAGTAATAAAAATTTTAATTTTACTTTGTTGCAAGCCACGGGATTATTTAAAAGATAAACAATCTCTGTTTGTGTTTTTACATTTAGCTTTCACTCTTGATTAGTAAACAAATTTAATGTTTTCCATGCATTTATAATAACCAAAGGACACAATCATTAAAACTGTGGCCTATAAATTATTCAGCGTGTTAATGAATTTTTTCGCGTCCACATTCGAATGTTACAAAACGAAATTCGTTTTGTGCCCACGCGTTTTTTGCGTTTCATTCATAAAATTATTTTCCACTTGGCTTTCAAGTTTGAAACGTTAGAGAGCTACAATTTCAAGAATGAATTTCGTAATATACGTCGCTGACATTTAGAAGGTGCACTGACGTAATGGTTAGACACTGAATGCACATCAACCCACGATTAGCCTGGGATATGATTTCGAGGTCGGTTTAGTTCTACAGGGTGTCCCAGTAATTTTCTGCAGTTCTTTTCTCTTAAATACAACAAACATAAAGAGTAATTCAGAGAATTTAAAGATAGTTTAATAGTAGTTTTAGAATGTTTTGGATTGCTTCAGATTTATTTCCAAATTAAAAATGTCAAGAACCAGTCGTCTAAAAAGAACGAATTATGGACACGACTGAGTCTGATTTGATTTGAGCGAAATTTCACAAAACTCATTCACGATAATAAGTTTCTGTCATCCCTTGCCTGTAAGTTCAAACTATACAAAGTCGCAATTTACGCTGTCAAATTTTTGCTCTTAGGCCCAGTTGTTCAAAGCTGGATTAACTCCCGGATTTGTTAATCCGGGTTTAAAACTTAATCCAAGATAATGATTTCACTTGTTGTACAATCTGAAAATTATCCTGGATTTCTTAAATCACGGTTTAATTCATGAAACTAATTATTCCTCATTGTCTTCTAAACGTTGTTTGTGGCATACTCTTGATTACTTTTATGTTTTTTTGGGCAATAATACCACAATAGAAATAAAACGACGTATATTGCAGGAATACCAAACGTTTCAAAGTCTATTCTGACTTCGTTGTCAATGGCTTCATATTTATTGATGTAGATTGCAAAATGTATTTTGTATTTTCATTTTGTATTTTCATTTTTCTTCCTTACTACTTGCAGATGATTTTATCAGTACCTACTGATTATTTTGTAAATAGAAGAAAATTTAGGAAGAGAAGCACGAATATCAAACCTCACGAGGAAGAAATATTGGGTGGAACATCAGGTTCAGTTGTGTTAAGATTATTTGCTATATTGTGAAGAACTGTTACTGCTATAACAATTGTCTCAACTATCGCAGGTTTTACTCTCAGTCCAGGAGATCGAATTGGAAAACTCTTTTCCAAACACCAAAACATCTTTTACGTTTGATTTCACTGTCCCCAACTACTGCATTACCATATACCCCATTTTCAATAAAACCTGTTAACCTGGAACTATTAAATATTGTGGAATTATGAGTAGATCCTGTGTTGAATATTGAGTTCAGCATCAGATGTAACCTGAACATTGTATGAAAAATATTCTTCAGTATTACGAAATATTTCACTATTTTCACCCGTAGGTAATTAAATTCGAATATGGGTACAATCAACAGTACTAACGTATTGTGGAAATCTACTAATGGTATAGAAAGTGACAATCTTTTGTCTGATATCATTTTCAATATTAGGCATATTAATAAAACTTGATAAAGCATGGCATAATTTATGGATAATCCTACATCCTGTTGACTTCCCAATACCAATGCAGTCAGAGGCTGCATACTGCCAGTACCATAAAATCTTAAATTTAGTAGAACTATATCTTGTACACTAAGATTTTGATTCCTGTCAGTGAGATTTTTTATATCATTCATTATTAAATCAATGATAGCATCTTTCGGCAATCGAAATCTCTTTCAGTCCATTTTTCAAAATGGTTTTCTCGAATTCTAAATGTCGGTGTCTTTCTTAAGGGTTCAACAATTTGTACTAGTTCCAGAAATTCTTCATCGTCTGTTATTTATCCTATTCAATCAGCCATAACAACGTCTTCAAATAGCATTTTGTTTGTAACTAATAAATCTAAGAACTTCTTTTTTACAATCTACAATGTAATTCATAACTTGATATGTTAAATTTAACCTGCCAAAGTAACGTTCTAAACGTCAAATTCGTTCTTAATCTGGGTTTAATCTATGAATATCGACGGATTATTTTGAACCAGGGTTAACTCAGGATGATTAACTGTTAATCTCGAATTGTACAATGAAATTTTTATGTTAATCGGAGATTACATATAATCTACTATTGAACAACCGGGCCTTAGAAATGGACAGTGTTCATCAAACACAGATGACTTAGAGGAAGCTGCAGGACTGATTTTCTATTGAATGACAGTTATTTGAAGACTGTTTGGAATGGGGTTTAGAAGTAACGGTCTCCTTGTGGTGTTATCTTTGACACAACATACACTCTGCTCAGTGTAGAACCCAAGAAAACTGGAATGACCAATGAATTGCTATGCTTCAGTGTTGAATAAAGGTTTTGTTTGGGCGACCATGACAGATGCATGAGGTTCAGGCCATTTTGATGCAAGAGACGAAGAAAGTGTCATGGGATGGGACGTCATGTGTATGGGCAAATCACCTCAAGTTATCATCATCTGATGGTAGTAGTTTCAAATCTCCACCTACATAACATGTCTAGTGAATAGTTCGTGATATAAAGGCTTTTATAATAGACTCTGGCTTGGAGACTCGGCAATGACCATCAAGATTACCTGGTTTGTTTTCTGTCGAACACGTATGCAATATAGTAGGTCGGAACTTTCATCTATATCGGCGTTCCCAGCAAACTTGGATGTCCTCTGACATGCCACTAGGAGGATTTGGAGTATTCTTCAACATGATACAGACTATCTAATACTACCGGTGTCCCATAGACTAAACGAATGCATAAATGACTGTGGACTGTTATGCTTACTTAATTAAATAATAATACAATAATTTGTCAATTAGTTGTACTGCAGTTTTTTTTGCTGTCGAATTTAAATTTCAGATACATTTTTTTAATGGAGTTTACTCGTCAACCTACTGGTTTATTTTAATGTTTTTTCTAAACAAAACTTATTTTTTTCTTCTACTCGTTCTCATGGTGTGTATGATTTTAGCTTCTGCGCAGTATTCTAATTTAATTATAGGAGTTCTGCTAAATTTATTTGGTATTTATCTATTCATGTATTAGTCTTGTGTCGTTTTTAGTCTAATTAGTAATTTAGGCTCCATATAATTGCTTTATTAAACAAACGACGTGTACTATTACTTTAACCGAATGGTTGAAAAATAAATATCGAGCTTAACGATCAATTATCAGACAGATCAGTCACGGCAATTAAGGTTTAAAAAGGAGAGTAATGATATGAAGTATTTACTTACGCCCTAAAGTGAGATGTTTTCAGCTCAGGTCTGTGATTTGGAATCCAATGATTCAGACTCAACGTCAAGTAAGTCTAAAGGTACTTCAAGTGTAGACGTGTAGAAGAGTACTGCCCATCGGGCGTGTCACCTTTTTCTGAGCTCTTTGATCAATACGAGTAAATGATTTGAGACGAGACCATAAATTTAGGAAACATCTTACTGTATCTACTCTTGAGGTCGACAGACCCTTCTAGCTCTATAAAGATGAATAGTTTGATATAGATCAACATGTACTTCTTTACCTTAATATTTCAGCGTCATGTAGAGCTCTCACTAATCTGATAAAGGATAAGTTGTACGTATATCATAACGCATAATAGTGGTGACTATTTTTTTACTCTAGTAAAACGAAATTCAAAACATTACTACTGCTTAATGACAATAGATTAAGATTGGTTCCTTTCAGACATGAAAGATACTTATGAGACCATAAAGCGTTCCTTGGTTCTCTTTCAAAACTGATGATGAAAAATAATATGTTGATCAGTTACTACAACGTAGGATTTACAAAGACTGTTAGGCCCAGTAGTTGAATACTGGCTTAACTCCCCGATTTGTCAATCCTGGTTTAAAACTAAATCCGCGATCATACTTTGGCATGTTGTTCAAATCGAAAATAACCCCGAGTTTAGTAATCTACATATTTTTTTCATGAAACATCATATTTTTTGTTTTATGGTATATTGTTTCGATGTAATATTTCACAAAACAACTTATTCTTTGTTTTGTTAGATACCTTTTCAACACAGAACTTTGAATTTATATATCTGTGGTTTTCAATGACTTGCTGTCATTTGTCTTAAGTTTTGTTTTGGATAAAAGTCGACGTTATCTTTGTAAATGTCTGATTTAAAGAAGAGAATATATTTATTGTTTATTTCTATTCTGTTAATTTTTGAGAATGTATCTTTTTGTTTTTTAGGGTTCCGTATATACAGTATACGGATACCCTTATAATATCACTCAGGATTTCTGCCTCTGTCACATCACAGCAATTTTCTCCTAAACTACTGGACGGAAGAGGTTGAAATTTGGTATGAAGGTATAGTTTGGTGACTTGATCAGGAGCACATATCGCAAAAGAAGAAATTTTGATTTAAGGGGTACTTCTGGGGGGAAAACTAAAAAAATCGACCGTTCCCCCCCTGATCTCCGAAACTACTGAACCTAAAATTTTGAAAAAAATAGAAAATATAGAACGTTGCCCGAACTTTACAGGAAAAATAAGGAGAAACCATTAATATTAATTTTGGGGGGCAAATTATAGAATTAAATAAAAATTTAAAAATAAAAAAAATTCAAACTCATTATGTAATATATCAAATAAAAGGTCTCATTCTGAGGAACACAAATATATTTTTTTCATATTTAAATAAAAATTAATTAAAAAGATATTAAAGAAAATATACCAAAATTTACCCATTCCCCCCACCTTATCTCCGAAACTATAAAACGTAAAGTTTTGAAAAAAAATACTTTCATAGGTTCTGACCTGAAGTTTACTGGAAAAATAAGGAGAAACATCTAGTTTTCATTTTGGGGGCAAATTACAGAATTAAATGGAAAATATAAAATTAAAATTGTTTCTAACCCATCATGTTATATATGAGATGAAAGGGCTCATTACGACGAAAATAAACATATTTTTTTCATATTTTTAAAATAAATAAATTAAAAGATATTAACAAAAATATAAAAAAATTTACCCATTCCCCTCCCCTTATCTCCGAAACCATAAGCTGGAAAATTTTGAAAAAAAATTGAGTTATAGCCCCTCACCTGAACTTTACTGGAAAATTAAGGAGAAACCCCTAATATTTATTTTGGGGGGCAAATTATAGAATTAAATGGAAAATATAAAATTAAAATTATTTCTAACCCATCATGTTATATATCAAATAAAAGGGCTCATTATGACGAAAACAAATATATTTTTTTCATATTTTTAAAATAAATTATTTAAAAGTTATTAACAAAAATATAAAAAAATTTACCCATTCCCCCCCCCTTATCTCCGAAACCATAAGCTGTAAAATTTTGAAAAAAATAGGTATAGCGCCTCACCTGAACTTTACTGGAAAAATAAGGAGAAACCCCTAATATTCATTTTAGGGGGCAAATTATAGAATTAAATGGAAAATAAAAAATTAAACTTGTTTCTAACGTATCATGTAATATATCAAATCACAGGGCTCATTATGACTAATACAAAATATATTTTTTTTATTTTTTTTAATAAATATTTTATAATATATTAAAAAATATTAAAAAAATACCCATTCCCCCCTTTATTCCCCAAACTATAAGACCTAATTTTTTTATTTACAGGAAAAATACGAAGAAATCTTTAATATTAATAATGGGGGGCAATTTATAGAAATAAACGGAAAATAAAAAATATTTTTTTAACGTGTCATGCAATATATCAAATGAAGGGGCTCGTTATGAGAAATACAAATATATATTTTTAAAATTAATTGTTTACAAGATATTAACATAAAGATATAAAAAATTCTCATTTCTCGCTTTATTTCCGAAACCATACTACCTAAAATTTTGAAAATAATTAGGGGTACTGGGGCTCACTTGAAATTTATAAGAAAAATTATTAGAAAACCTCCATGGTAATTTTAGGGACAAATTATAGAATTAAATGGAAAATAAAAATTCAATGTTCAAACGAATCGTAATATATCAAATAAAAGACTCATTATGTGAATTACAAATATATCATATTTTTAAATCATTTGTTTAGCAAAGATATTAAACATCGACTTAATTCCCATTTTAGAAACTATACTATTTAAATTTTGAAAAATATATTTTATTTGTATTTTTAAATAATTTGAATAACAGATTTAATAATTTATAATTTAAAACTAGACCTATTGTGCCCTTTATCTTCCAATCTATAGAGCCTCAAAATTCAGACATTAGATTATAAAAGGCTTCCCTGAAAGTTTATTAGTAAAATAAAACTCTAATGTTAATTTTTGGGGGCCAAATTAGAAAACTAAATACAGCGAATCTTGAAGGTGGTACGGAACCCTTACAATGCGAGTCCAACTCGCACTTGACGAAATTATTTATTTCTATTTTGTTAATTTTTGAGAATATATCTTTTTGTTTGTTCTGTATATCTATTCTTTTCAATTATAACCAGTTCAACTGTAAGAAAGGTATGGTAGGTAATATTTTCTTTTCTCAAGCCTTTAAAATTAAATATGCTTCCAATACTTTTGTTATTAAGTAAAAAGGTAAACAGTAATTTTGGTTCAATTATAATGTAATGACAAATTAATATTTTTTAATGATAATTCCATAACTTTTTTGTTTAAACAGAGCACTACTTTAATTTGAATTGTTACATTTGTTATTGAACTACATTACACAAAATAAGAAAGCAATCATACAATGTTTAGAAAATATTTTACGAGTTATACATTATACAGAAAATATCTTTAATCACTCGAATATTTATACCATCCGAGCAAAATGGTTGTAAATCATTGACAATCTAGTAGAATTGTTAAGAACTCTATTCTCTGGCTGATCATAAACAATGACATCATTGTGATGGAGGACTTCTTGGGAAACCTCAGGTTCAGGTGCATTTAGACTGATCGCTATATTGTGAAGAACTGCTGCTGCTACGACAATTGCCTCAACTCGCTCATCTTTAATTGAAAACGTCTTTTCCAAATACCAAAACATCTTTCTATGGGATTACGTGTCCTAATTTGTGACTTATTAAATAAGTGCTCAGCTGGAGTGTGTGGCTGAGCTAAAGGAGTTATTAAATACTTTTTGATAGGATAACCACTATCTCCAACTAAAACTGCATTACCATATACTCCATTTTCTATGTTACGCCTTAACCTTGAATTATTAAATATTGTTGAATCATGTGTGGATCCTGGCCATCGACACACTATACTTTGGATACTGAGTGCTGCATCACACACAATTTGAACATTATATGAAAAAAAACCTTTTCGATTGCGAAAAATTTCAGCATTTTCTCCTCCTGGTGATTGAATTTTAATATGAGTGCAATCAATTGCTCCAATGCATTGTGGAAATCTACTAATATTATAGAAATTAGCAACCTTCTCTCTGATATCATTTTCGTTATTTGGCATGCCAATAAACTGTGGATATAGAGCTGCTAAAGCTTTGGACACTTTATGGATAATCCTACATCCAGTTGATTTATGTACGCCAATGAAGTCAGATACAACTATTACCATACTGCCAGTAACATAAAACCTTAAAGTCAGTAATACTATCGCTTGAACTGTAACACTGTGATTTCTGTCGGTAGAATTTTTAATCTCGGGAGCTATAAGATCAATAATTCTAGAGACAATATCCTTGGGTAATCTAAATCTATGAAGAAATGCATTTTCTGTCCATTTTTCTAAATGGTTTTCCCGATTTCGAAACATTGGTGTCTTTCTTCGGGATTCAATAATTTGTATCAGTTGAAGGAAATCTTCGTCGTCTGTTATTTCTTCTATTAAGTCACTCATCAAAATATGTTTTAAATTACACTACAAATCCAATCCTTGATACTATAAAAATATATGAACTAGGGCGGGATTTTTAATATACAATCTGACAGAAAATACCGTTAGGAATGTCAAATTAGTTCTTAATCTTAGGTTAACTCGTCCAAATGAAGAGATTATTGTGAACCCAGATTAACTCAGGGTTAACACTTAATCTTCAATTGGACAACGAAACTTTTTTGATAATCCGGGGTTAAATATAATCCCGGATTATCATCTTATTGAACAACCGGGCTTTAATGTCAGTTTTCACCTTCATTTCTCGGAATATGGGAATCCGTAGGAATGAGCAACGTCAAATCTTTCACCAAGATACCCTGACAGTGGTGGAACTAGTTCTGATGGTGTCTTGTTATTAGATGTGATGAAACGGCAAACAAAACGTCCATAGACACAACAGGCAGCAGGCAAGCTGATGGCCTCTGTAGGAACACGCCTAAAATACTGCTTATTAACATTTTCAGCAATACCATCTAGAAAGACAGACGTTATTGGAATGATCGAATCCACAAGCGACGACGAAGTGGGTGAAATTGAACGATTTACTATTTGAATTGCTTCCAGTCAGTTTCTCTACCAACGTCGAATTGTACGTTTGTATTATTTCAAAATGACAGGAAGAGGCAAAGGTGGCAAGGGTTTAGGAAAAGGAGGCGCAAAACGTCATCGAAAGTGCTGCGTGATAATATCCAAGGTATAACAAAACCAGCCATAAGACGTTTAGCAAGACGTGGTGGTGTTAAACGTATATCAGGATTGATATACGAGGAAATTAGAGGTGTGCTTAAAGTATTCCTTGAAAATGTTATAAGAGATGCTGTCACATACATCGAACATGCCAAGAGGAAAATAGTCACAGCTATGGATGTTGTTTATGCATTGAAGAGACAAGGACGTACTTTGTATGGATTTGGCGGTTAATTAATACGTTGGTGTACAAACTTCTCTCAAAAAGACACCACAGGGGAAAAATTGGCTGATTTGAGACAAAACACAAATCTTTGTGTAAGAAAGGTTTAGAAAGTTTATGAAAACGTTGGAATTTCTACTGGTATTCTACTGGTACGGCAACCGGTCAGCTCTGGGACATATTGGGATTACATATTAAATACTGATACAATAACTTTCAGTTCCAAAGTTTTTGTGACTAGATTACTTAGCTTGACTTAAAATGTTTTAAGAAATCAAATATGTTTAGTAAATGAAATTTGGTAATTTAAAACAGTGGTCTGTCTGTTTTATGATTTTCAGGGCCTCCTTTTAGCCGTGCAATATGAAACGTGTGTGCACAAGAAACTTAAAAATTCTATTCCGCTCTTTTGATTACCTGATATAATCACCGGCGTGGGCAGTCGATCGTACTAAATCACGTTTCAAAAAGGATCATTAAAGCTTCTGATAATTTATGCGAGTTTTGAAATTCATTGATAAAACTCGAAGGTCTTTTACAAGGTGGATGTGATTCGAGAGCGAAATGTCAACAAGAATGAAAGGAAGTGAAATGGCAACTACATCATGTAAATGTAATCATATTTAAATAAGGTGATTATGACTTGTATGCGATGCAGAGCCGTGTAGGTGTCGGAGTTATTGAAGCGATTTTTGGGTAAAGTTCGTTAACGATTACGTATTCAAATGTTTAAGTGTGTCAGTGTTTGTGTTAGGAGGCTCACCGGAAGTTGGATTTAATGAATGAAATTAATGAATGACATTAATTTTTCTAAACGATCGATTTGTTCGCCTTATAATCTAGGCAAGAAATACGCCTTCACGAGAAACTGGGGTAGAAGAGGTATCATTAAATTTTTTCCAAAGTTCATGTTTTTGGATGACGCCCCAAAAATTAAGTTATTCACAATTTTATAAAAAATACACCACTCAATAGTGATTTTTACGTGTCATAAAATTCAACAGCAAACCTCATAAGCCATCACGTATATAATATTTTATATTATTATTTGAGCCTTAAAACCCCTAAAAATTTGGGGTATTTTCGTTTTTTGCTTATAGTGTATAAACTAATGATCTGTTCATGATGCTGTCAATAAAAAAATTGAAGAGAATCAAAGAATCTTCTTTAAGTGAGATAAAATTCAACAGCAGACCGCATAAGCAATCACGTAAATAATAGTCACAACTGACATAATTAACCATTGACAACGGGGTCTGATGTAGACCCTAAAACGTTTGGAATTTACAGCAATTTTCTTTAAACTGTGGTGTTATTTCCCAAGAAGCACTTAGACATTGAAAAATATGCCACAAGTATCGTTCAGAAAATGACATAATTTTAACAGCAAACTCATAGAAGAAAATATGGGGAATTTTTGTTTTTTGGTTATTGTGTAAAAACTAATGATCGGTTCATAATGTCAATAGAAAAAATGTGCAGAATTAGAAAATCTTCAAAATGAGTATTCACAAATTTTGATGCTAGCATTTTTCATAAAGAGAAGTATGTGATTTTAAAAAATTCTTAACTTGGTTGTAATAACAATTGGAAACTTAATCTGCCTCCTAGTAAGAGCTTATAACATTGAGATTAATAAAGCTAAAGATCGATTTTGTACGTTAAGTAGATCTTCTAGAAATTTAAACAATTTGTAGAAATATTTTGCAGAACGTATCGTATTAACCACGAAAGTTCGATAGCGATATGCAAAATATATTATAAAATCCACTTCACTTGGTATATCTTGGATTTGTGCCGTAAAATGTAATAATACTGCTTTTGAGATTTGGCTTAAAATGACCCTCTGATGTCTAGACAGTGGCGGATTTAGTCAGTGGAAAAAAGTAATTTAATAAATGCCAGCAAACTGTACAGGTAACCATTAACTTAAACAAATGGAAAAATAGACCAATATGCGCAGGCAATAGTAATTAAAAACGTAATAACCTGCTGATAATATTACATATATACTGTAATGAAATTACAGCTAAAGAAAATGGAGAAAATAAATATTATTTAAATATGACACAGGAAAAACAGGCAAAACTAGTTAGAATCAAAAATAAGTAGTGTAAACTAGAAAGCTAATGAATCAGATCATTTAACTTGGCAAGAATTGAGTACTTATTGGATAGAAATGCACCAAATAAGAAAGTTTCTTTGAGGAAGTGTATTATCGTACCTTGTCAAAAGTTTCAATTACAAAACTATCTAATAACAGGCATAATTAAAAGATATCATGCAATTTAAGTAGAAAAGTATAAATTAGGATAGAGACTTACTAATATTTAGGCAAAATTTAGTAATAATAATGCACATTTCAATCACTATCTGCATAAATAAACATACAGCAGATCATCAATAAATGAGGATTCCCAAATTTCTTCTGAACAGTTTGCTGATGTGATGAAGTTGCTAAAAAGGTAAAATAGAGTTCATAAACCACACAAACATTGTAAATTGGCGCCCAAGAATAAAAATAACAATATAAATTAAAAATAAAAATAGAATAAAAATATTTGAGGACATTTACAAAACTATAGTAATACATATTCGAAAACTTGTTGTTCCCATGCGTTATTATTTTCGAGCAGTTATTTTTTTCCAGCAGTTTTCACAGCATTGGCATGTATATACAATGTATTTTGCTAAAAAAAACTAACAGAAGTTGACGTATGTCCACTAAAAATTTTCAAATATGAAAAGGTCTATTTATCATAATTTTCATCTCGTGCCCCAACCTTAAACCAATTCTAGAGTCATCCATGTGCCTTGACAGCTATTGTCAGTGCACCACTGGCTGGCTGTCGCATATTCGTACATTTAGTGCAATGTTTACTATTATTTTAAGCCAACTTCTCTGCATTACAGCGAAAAACCAAGATAGACAAATTGAAGTGGAATTTATGAACTTTCAAAATATCTTTAGTATATCTCGGTCGGACTAGTCTCGTTAATATGGTGGGATGTGCAACATAGCTCTCTAAATTATTTAAATTCGAATTCTTCAAAAAACTACTTTTCAATAGTATCCATCGTGAGCCCATATAAATTTAATATCATAAACTATCGTTTTAACGATGAATAATATTCCAGTATTAGTTACCATTAAGAAGGATTTCTTATTCTGTACAACTTTCCTGTAGACGGCATTACGATTTCTCCATTACATTTCATTATATAAGCAAAAAACGAAATAAATTCGTATTTTGGCTGGTTTTTATTATTTAAATCGTTTACTTCTACGAGTGTGCTGTTAAAAATTTTAGCAACAATTATCTATCAACTGTTACTGTCGTGATGGTACAAGCGAATTGCTGTTGAATGTTATGTCTGAAAATGAATTAAATTTTGCTCTATAAACTTGTGTAATTACCGAATATCTTAAAACTATTGCATGTATCCCAGATTTAGAGAAGAGCTCTACAGAGCAGGAAAATTACTATAAATTTCAGTTTGTGAACTCTGCCATCTTTATTTAATCTTATTTACAAAATTGCCCTTAAATATAATTATAAGTCATAATAATACCATTTGATCTGAATGCCAGAATTGGTAAAGAAACTAAACATAAGTAGTCGGTTTTTATGGTGAAAATATCCGAAATGATAATCTTGATCCAGGTTAATAGATATACGTTAACATTCACTTAGAGTAATGAGCAGATATTTCGAAAATAAAGAGTTCCACAGGTACATATGGATCCAAAGTCTGAGAAACCTAAGAGCACTCATCGACTGTCTAGTTATGAGACAAGAAACCAAGAACTAAAGTAATAATGCCAAGAATCGTCAACCAGATCAAACCACATAAAAACCAATCGACACACCACAATACAATTTGGCAAGTATAAACAGCAAGGCAAACGAATACTATGCAGGGGTTAGATGAATTACTCCAACAAGAATATAGGCTGAAATTACTTTAATTAAATGTTAATCGAAGGTATGCATTAAGCAGCAAAAGAAGGCGTAAGATATAACAAGCTTGTGAAAAAAACTCTAAAGCTTTTCTGGAACAAAAGACTACAAAATTTGAAGCAGCAGATACAACAGCTATATTACAGATTGTTAATTTCTAAAGAGGTAAACCAGAAGAAAGGAAGAAAGAATAAATAAACGAAGAACCAGAACCAGAATATTAAATGTCAGTTATTAAATAGCTAATTAGGAGTCTTAGGAGAATTAAAATTTTAAATTTAGCAAAAATAGTGTTACGAAATTTACCAAAGCCGACCCTGTTTCATTCCAGTACGACAACGATCGCTGGGATATAAAAAAAAGCTAGAAGGTTCGGACGAGAGAAAAACTTATCTCGATCATAACTCGACAACTGTAAAATTGACACTGGATTATACTAGAGAGTTCGACCCTGATTTTAAAAGGAGGACCCATCCTCGCAGCAGTTCAGTTAGAAAGGACGACGAGCGTATATCGAATGTTATTGTTAATCTGCTGTTCTGTATAATTTGATGTAAATAAAGTTCTAGAAAAGTGAAAGTGAATATTAGTTTTATAGTTTTAAAATTGAACCCACGTACTATATTGCAATATTATATCAGGAAGGTAGGAAGACAGGACCACAGGAGGCATACAATATAATACCTCTTGATGAAAACAGTTTTATGGAGAACCACGTAAGTATTTATATACAAAGAACAAAAATAGATTAGCACAACTAAGAAATGGACGGGCCTCTGGCCTTAAAGGGATCCCTGCCGAATTTATAAAGAACGCAAAAGATAAATAATTTAATATCCTAACATAACTGTTAAATCAATATCTAACCGCGGACCAAGAGATTGAAAGAGCGATGGATTACGACCATAACAAAAAAGAAAATCAAGCAGTTTGTAAGAATTACAGAGACATAACGGTAACCACTAGAATTAGTAAATTGTCTTCTCTTTTTCTTCTATGTTGGGAGCTGGATGGTATCATGCGTTATTTTCTGTAATGACTTTTAACCATTTTGAAGGTTTATGGTAGGTTTGCCTCCGTCATGTTCAGTATTAGATTTTCCTACCTTGTTGGTACCTTGTCTCTAGTCTATCACCCCCTCACTTCTAGGGTGAGTCTTTTCAAACCATTTCTACGTGATCTAATGATTTTGGAATTTTTTCAGATATTTTAGTGGATAGTCTATTGTTTATTGTTAGATGCACCAGAAAGGATGGGTTGTTTTTTTTGAGTCCATGAAATTCCTAGTATTCTACGCCAATCTTGAAATAGTCAATTTCCCTCTCATCAGATTGTTTTAGCACCCAACATTGCAGCAAAGAAAGATGGGGGGTTCTAACCAATCTCATTTTGGTACTGATGGACATGTCATGGCTTCTTCATTTGTTCGACAGTTTGGGCAATGCTGCCTTTGCTATTGCCCTTTTATGTTTTATCTCATCATTACAATTCCCTTGGTCTGCTATTAACGCTCTCTGGTAAACAAGTTTATGAGCTGTATCTATGTGAATAATATTTATGCCAACCTCATTGCTGAATTGTTCTACTCATTCCAAGAGATGAATAGGCCCACTCTTTGGTGTAGGAATCAGGGTGGTTTCGTCAGACGTTAGTGATTTTGTTTCCCACATATGATTATTTCTCAGTTCCAGTCTTCTAATGTTCTTCTGTAACCCATTCATCATAGCATCAAACTTAAAATGCAGCCATGTTTGAGACCTCACATCTCTAATATCTGTTTATACAAATTCTAATACGAGATTAAATAATACGTGAAGACTTGATCTACTTGCCGGAGACTGGATGTAAATTCAATTTTTAGTTTTTCTAGTACCTATTCTCTTCTCTGTATAGAAGCGATACTCTTGGTAAGATGATGGACAATACTTCGAATGCAACACTTATCAATGAGAATCTCTATAATTTTTATCTGACCTTTCTCCGCTTTCTTGTCAATCGGTAATGTTACTGCCCTTCCACATTTGAGCAATGCTGCTGCTATGCCATCCATGGTCAGACATTTCCAAACATTTGGTGATTTGGTCGCTGCTATCACTAAGTCTACTGTTGCTGGTTTGATTTTTAGTTCGGCCAATTGATAGTCAGTTACAATATTAATATTATTGATAATATTGCTGTCCTTCTGCATTCTTTACAAATCCAACCATTACTATTATTTGCTCCTTCTTTATGTTTTTTAACACTTTATTCGATTGATTCTTCTGTCGTTTGCCACTTATTGAATTTCTTTTCTTTGTTCATAGCATTTTTATAGCCTTTGTTTTTTCGGATTTGTATTTTTCATATTTTTCTGAGCTCGGATTGCCACTAATATACTCTTTAGAATTATATAGAGCCACAACATGTAGAATTAATATAGGAAACAAAATAACAGATGAACTCACAAAAATAGAAGGCTTGAAACAAGGTTGTTGAATGTACCCTATTTTATTTAACATAAAAGTCGAGGGAGCTTTAACGGCATCAAATAAATAACTAGATGCTTGCTAATGCCTACCGTGAATGCAACTCACGGTACCCTCACTATGTGGGATGACCTGAAAATGTCAGGCATTAAATACTCATTAGTCACATAGACAGAGAGAGTTGAAAATTCTTTCAACCTCTAGAGTTGACGATTAGTACGAGATTGAAAGATTTCCCGTTTTCTAGGCGCCTTTTTGAAGACGCTCCGATCCTGTGAGAAAGTGAAATTGGTTAAAACGCCCAACCATAATTTTGTCTGTACAATAAAATATATTAATGAGATTAAGAAATATTTTTATTAGCTTATTGGACGTACTAATACTACATAATGTGCCTCCTAAATATTATATCAATAACATAAATAAGAGACCACCCAAATGGTGTATTAAGACTGTAGAAGTAGTTGTGCGGTGTTAATAATTTATGCCGTTTGATATCATAATTTAATAAAATTACTTTCTGTTGTATTTTTAGATATTTTTTCACAACGATGTGGTCATAACAGTTATTCGATTGTGGATTATAATCAAAACACATAAATTTTTGGGAGAGTTCTGTGAGAGGTAAGACGTTTTAGATAAGGTAATGGATATTTTAAGAAGAATTTGGGTTGTAACTGTTTTTAACACCCAAAAGTAGGAATATTTGTTATAAATTTATATAAATGAGGGTAACAACTTTCAAAATTTTCAACCTGCGCAAGTATAAAAAACCCTTACAGTGGGCAGTTATTTATTTAACAAGATTTTCTTACATTTTATTATCTTCTATCATGATAATCTTTTATGTAAGATGCCTTAATTGTTCAGATGATATTTAAGCAAATTGTCCATGTCAGGGGGGCATTTGCAGACAATAGTTTCAATAATAAAATGAGAATGGGAACTCCAGAAAAACTTAAAAAATTTCGACAGGGCCTTCAAAATTTGATATGAACTTAAATAAGACGAAAACAAGAGTTATGTTAATAGGAATTAACAAGTAAACTAATCTAAGTATCTAATTGTAGAAAATAATAAAAATGGTACCAAATAAAAAGAAATAAATTACAAATTGATTACTTACATTTTGATGTAAAACATGGATGAAGTATCTCAAGAAAAGAGATCAAAACAAACCATTAGTTGGTGGAAAGACGTAAAAGATTGAAAAATAAAAGCAGATCAAAAACATATGGGACGCTGAATCGCAGGGTACCCATGGAAGAAGTAGGCCAATAAAAACTTGAGAGGAAATAATAAAGGAAATAATGAATTTGAGAGGAATAAGAATAATATAACAGACAATACGACTATCTCAGAAAATAAAAACTAATTGACAAAATTTGTACTGAGAACAAAATCACCGACCAGGTATACAGAATATAACAAAGCAAATACACGCCTCGATATATTATTTCAAAGTCCCTGCGTTTTAAAGCAATTAATTTACAAGAAAATAAATCTTTTTTATTGTCAGTGCTAGACTATCTGACTAGACTAACTGATTAACGAAATATTGGAAGGATGAGTCAAGCGTACATCAGCTGTTTCACTATTGAACTGTTCCTGTCTGCCCGCCGCAGTAATACTCTATGTCCGTTATCGCTCTGGATTATTCGTCTAGCATCAACGGAATGCTATTCTGATTGTCCCGAACAGAATCCTCTTGTCAATGATAACAAGCCAGTAGATTCAAATGGACCACATTCATCTTGGCCCTCCGATTCCGGCGAATGCGATAGAGCATGTTGCTGATCCTTTTAACTTATACATGTGACTCGTTCCAAGGTGGTGTGAGTTATGGGGACTTGCTCTTACGCCTTTGGGGCTTATATAGACACACTCTGTCTCTCTCTCTCTTGGAACCTGACTCATTTTGTCTTGAGATCATAACGTGTCTTCTTCCGATCTGGTTACCATATTCGTTACCTTCCTGAGACGGTTCTTCTGATGAGGCAAGGTCAAATCCTATGGTAATTCATCTCCTTTCCCTAGCAGGAGTCAGTCATGTGCCTTTGTGTACGCCTGAGCGATAGGCAAACAGGAATAGGGGAAGATACTCTTCCCTATTCAATCCAATCACGCTGGTTATTGTTGACGGCCTTGGATAAATGTTACATCAAGCTCCCGTTGAAGCTTTCTACCGTTTTGTCCGATTTTCTTAATCCACAACATCGCACGATCTGGTGCACTTGACTCAGTGATAGATTGTCATATCTCTTATGTACTACTGGAACTCTACTACCCCCTTGATCCAGTGTAATGGACTTAAGAAGTTCTAAAGCCGGACCTCTTAAAGACATTACTAAAAATTTAGACTTTTCTCGGCTACGTGCATCAACTGTTTCCGTACTGAACTATCCCCGTTACTCTCGATTATTCTTGTAGCAGCCTTGTCGGTCTAAAGTGCAAGACGATAATATTTCGAAAGTAATGGCATTTTCGGTAAAAGACTAGAAATTCGTTTTTGCTAAACGTTTTGTTCATCGGGAAGTTAGTTTTTACTAGGGTTAATAATTTGAAGAGAATTCACCTATTAGTATAGTCAATTAAATATTGTAAAAATATATATAATTAAGTTGCTGTCAATTTGGAAGGAAATGAATTGAGAAAGAATCTTTTAATTTTTGTTAAGAGCTTTATTCTTTCATGTACAGTATCCTTAAATTGTCTAATTATTTTATATGACTTAGCTCCCAAGCATGTTTTGAATTTTCCAATGGTTTTGTTTATGTAATTTTTGTGCTCAGTTCGCTTATTTAGATGCGCGAATGTTTCTCCAATATAAAATTTGCCAGAAATTTTGTAAAGGAAGTTTTTTGAAATTGTTGATTTCGTCTCGGATACAAATGATTTAATTCATTACTCATTTTTAATGATGTATTAAATCTGCTGCTTCCTTTATTTAATTTTCCGGGCAGTGCCTGAAGATATGGGGTTTAGTTGAAACTAGATGGCACAAATAACCTTCAAAATACAAGAAATAATTATAGTTTTAAACTACTAAAAATACGCTATAATAGGAAACCGCACTAATAAGCAGAACATATTTTTAATTATGAACTGTTTATATTACAGCAGTAGAAAGTAGAAAATCAATCATGATTAATTACCTCAAAATAAAAATTTAATAAAATTTAAGTTATTAAAAAATCGATTTAGACAAAAAAGCGTGGGGTGCATTTCACTATATTTGCATAACTCCCTTCTTATACATAGTTGCCAATAGAATAATTATAAAATTTAATCTTTCTAGCACCCCACGTTTTTCACTCTGAATCAAATTTTTCTGTTAATAATATGAATTTTATTATATTTTTATTTTGAGGTAATTAATCATGATTGATTTTAATTCGGTTTATTAAAGAGTATTGTTTTAGTTTTTTTCTAATCATAATTATTTTCTAAGTTTTTAGTCCCATGATGTCTATAGCTTTATAATTAAAAAGTTTAATCATGTTTGCGTACCCTTTCCATTTCATTACCTCAAGTTCTACTACTGCCAACTAGATGGCAAACGCAGCGTAAACAGACGAATTTGGCATTTAAGTAAGATCAGTGACAAAAAGACAACAAACGGGAAAATCCAACTTAAAGAATTGTATTGTCATCGGCCCTTGACACGTGTGCCAATTTTCAAGTTAATCAGACATCTTTAGGTTGGTGAAAATTAGGTTGAAAGTTTCCTTTACATACATACATACACGTCAACCTAATAAAAGCGTATTAAAAAGAGTTCAGTTGGTAAAAATATTAAATTATTTAAAAAAATTAAACTGCATCAATTACAATTGACAGATCGATTTGTTTTACTCCGTGTATTAGCAAGAACATCCTCGTCGCCGATTAGAAGTGAAACGACAGCAAAAGTACTCGTAGAAGAAGAGTTGGTGGTAGAAAATCAGTGGGTAGCTCCGTCATTGGCACGGGACCGCTCCTTTCCGTGTAGGTCGCTACTTCCTGTGCACACACACACACAGAGACCACAAAACTGTGACGTCATCACCTGTTAACTACAATAAGAAACGACACAAGAGATTAATATAGATAACTTTCAAGTCGCGGCTTAGCTACGACCCGGCTCCTCGCCATCGAACGCACACTTCCAAGTTAAATAAAGTGCATTCGTTCATCCGCGACGGATGTCGCTCATAAAAATTGAAATCAATTGTAATTTATAGATATTTTACGATCGATAGACCGACGTACAAGCTGAGCGTTCGTTACGGATGGCGAATTGACGTAGTCATGAAAATTTAAGAGGGAATTGTTATGAACGGGAGTGTTGATTATTAGTACAGTCTTTCCAAACTCAATTAAAAAATTGCATAAAAACTTAATCATGTAGGCGAAGGCGTCAATTTATTTATGAAAAAAGTACTGTTGGATTTCATTTACCCTTTGTTACTAAAAATTGTAATCATTTTTATAATTTTTGGTTAATTACCTATTTTTTTGTAATTGCTCGTCTTCTTCCAGCTTTACGACCCGTGAGTCGAAACTCAGGGAATTTGGTTCAGCTTTTTTAGCGCCCTCTGTATTCATTATAGAAGCTTAGGTTTCATCAAAATCCCTCGTGAGGGCGTCATCAATCGTCAAGACTTGTAGCACCAGTCTCTCTGCATTTTACATGCTGGCGGCCATTACATTTGAGTGGTTTCTGTATTGGTGTCGTGTTAACATAATGATCATTAATATGTCTATCATTTATGTTATAACGCACAGAATAAATGTTAGGGAATGTACAAAATAAGAAATATGATGGAAATGTTGTGGAACCTTTGGTATGTCACAAATGTAAAAACAACAGTTTTGCACCCTAACACCAAACCTTTATTTTAAACACTCAACGCCGTTTCAACAACCCTAAGTTGTTATCGTCAAGAAGTAAACCAAACTGGTTTGGTTTGGTTTACTCCTTGATGATGACAACTTAGAGTTGTTGAAACGGCGTTGAGTGTTTAAAATAAAGGTTTGGTGTTAAGGTGCAAAACTGTGTTTTTACAAGGAATATAATACCAGTAAAGTCATTTGATTCTACCTAATAGCTATCTATCATTTATGTTATAACGCACCGAATAAATGTTAGGGAATGTACAAAATAAGGAATATAATGGAAATGCTGTGGAACCTTTGGTCTGTCACAAATGTAAAAACACAGTTTTGCACCTTAACACCAAACCTTTATTTTAAACACTCAACGCCGTTTCAACAACTCTAAGTTGTCATCATCAAGGAGTAAACCAAACTGGTTTGGTTGGGTTTATTCCTTGATGATGACAACTTAGAGTAAACCAAACTGGTTTGGTTTGGTTTACTCCTTGATGATGACAACTTAGAGTTGTTGAAATGGCGTTGAGTGTTTAAAATAAAGGTTTGGTGTTAAGGTGCAAAACTGTGTTTTTACAAGGAATATTGTACCAGTAAAGTCATTTGAATCTACCTAATAGCTATTCAGGAAATTTGTGTTCCTAGTTATTTTAATGAAATGCCTAAAAAGTATCTATCATTTATGTTATAACGCACAGAATAAATGTTAGGGAATGTACAAAATAAGGAATATAATGGAAATGCTGTGGAACCTTTGGTGTGTCACAAATGTAAAAACACAGTTTTGCACCCTAACACCAAACCTTTATTTTAAACACTCAACGCCGTTTCAACAACTCTAAGTTGTCATCATCAAGGAGTAAACCAAACTGGTTTGCTTGGGTTTATTCCTTGATGATGACAACTTAGAGTTGTTGAAACGGCGTTGAGTGTTTAAAATGAAGGTTTGGTGTTAAGGTGCAAAACTGTGTTTTTACAAGGAATCAAGGAATATAATACCAGTAAAGTCATTTGAATCTACCTAGTAGCTATTCAGGAAATTTGTGTTCCTAGTTATTTTAATAAAATGCCTAAAAAGTATTGAATTATGGTATTTATTGTAACTTAATAATTGGTTTTTAGGCATTATTAAATAAAACAGAAAGGAATAGGAACTGCAAATTCTGAGTATAAATTGTGACTAGCTCTTTACTGCTAAACTTATTGGTGAAATATATTTTAAAATGGTATGGTATGCATTGGATGGAATTTCAAATTGGTTTGCTCGCAGTAAATGAAGCTTGTAAACATGCATTTTTTCTGTTATGCTTTTACTCGGTTTTCATGCATGATCTTATTTCAGGTGACAGAGGAAGTACTGGAGACAATTTTAAACACTCTGTAGAAAAACATCACTGGTACATAATAAAGACAATCCCCTAATAATAAGAGGTAAAATATTGCAACCCCATGTTTAGTCAAACTACTTGTGAAAGTTAATATGAAGAAACTTTTAGCATAACAGTTGAAACAACTTGTTTGCCTAAAGTGGTGAATGTGATGGAACGTGCTGTTATGTAAATTTGCATCAGGAAATAAAAACAAAAAAGGATAACCATCCTTATAGAAGGTGTTTCTGAAATAGGGTTCTGCTGTGTATAGAACTCATTAAAATAAGTCAAATTCCCTATTAACATGGGCCCTAAACCGAACTCTTAAAAAGTTATATACCATTAACAGGGCTCAATACTTAAATTTTCCAATCAACACTTTTTCTCATTAATCAGTACAAAGTTCTGTCAACTAAGAGTTTATCAATAACTTAAATTGTTAAGCGTCGGTCTTTTATTTCCCATAGTAATCAGATTTTTGTAATTTTTAGCCTGATACCATAAAGAGCAGAGTAATTTTCAAAGTCAATTTACTCAAAAACCATTTGAAATATCGATTTGGACAAATAATATTTTTACGTAAAATTGTAAAAGATTTTATTAGTCTGTAGAGAAAATTTAAAAAAAATTTAATAAAAAAATTACGAGCCGAAAACCCCCTTCACCAACACAAATAGGACGCTAAGGATTTGCTTGTCGAAAAACTGAGTAGCACATCTTATTTAACGTAATAAGTTATGTAAGACCCATACATTTTTCTGTATTTATTTTCCACCCTTTTGTCATTAACAAGGGTTTGAGCCCTTTTTAGGGCATATAACTTCCTAAGTGTGCGCTTTAGGGCACATGTTAATAAGGACTTTTTGGCTTATTTTCATGAGTTCTATGCACTGTAGAACCTTATTTAAGAAACATTCTGTAGGAGTTGTTGAATAATTCGTATTTTAATTTTGTTAAACACCTCATTTTCTCATCAATTTTTAGAGGTTTTCTTCATTGCCTCATAAGGTCATCTACGTATAAATTCAATAGTGTACAGATTATGCATAACGTTTATTAAATGAATTGCATACCTTCTTTTCTCCATTACATGCTAAATTTTAGCTCAGGCGAGTCGAGCAAGCGAATTTTATTTTCTATGAAGGCTAGATGTGTTCCTGACCCTCTTGAATTACTGGTGTTTGACTAAAAGTCACTGAACGTTCGTCCTTTACGAAAGCTCGCCTGTTCTTATATTAGTATAACATCTGAGGTACCTTGTGGTATTTCGTTAACAATTTTACTATACAAATGATAAGAACCATTTACAAGACTTATTAATGTCTCTATAATGCTGTTTTATTTTGTTGACTTACGATTATAAAACTATCCTAAGCTGTAACATGTGCTGATCTCACTATTGATTTTGTTTTGATTCTAACGTTATGATATAAACCTTTTGCTTCTTCAGAATGTTTTATATGCTTTGTCCTCATGTTCGATGGCTTACTCCATTTCAACCTCCAAAGAACCTCAGTCCCCTTTCCCTCTCTTCTTTATTTTCATTACTTATTTGTTGTAAATAATTTTTAATATTTATCCATTCCTACTTTATATTATCACTTGTTGGAGTTTGAATAAGTAGCTGGCCTAGTTTATATTGATACCGATTCTTATTTTCACTTCCTGAAGTGCGTGTACTTTATAAATTTGGTCTGTCAGCTTTGTTGTTGTTTCTAACGCTATGAGACTTTTTTAATCTTTCCAATAACTGATTCTTGGATTTAACTAAGTGGTGAGCTGGGCTGATATTTATGCACCTGTACCCATCCATATCTACTATTCTGGAATCTAATTTCTTAGAAACTATCGCATTATCTATGAAAGACAGATAATCATACCACATAAATGTTCATGTTTTTGCGCAATTAAGCTACCAGTCGTATGTGCAACTTTGTATCAGAAGGACTGAGGAATCAACTTTCGGGGTTACATACCTTAACAGATATGTTCTGCTTATAGAGCGTATAATGGACGTGCGGAATGCAAAACTAGTTTCCAGCGCTGTACAACTTAAAACAGAAACACAAAAGAATATTCATTTTGCTGAAATAATTGATAACTACCTAAACCTCTATAGCAACGTAAGCAAGGCCATGCATGCAAGCAGAATTAAATCTATGTTGTCTTCTAAATGTTATTTGTGGCATGTTCTTGATTATTTTTATATTTTCTTGGAAATAACACAACAATTGAATTAGAAAAGCTGTATATTGAAAGAAAATACCAAACGTTTCAAAATCGATTCTGACTTCGTTGTCAATGGCTCCACTCATGGATCGGTAATATCGTCCATACATAGGGTTCATAGACTATAGTCCTATAGGTTGATTCGGATCTCCTGTCCAGATATGCGCTATACCGGGCGCCTGTAATCTTCGGGTGTGGGATTAAAAGCTGTAACGCAGAAAATTGCATCCAATTTGTCCGAGAATCCAATCCCGTAAGATATGTGCGGGGTCTTTTAAGGCCAAAAATTGGATATGAGTACACTATAGTAATAGAAGACTGGAAAATGTTCATAAATAGCTAACTTTTGAAAACGGCAACATATAAAAATGCCGGAATTATCATATTCAGATGATATGTAAGAACAAGAATGAATGTAATTGAACAGGAATAGAATAACTGTGATGAAGAATAACAGAGTGCCGTCGGAGCTGGAAAGTCCTCCACACACAACGTTTCCTCCTCAAAACAATTTCTTTTCTCAATATTTCAACTTTCCTAATGCTTTTCTAAATTTGGAAAAAAAATTTCATTTTCGCCTACCTACATGATTTAATAATTTTAGTTATGCCTAATAGAATAACAACAGCCACCTAATTGCCAGTTTGTTTCCATTTTCTTGTCTAAGGTCAATAGAGGAATTTGTATGAATGAGCAAATGATCATAATTTTTTCCTTGAGATATTGTGTATCTCTAAAAGTGACACCTGCTTTGTGAGTTGAAACACACGTGCAATCATTGGCCCACTAACCTCATGAATATTGCTTCTTCTATGATTACTATTTGCAACTGATTATTATATCTTCATAAATTAATAGTAATTGAATTATTATAATGAAATTATGTGTAGAAACTAACTCTTAGTACTGTTACATTATAAGCTGTAAACAACTTGATGAGAACATACGTGTAATTGAAGATAATAATGAATAAGATGTCATACGATTTCAATATAATTGCTATATATATAATTCAATAAATATATCGTTAATTGAATTATTGGTATTTTCTGCTGACATTAACAATATTAAAATTTATTATCTCTTGCAGCAAGTACTATTTCCAAGTTGATAAGTTGTTGACGTTTAGCGAAAGAAAGGAAAATTTATTTATCTGTAACAAATAATAAGGAATTCAACGGAACAGTAAACTTTATATGTCAACAAGATATATATATATATATATATATATATATATATATATACCGGGTGAGTTTTTTTATGATCAGTATGGGGATCTTGGAAACTAGTGTAGATAGAGCAATGGTTAAATTGGGAAAGATTTGCAGTTTTGCTGGCCTAATTCAATGACACTTTCGGATTTTTGTAAAAAGTCATGGCTTACTAGGTATTTTGAAAAAACGAACTTCTGTCGATTTAGTCAAATCCCTCTAGCTCCTTTGTTTTTGATTTTATAAAAAAAGTGTTAATATCAAAATTGAAGGGAATTATATCCCGAATATGATTGTCATGTTCACGTTTGCGTGACAGCTCTCGTTTTCGAGATATGACACAAACTTATCTTTTTTTGATTGGATACCATAGTTGGCTATGACCTCAAAAAATTGAATATTTTCAGAGCTTTTCAACGATATAATACTCGATATAGTTATTCATAAAAATAACGGAGTTATGGATGCTTTTGTTATTTTTACTTTTAACGTGGGTAGCCATAAAAAAGATTGTTTTCAGTTTGACGTTTCCTCATTTGAGAGTAATTCCATTAGTAGTGCTGAACTGACAGTCGATATTGACAAGTTTTCGTGACAGAATGTGCCACAAAAATTCAGTTCGTGCAGCTGAGGAATACTTTCATTGATATTTTAATCGTCGTGAACCTGCTCTATGTACATTTAAGAGGCTTTGCGATAGTTTACGCAGATATGATATAAAGGAACGTAACGAAATTAAGGAAGCAGCACAAATAAATGTATTGCCAAAACATTTTGCTAAATCAAAATCCATCTACATCAACTCGTGAGATTGCGGCTGAAGCTGGCACATCTCAACGAACTATAGTTAAGGTACTGAAAGCGCACAAGTTCCACCCGAACAAACTTTCAGTTTTTCAAACTTTGCATGCTGGTGACGAACATCGACGTATTTTGTTTTGTACGTGGTTTAGAGGCAATCCACAGTTTCCATTAAAGGTGTTATGGTCAGATGAAGCTAGATTTACTAACTGCGGTATGTTAAATAGACACTATGAGCATATCTGGGCTAAAGAAAACCCTTTCCATGTAGAACAAAGACGACCTCTGATAAAATTTGGTTTTAATGTTTGGTGTGATATCATATGGTCTAATATTATGGGGCCTTTTATCTATGACGAATCACTTACTGGGGAGCGCTACTTGCATTTCTTGCAATATACTTTTCAAGACATGTTGCATAATTTGAATTTGAGTACTCGTTTAGAAATTGAGTGGTTCCAACATTATGGAACACCTGCTCATAACTCGTTATTAGTAAGACAATACTTAGATAATATCTATCCAAAATCTTGGATAGGAAGAAATGGCCAAGCTGATGGCCACCCCGGTCTCCCGATTTGGCAATTATAAACTTCTATTTATGGGGTGCGCTAAAAACAAATTATACAAAAGAAAGTATGAGACAGTTGGTGATTTAAGGGAGGCGGTATTACAAGGAATTGAAGAAATTGATAGGCGGTCTGTGAGGAAAGCGGTAATGTCAATCTTAAAAAGATGCAATTTTTGTCTAAATAACAATGGTGGACTTTTCGAATATAAATTGTAACCATTATTATGTACTTTAATTTCTTAAGTTTTTAGTAAGTACCTACTTATTTAGTTTTTTTCGTTATATCTGATATAGCTAATAAAAAAATGTTTTTTGGAATAGTTATTAATAAATCAATCTATTTCATGGCTAACTACGTTAAAAGTGAAAATAAGAGAGAAAAGCATCCATAACTCCATTATTTTTATGAATAACTATATCGAGTATTATATCATTGAAAAGCTCTAAAAATGTTCGATTTTTTGAGGTCATAGCCAACTATGGTTTCCATTCAAAAAAAGATAAGTTTGTGTCAATCATATTCGGGATGCAATTCCTTTTAATTTTGACATTGACACTTTTTTTATAAAATCAAAAACAAAGGAGCTAGAGAGATTTGACAAAATCGACAGAATTTTGTTTTTTCAAAATATCTGGAAGCCATGACAAAAATCCAAAAGTGTCATTAAATTGGGCCAGTAAAACTGCAAATCTTTTCCAATTTAACCATTGCTCTATCTCCGCTAGTTTCCGGGATCCCCTTACTGATCATCAAAAAAAACTCACCCTGTATATATATATATATATATATATATATATATATATATATACATGACAGATCGTTTATTAACAGATGAATATGTGAATATAATATATGAAAATTTTCGGAAAAGCAGTTTTTGATATTATGTTTTTTTATGAAAGATACTTTTACCTTCAACATTGCTCTTAAAATCCTTTATTTCCTCCTTTCTTGAAAAAAATCAAACTTTAGTTTTTCGAAACTGCTTTGCGCTTGTTCAGATATTCCACAATTTCGAGTGATAATTTAAACACGAAGTTAGAGATGTCAATACCTGTATTATATCAAAAATATAAAGAAACAAAATGCACCTACTGTTAATTAATGCTAAATAATACCATTATTTGTTTTCAAAATAATACATTTTCACAATCAATTGAAAACGTACTTTAACCTAACTGCTAACAATATTATGAAATGTCAATTTAAAAAATCATTCGCTACAACGACGATGGGCCTTAACATTAGAATTATTGCCATGCTGTCAGATCTATCATGGGCTGTGTAATGCTAGTTAAATTGTACGAAACTATTAGCCTTTCATATAGAATAAACATAAATTAAAAGTCTAATGGTAAAATAATAAAATATTATCGGAAACACATGGATCAGTGGCCACACAATGCACAATTCTAATTTTACTTGATAAACCATATTTAGAAAGAAATTAAAGTTTGGGAGTACCCAATAAATAGTCATTATTATACAATACATTTTCTTAAACAATATAAATTTATATGAATAGCATTATAAGGTAAAATAACTTTAGGAACTGAACAAAATTTGTTGGTTTTTCGTTTAAAATTTTGTTTTATTCAAGTCAATCCATCTTACCATTTCCCTTCCTAGTAATCTGGCGCCACTGTCACTATATCTGTTTGACATTGACAATCTGGACATAAATAATGTATTTTGTATTTTTTCATTAATGTAGTGAATATTATAATTAAATTTTAGCTTTCTGTACTGAAGGTCAGTAGCTACTAAACAAAACAAAAAAAAAAAAATCTGTTGAGGAACAGAACAGAAAATGGTACTGAACCGTTTTGCCGTTGCCTATTTATTTATAAATAAGCAGTGCTCAGTTACCACATTGGTATCTTTAAGTTCACTGAATATCCATATTATTCCTCTCCTGTTTATATGAAAAGTGTAAGCTTTACAAGTTTGACAGTATTCCTTCATGTTTTCTAAAGTCTAGTTGCTTCATTGAGTCTTGCCCCTTTTTACGTCATATCTAATACTGATCCCATAACGTTTCAATACCTTTGAGCCTGCTATTGTCATCAGGTGAATAATAGGAAATTCAGGTTATCCCTCGTATTTATACCCTTATCCTGTCGTGTGTCGTTGGTCACGCTTACTGACTCCTTTAATCCCTCATTTTCTCCAATCACTGCCTGGCGGTTGGGCTGTTGGGAATGAATAACCGCAGAGGCTGAAAAAGGGGTCTCCAAACATTATTGAAACCTTGGGAAATCAAAGATTGCAAGACGATGGAAGTCCACGGAAAGTTGGAGAAAAGACCAGTTACTTATATTTTGTAGACGACCTCATTGACTTAAGTTTATCGCTTATTTCACAAATTAATCAAATGGAGTCACTCGACTTCATAAAAAGAAATACCCCTAGTTAGACCTATGTTAAAATATGCATTATCTGTGTCGTCTCCAAACTCCTCTCTTGTTAACATCAACCCTCTATATAAGAAAACTGTTTATTACCTTTAAAGCTTACTTTCATCGGAAACTTGCAAGCTAGGAAGGAAAATAGAGACCCTATACTTTTATTTAAAATCGTAAACTCTGAAGTAGGTTGCCTAGACTTATTATCTTCAATCTACTTAAAAGTACCTTCAAAATATAACAAAGGCATTTCAAGAATCCTTTTGTCGGGCTAATCTAACCACAAATTTATTTATCCGGAGAGCAACTAATTCAGCAAACAGAACTACTGCATGGGCTGCAAACACTTTTATGGATGACTAAGATTATAATTATTTGAATATATTTTGTAGTTGGATCTTTTTGAAATATTGTTAAAATAACCAATGGACAAAGGTCTTTCAATTTTATCTTTTAAATGTTTAAGATTTTTTTATTCGATAATACTCGATACATTTGTCTCGCCGTTTTAGGAGTTTACTAAGATTGGTGCCTTCCCGCAATTTGTTTAGCGTATTGTTCAAATTTGATTGAATTACTTCATTGATTTTTAAACTTCTGCACCATTTCCAAATCCACCCGTCGCGCTAATGCTAATTTTAAGTGTTTTTTTGCGTGTAAAATATAGACAGTATTCGTTATTCCTGGATTATATTCCGAGCTATCCGGACGCTTTTGATATCGTCTTAGGACGGCCGCTGTTTGTTGTTATTGTGTTACTATTCCGCGAGTTATTAGTTCCGGTCGTAACAACTGCTAAACCGCTTTCATTTTGTTTCTTTTGTGTTTACAAAAGCGCACATTTGTTGTTAAAGCCGCATTTTTTGTTTGCTCAATCAATAAACATTACGTCGCTATTTTTTGTGTAACGTGTTGTCCAGACGAAGCTCTAAAAACAGTTCCTGCCCCTGCGGGGCTAGCCTCTGAAGAAACAAGAACCAAGAAAACGCCACCTGCAGAGCTTCGACGTAAAAGGTCAGTGATTAACTTTTATTTGGTTTTTTAATTTACGCGACGATACAATGTTTTATTGATTGTTCCGCTAAAGGTCCTTCGACAATTACATACTTGCGTTGAACCAGCATTGAACTAAAACCGCAACATCTAATTCATACATTTTTTGGATATTATATGTAATGTACAATCGAAGACATTCCAAAGATCTTGGTGGCTTATGTTTCTGTAGGTACTCACTGACAAAGAAATCACAACACCCATCAGAAGATGTTTAAATTTATTATTGTTTTGGTAAAACATAGATTCTATAGTAAGGAGTAAATGATTTAAGCTTGAATAAAAAATACCAATGAAGTTTGTTAATAATGTGTTTGTCCACCGCGGTTATCTATACACTTCCCAAAACGTCATGGCATGGATTCAATAAGGTCGTTTATTCCTACTTGAACTGTACTATCACAAACTACCCGTATTTCATGTGTTAGAACCTCCATATTCCGTGGGGATTTGGGTAAATTTCCGAGCCTTTTATCATTTATATCTCAAATATGTTCTAAGGGCGAAAGATTGGGGGATCTGGCCGGCCATGGCAACAGATTGGGTCTCTTCAAAAAAGTTTGAACTACCTGGAGAAACATGAGGCCGAGCATTATCTTGTTGAAATATGGGATCCATGAGCTGATTGTTTGTCTAGTGCTTTATTAGTGACTCGTTGATATATAAAGTTTGTGTGATACAGGCTGACTACAATGAACTGTACAAACCTTTATAGTTTCTATATCTTGTTCTTTTAGTAATTAAGTTAGTTAGGGACCCGCTATACCTTGTTATACAGGGCTATCTTGTAAACCCCAACTGCCGGGGTAACAACATGGTCGAAATGTATTTAATAACTGCAATTGTAAAAATTCTGAAAATAAAGAATTTAATAAGGGCTCCACTACTTTCTGAAAATAACGTTGCGCTGCCATTTTAACTCGAACAAAGACCTAGGTAATACGCCTGGGTACTTGAAGATATATCTACGATGAGTTCCAGGTACCTAGAGGGCGATAGAGGTGTTTTAGTGGGTCGACCCCACACGGCAGTACGCAACTGGAAAACACGTGCGTTTGTTAATTCGGTTAGCGAATTTCACCTCCACTGAAAAAAAGGTACTTCCATGTGCAATACCTATACCATAAGGCCTACTGTTCGGTGTACATATCGCTCAACCGGCTCAAAATCATATTCAGGTTGACGTCTTTCTCCTCGATATCGTCTAACACTTCTTCGGCCATCAGGGCCATACAATCCAGATTCATCAGAAAAGACGACCTGATGTCATTCCAAATTACAATGTTGTCGTTCTCTGCCCACTGTAGTCGTTGCTGTCGATGCTCAGCGATCAGAGCTAGCACAAGGTGGAGTCGATAATGCTGCAGTCCAAAAGGCCTTATACGGCGGTAAACAGTTTGGTCACTTATAAGATGGCCTAGTTCTCCTAACTACTCGTCAGCCAAATTTCAAATTATGAACAATTGGTCTCTAAAACCCATAAGTCTTAGACGTTGATCTTGAACTTCATTTGTTCCCCTTCAATGTCCGGTACATACCCTTCTCCGATTTTGGGTATTATCAAACCACGGTTGACATTATACCTCATAACAGTTGCTGGATTTCTGTGGGGTTTGCGATTTCTTGAAATGAAAAATCTACCTCCGGCAAACCAATAATTCGACATCTTTAAATTAACTTAGCTGGCGATACATTCAGCGTACACGTACTCTAGGCATTTAGGCATTTTAACATCATAAAACATCAATTTTGGATCACATCAAACAATTTGATTTTTGATAAATTAAAAAAAAAAAAAAAAAAAACTACTAGAATATTAATTGACAAAAAGAGAGTTTATATGAAAAAGCGTTTATCAAACTTTACCAAATTTTAGTCTTTTACTTCTTACACTGTAGCATCTATGTTTTAACAAAACAATATTAAATTTAAAGATCTCCTTCTAGGTGTTGCGACATCCTTGTCAGTTTTTTTATCGTATGGCTTTTCTCCAAGTTTTTAGCATTTGTGTTCGTCATGTTTAACCAGGAAATCTAAAAAAAAAGAAAAAAAAAAAAAGAAAAGAGAACTCGTTGCCAGGATCGCTCTAGCTCATTTAGCGTTACCCAGGGTGCACGTGTGGGTTTCTGCCACGGACGCGAGCTAGTCTACACCTGTGTCTTTTAATATTTATTCGTCTTTTTATTTTATAGATTAAAGAGATCGCCGATAACCAAGGTTGTGCTAAGTATATCCAGGGTAATAAGGAGTTATACATGTATATTTAAATATCTAAACGTGGAAGTGAAATCTCTATATTCATATGACATCAACATCTAATGTTAAAGTAATCTGTAATTTAAAAAAAGAACGGGAAGAAAGGGATATAGAAATTAGTGGGAAGAAAAGTGAATTAATACAATGGCTAAGAGATGCCTTAATAAAACAGGGTAATGTGGACATGAGAATGCTATTAAAAAAATTGAAAAAATCTTAAAAGAAACATTTCAAGAAAATTCCAAACCCTAGAAGACAAATTACTAGAAATTTCTAAAAACCTGGAAGCATTACAAGAAAATTCTAAAACGGTACAAGACGAATTGCTAGAAAATTATAAAAACTTGAGAGGCGTTGGAAGATAAATTAGTAGAAAATTCTAACACCATATAAAAGAAACAACCTTAAAAGAATCCTTAGAAGCGTAATTACTGAAAAATTCTAAATCCTTAGAAGACTATTTAAAACACTTAACAATATGTTTTTTTTTGTAGAATAATTGTTCCAAAATACTTCCTTAGTTCATTTTGGACATATGATTTGTATTTTTAGATATACAGCTAAACAGCGCAACATCATTTTTAAAGATAGTAAAATTGTATTTTATTCGTTTGCTAACAGTCTTATATTGATGTACTATTTTGAGGTTGCCTCTACAAACTAAACATGATTTGACATGGTAATTCTAAATTAAAAAATATTCAAAATTGTTGAGGCCACTTAAAAATGTTTCAACACCATGAGAAAGCCTAAAATTTAAAGAATTGCTGGTATACAGTGTACATTGTGTTTGTGGCCATACATATACGGGTCAGACTTAGACCGTAGAATAGAATGGAGCAATACTAAAATTTTGATGAAAGACGAAAATTTATAAGAGGAAACTGCATAACTGCAGCTAGATCCTTCATGCAAACAACTGCAACATATAAAAAATATATTATATACAATTATTGACAATCACTCCAAAGTTGGAATTCAGAAAATAAGTGAAGAGAGAAAACACCAATGAACAGACAGAATCACCATCATCAGGATTTCCACAAAAAATGTTAAAAAATACGTATTTTTCGTTGACCAGACATGTTGAAGGGAAACTTTTCTCAAATTTTTCATTTCATAAGCTTCACATTTTATTATCATTAATATTATGAAGTATATCCACAAATTTTACAATCACTGGAAAACAGTGAAGAATCTCATTTTTAACTGAATTTCCACGTAACCCCACGATTTAATTGTCTTTCCCTGAGCATGGCTTTAAGCATCTCATACCATACATTCCAGAAAGTGGACCATCTGATTATGGACCAGATATATATACTTTAATATAGGTTTTAATGTAAGGAAGTTTGGTTGCAGTATAAAGAATAGTTATTTTACACAATACGCTCCACAAGTGAGACAACAATCGAAAACAATTATTTAATATATAAGGTTTTATATACTACTTTAAAATAATACCAAAACGTAGTGTACCCATATGCATGCAATTCAATTGATTAAATAAATACTATAGGAACATAAAACATATCTTTGTCAGTGAGTATATATCTTCGTCATAAATGTGTTATGTGCGAAGATAGATAGAAATACACCTAAAAATATTATTATTAATATACACTATAAAGTAAAAATAATAATAGCTTGTGCGAAATATTTTTCTGTTTAATTGTTAAGAACATTTCAACTTTAGTTATAACGAAAGCTTACTATTCTTCCACTTAGCGATGAATGTTATATAAATGGATTACTGCTGAGCATTAAAACTATAATTATTATTCATAATGTTTCAAAATTCAACATACTTCAGAAACCTACACTATGACCCTCTCCATGTTTCCAAATTAATTCAAAACAGCTCTCAACTTCTCAAATGCTAACCGACTGATCATTAATAAGCGAAAAAACGAAGACTCCTGCATGTATCTTTATTGTCATTAAAATTGAAGTGCCTTCTTGTATAAGTGCTGATTAGGTTCGTATTTATGTCGTACGTCACACACTCACCTCCATACATAATGCTCAGTGAGCTTACTCTGTCGCACAAACCAACGTTCAGGTGTTTTGATTTATTCTGGGCCCAATACTAAATATTATTTTACGGCTGTGGCCGTTATTCAACGTTAACATTTTCGAATTACTTTTATATGCGGCCTACACAATAAGTTATTTTTTAAATAAGCATAATGAACTCCTCGGTGTCGTGATGGAGTGGCTCTCAAAAAAAGAGAAACGTTATTTACGCTGGGGTGAAGTTTATGTAATCGCATAAGTTCAGGGACTATGGTATTTTAAATGGGAAAAGTATCAGTTATTAGAATTTCTTATGTTTAACTATACATTGACATGGTAGTTATTCATTTTTGGCGCGGTCTACAGAAAGGCTGTAACCATAGATCATACAAAGCTGTAACAAATCTCCCGCCAGTGTCACCAATACGGCCAGCACTGGCTACAAGCTACAACGAATTCGCCTATAAAGGACAAACGTCAGTGTTAAACACAAAAGATTTGCGCGACATCTCTTGGTTGGGTACATTACTAAACACTAATTTACGGGACACTGCAATACCTACTGAATTTTTTATTACTTGTTATGGAGGTTTGACTAAAAGGAGGACACACTCTGTGTAAGAAAAAGTGTCCACAAAATGGTTCAATTTGGGGGAGCAACTAGTACCGACCGGGTAGTTTGTTAGTAGAAATCACTTTTCTACGAACAAACCTACGTGAATAAAATTAGGTTAATGTGAAAAATTCACATTCAAAAAATTCAAATTTAACCATCCACCGTTCAACAACCAGATTTATAGTTAACATCAATAAAGTGTTAAGTCATTGAAATATCTTGTACATAGATAATAATAATAATAAACAAATAATAAAGCGATTAAAAAAGAGAGAGAGAGAGAGAGAGAGAGAGAGAGAGAGAGAGAGAGAAATTAGCAATTGATTGATCTAAACGGTTAGCCAGTTAAAGTCGGTTATTTTTTAAATATTAATTATTAAATTAAACAAATTCCTTTCGAATCAATATTGTTTTTATTACCAGTTTACTCTTTAAATAAGTAATTAGTGATATGCGTGCGTGAGCTTATTGAAATTACTTTTAGTTCTCCTTTTGGTAATAAAAAATTAAATATTATCTGCACTTGTGTACTGATTAGGGGAATATTTAATTATAAGTAATATAATATAGCTTTGCCTTTTCCGTTTAATAGGTACAAACGTCGTAAACATGCCATCACGAACAACTCATAAACGCCGTTTATAATAATGATTGATTGATTTATTACATCATACCGTCGGTCTGTTTTCAACACAATTATCTAAAATAATCGTAGTGAATTGCAGATCTAAGTCACTTTATTATAACATTTTGCAGTGATTTAGATTCTTTGTCATTCAATGCAAAACAGATAAAATATGTTTCTACATTGTCATAGGAATTTTATATAAACGCAAATGGTAATTATAGTTTGCGACAATTAGCATAATGCGTAAATACAAAAGTTTTTAACAATTTGAATCCGGATTGCTTGGATTAAAGAAGAAATTAAATGCCAAATACTCTAGCAAATGCATTTATAAGATTCATTGCGAATGTAATAAATTTTATATTGGAGAAACCTACTAGTCTCCTAAAAATACGAATAAATGAACATAAAAATTACATATAGCAATAAAATTTTCGAAAGCAGAAAATTTGTGAACATACCAGGATTAGGTCATTAAATCATCAGTCAACTATCTCGTTTTTACAGCTAGAGGTAAGTATCCCTCATAATTTTCCTTTACTCCATTGAAATTTTGCCTGAATTTGCAAAATGAGGTGGCACCTAATTAACACAGAACGTTTATGTTTTCGAGGGCGTAAAATGCCTCAAAAACACAGTTTTTTTTTATTCCCGAAAACTACAATGAATGTGAAAAAATGGCTACAACACCGTATTCCTTGTCATAATTCACATCGAAAACATATAGTTAGTTATACAAATACAAAGAATTGTGTAATTATTTAAATTTTCAGTTCAGTTCATTATTTTGTAATACACGTATTGTCGCGTAGACACCCCAATAGATTATATAGCTTGGTGAATCGGAATTGCTTCTAATCAGAATACTAAGGGATCGCTTTTACAGTGTGGAAAAGCCAAATGGAATAAATTCCTTAACAAATAAAGGAGGGATGGTTGGAAAAACGCTTGGACAAGTCGAATTGTATTTTTAAATGCGCATTTTTTCAACAATATATATATATATATATATATATATATATATATATATTGTTATGGAATTGAATAGATCAAAAGGTTTTTTTTTAAGAAACACTAAAGGCAAATTGTTTTTGACTCAATGAATAAGTAAAAGTTTAGTTAGATGAGTAAGCAGTTAATTAGTAATTTAATAATAAATGTTGTATGTAACGAAGGTTAATCTGGTTACCTATAGAAAGGTAAAGTCAGAAAATTGATATTTGTGAAAATAGATAATCTATAGAGTAAAATATAATAATTAAAAAAAAGAGACATACTTTGTTAGTAATTGGACTACTAATAGAATCTGTTATTAATAATAAAATAATTCTTTTATAATTGAAAATCCAGGTGAAGTAACATCCAAGGCTTATCCAAACTTAGTAATTAATTGATTAGTAAAGTACCATAACTATAAATTAAATACTATAAATTAATTTAGGAACAGAAAAGGAATAGAAATCAATAGAAGGAAAACATTAACATATGTAACACATTTAGATTGGAAGATTTAAGTGATAAAAAAAATTGGTATATATCCAGCTTCATAATAATATATCAATACAAGGAATAGGAGTCAATAAACATGATTTATTAGATAGGAAGGCGAAAAATAACAGATTTTGAGAGAAAATTAAAAATTACAGATTCATCTGACAGATCAAACTTTTAAATGAAATTACAAAGTTAATACTGAATAAATAGGAAAACCAAATAGATAGAAATGTTTACGAAAAGTAGATTCATGTAATTAGTAATAACAAATTTGTATAGATTAAAATTATTTTTAAAATAATTATGTAAATAATCAGTAACATTCATTTGTTTTGATTATCATATAAAAATAATCACAAACCTGTCAAACTTTTTTTTGAATTTTGATCTTCGAAGTGTAAACATCGTTCCTGTGCGTGTTTTAAAAAACCCATCAAGACGCTTGTGAAAATTTTTTTTCAACAAACTTTGTTGTGTGTAAAGAAGCTAATTCAGACATCTTGAATTTGTCAAAAGTTTCATAAATCCAGAAAAAGCAATTTTGGTGAACTCGTACGTTTAAAACCACAAAATTCATAAAAGTAACAGAACATAAATTACATATGACAAAGTTTCGAGTCGTGGTCAGAGAGCTGATTGGTAATAGACTATACAGTGCGACAAAACCAGCATTAGAGCATACCAAAAAATCATAATGGAGCGGTATTGAAAAGGTGAACCGAATATATTTGTATCAAGAGGAAAAACGACTTGGAGAAGAAAATGATGCAGAAGCAGTGAAATTAAGAAAGGACAAGTTGTAAATAGATAAGGTATTTATGAAAAAAAATAATCTGTTGAAAATAATAAAGAAAATGTGTATGATTTGTTAGAATTAGTTTTATGTATAATTTAATTGTTGATTGAGTAAATAATCTATCTCCACTTAAAAGAAAACAAAAATAATTTATACAGTAGATAATTTTGAAAGTATGTTGTTAATAATTAAAAAAATAGTTCATGTTAATTGTTCTAAATATTTCATTTTCAAATATGAATAAAAAAATAGTAAAATTTTAATTTCCAAATTTATTTGTTGTTGTTAAAATAAATTTTGAAGGACATAGAAAGAAAAATAATTGATGATAAAAATAATTTCAAAGTTGATATAAATAAGATAAAGATAGAAAAAGGTAAGTGAAAATCAAATATAAATTTATTTTAATGCGCAGAACTCAACCTGAGATGGAGAGTTGTTATGCCTGAATTTGCATACAATTAATAAATCAATAAACTAATAAAATATTTTTTTATAAAAACAAATTAAATAAAGAATGCTAGCCGAGGAAAATTTTTAAATTAATAATTAAATCACTAAAAATTGTGAAGATATGGAAAAATCATAATTAGATTAAAATTCCATAATAATATATATAGTGTGTGTGCCATGTAACATTGGCCAATACCAACTTTCTTATTTTAAATGCAAGCCCCTGTATATAATTTATTTTTTGGATTCTCCAGAAAATTCTAGACATAATTCATGCACAATTTCCCACACCTATCTTCGGAAACATTAAGTGTTTTCAGATTTATTAGAAAAATTAACATTTCAAAAAGAAATTTATTTAATTTCACAAATTTGATGCATTACACTCAATACTTAATTCCCATTTAGCTCTTGATATTGAGATGCTAAGCAAAAACCATTCCTGCGTTCCTTTTTATTGATTTGAAAAAAAAGAGTTTTGTTTATTTTCGTCAAAATTCATGACCTTAGAATTTTGGTGATCAGTGTCGGTGCTGTTGTCGTTTGAATTTCGTTAACTGTACGTAATAATATTAGAAAAATGGTTCGTTTAACTGAAATGCACAAAATAACCATTCTACCAATGATTGGTTATGGAGATAATATACTGACAAAAATGGAAATTTCTCGCTTATTTCACTAAAATTTTCCAAATTTGCAGTCTGTATCCCAAGGAACAATTAACAAAATAGAAAAGCAGTTTCACAAGCTTGGTCATATAAGACAGACAAAACAAGTAGCTGACAATGCCAATTAATTGATAAAAGTCAATTAATCAACCAATGACTTTGCCAAAAAGTCAAGCTATATTATTATGTAAATTATTTCAAACTACATTGTTCGACAACTCCTGATAAGGAATCGAAACGTCACATCAGATAAGTATCACACAAAATACCTCCCTACATAATATACAGGAAAACTGGTTGATAGATCCGTAGATCTACTGTCTCACAGTTAATCCTACGACAGAGTTTTTCTATAGGAAGGGATCTAGGGTTCCGGGTAGTTTCCACAAACTGCTCTTAGATACTACACTTTTATTTTCAATTACTTTACTTATCTGTGTTTTTTTTTCAGAAACCATTGTGAGGAGTGAAAATCCACAAGAACATCCTCACATGTTTAGAAACTACTTAGGTCTTTAGTGTAATTTGCGTAAATTGCTTATGAGTCATTCCCAATTATTGGAGCGAAAACTTTTTAACTGGGGCCCACATATACATATATGAAAATAGATGAGCAAGGGAATTGGATAGCTTGAAATTTCATTTATTTCGACACCGACACCGACACACTACCTTGATCTTGAAATACCCATACAATTCAGTTTACTGTGTAAGAAACAGAGACCGGGTAAAATGCATTATACGTATCTTCTTTTATATAATATCAATAATATATAGGAAATAAACTACTATAACATCCAATTAATATAGAAAACCTGCACAAAATTTGCTTTTGTAATAAAAACCCCAAATCTCTCTTTGCGATATATCGCCTTACGGACTTGACATATGTCAGAAGTCAGAAAGAACGCTATTAATTTCATACACCTTTTGTTAAATTTTTTTGCCAGATTTACAAATCATCGGATATGAGCTTAAACTTTCAAGTTAATAATTCAACAAGCTTTATTTGGTTTTATTTAAATTAAGAGATAAGTAATACTTGTGTCATAACAAAATAGTGACAATTATTTTAATTCTTCATTTTAGAAGAATCAAAATTTCTTCATTTACGATATGTACTCCTGATCGGGTCACCAAACTATACATTGATGCCACATTTCAACCTCTTCCGTCCAGTAGTTAAGAAGAAAATTGCTGTGGTACATATCATAAATGAAGAAATTTTGATTTTAAGGGTACTTTTGAAGGAAAAAACTAAAAAAACGACCGTTCTCCCCCCCCCCCCCCGTGATCTCCGAAGTTACTGAGCCTAAAATTTTGAAAAAAATAGCAAATATAGATCTTTGCCCGAACTTTACAGGAAAAATAAGGAGAAACCATTAATATTAATTTCCGGGGGCAAATTATAGAATTAAATGAAAATTTAAAAATATTTTTTTTTCAAACGCATCATATAATATATCAAAGGAAAGGTCCCATTCTGAGGACCACACACATATTTTTTTCAAATTAAAAAAAAATTAATCAAAAAGATATTAACGAAAATATACCAAAATTTACCTATTCCCCCCTCCCTTAATCTTCAAAACTATAAAACGTACAGTTTTGAAAAAAATTAGAGGTATGGGGTCTGACCTGAAGTTTACTGGAAAAATAAGGAGAATCCTCTACTTTTAATTTTGGGGGCAAATTACAGAATTAAATGGAAAATAAAAAATTATAATTGTTTCTAACGGATCAAGTAATATATCAAATCAAAGGGTTCATTATGACGAATCCTAATACGTTTTTTTATTATTTTTTAAATAAATTTTTCAAAATGAATTTAAAAAAATATTTACAAAATTACCCATTCCCCCCTTTATTCCCCAAACGATAAGCCATATTTTTTTTGTTTACAGGAAAAATAAGGAGAAACCATTAATATTAATATTGGGGGCCAAATTATAGAATTAAAACGAAAATAAAAAAAATATTTTTTAACGCATCATGCAATACATCAAATGAAAGGGTTTATTATGAGGAATATAAATACAAATTTTTCATAGTTTTAAAATTAATTGTTTACAAGATATTAACATGAAGATATAAAAAATTCTCATTTCTCGCTTTATTTCCGAAACCATACCTAGTACCTAAAATTTTAAAAATAATTAGGGATACTGGTGCTCACTTGAAATTGATAAGAAAAAATATTAGAAAACCCCCATAGTAATTTTAAGGACAAATTATACAATTATGTGGAAAATAAAAAATCAATTTTCAAACGCATCATATCAGAAAGAAGGCTCATTATGTGAATTACAAATATATCATATTTTTAAATCATTTGTTTAAAAGATATTATAAAAATATTAAACATCGACTTAATTCCCACTTTAGAAACTACACAATTTAAATTTTGAAATATATATTTTATTTGTATTTTTAAATAATTTGAAAAATACATTTAATAATTTATAATATAAAACTAGACCTATTTTGCCCTATATCTTCTAATCTACGGAGCCTCAAAATTCAGAGAGTAGATTATAAAAGTCTTCCCTGAAAGTTTATTAGTTAAGTAAAACTCTAAATTAGAAAATTATATACATATGTATTCTTATAAAAATCAAGCGAATCCTGAAGCAGATAAAATAAAAAGTCTATGTGTAGTAACTGAAAGTGTATATTTTTTATAAATTTAAAACGCTTCCTTTAAAAGATATTATTGCAAATATAAGAAAATGCACTCATTCCCTGCTTGTCTGAAACTGGAATATTAGATTCTTGAAGGTGGTACGGAACCCTTAGTATGCGAGTTCAACTCGCACTTGACCAAATTATTTAATTTCTTTTTAATTTAAGAATTCTTTAATAAAATACACACAAAACTGTTTTGTTGCTCAACTTACCTTAAAATTAATGTTTTCAGTGGGCTGTAGTTCATCTTAAAAACAAGACCAAATAAGGTTTAAGCATTTAAAAACAGAAAAGTCTTAGATTTTAGTTTCTTGGACAGTTTAGGTACAGGAAAAGCTTTTGTATGACATTTTAAACTTACTGTCGAAATATATTTCTTAAAATTTTTAAGTTATAGAAACCGCAATAGTTTTCTTCTTCTTTTTGTAGATGGTTACAGTTTTTAAGAGTCAAAAATCAACAGTAAATGTATTAGACTGTGAAAAACTAAGAATATTAATTAATATTGAATATGATTACTCAAATACTGTACAAATTTGCTTGGTTTAAAAGCTTTAACATTCGTTACCTACACTAGGGGTTTCTTGTCTTACTACACGATGCGATCTCCTGACCTCGACATCAAACATTGGTTTATTTCATAAAAGATCTTTTGTTATGTAGGTAAAAACCGAATTATTTACAGGCAGCAAAAGCCGTCGTGTGGGTCGGCTATCGTTTAGATTTAAACACACAAAGTCAGATATCAACTTCCTACACAACCCTCTTGCGAAATACCATATCGTACTTATTAAACGAATTTGATATACCATGTTGATTTTTTATGCCATTTTCGATGGAACGTGGGCTCCGTATATTTAACTACTTTTTTATATTTATCTCATTATTTCGTTGGTTTGAGCAACGTATAAAAATATGGGTGTATTTTGAAAGGATAATCTTTGGAAATGTCAATCTATTTAATAGATTTTTTTTCAATCAATGTGGGTTTGGTGGTATTAATAACCTATAAGAATTATTGTAATAAGTATTTATGGTTATTATTATTATCATTTTTATACAATAATGCTAACTACGAAATGCAGACATATCTAATTTAAATTTTTTATGATCAACTCTTAAGTAGGTAGTACCTATTAACAATTTTGGATAGGTACATATAAATTTTATAAAGATATAGGTACTTTATACTATAGTCAATTTTTATTGTTTCATATTGTGCAAATGTTTCTCTCACTTTGTTGATTGTTTTTGACTGCCCATAACTTTCATTTTTGTTATAGTTTTACACATTTGTAGCTCTAAAGATGTTGACAATATCAAAGATCTTCTATTGGATTAGGCCCTACCTGATTCGACACTACTCTTCATGCCATCTTTTAAGACGTCTTCTCAGAGTTCTTCTTCATTTGGATAACCTCTGATTTATTTGGGGATTCTATTGTCGTTCACTCTGCCAACGTTACTATTCCATTCCTATTTATTCGGTTAAATTTTGTCGTTTAGGTATCTATCTTCTATACTATTATAAAATTGTAAGTTTGTCTGTTTGTTTGTTTGTTTGTTCGGGCATTACGTAAGAACTACTGAAATGATTATGCTGAATCTTTTTTGTTGCAAAGCCTATAGTTTGACTTAAAATCTGGTAGACATTTTATCTCCCTAAATTGACAGAAACGGTAGATATAGTGAAAATGCTTCTACCATGTTGGGTAATACAATTACTCAATTGGTTCAACCGCACGCACAAAATATTAGATACTGGCATCAGATTAGCTTTTATTCAAAATTCGGAATTTGCCAATGCAACATGTTTCGATTTAACAAAAATTAACTGATATAACAAGTGTAATTTTACAAGGTGTTCTGTATATAGGAAACTTAGAGCTGAGTAGAATTAAATGGATTTAAAAAATCTAAAAAAAGTTATATTTGTTGTCCTATAAGCAGCTGCTTATATAGAATGTGGTTGAAATAAGGGAGAGTGGAATTAGTAATATGGGATGGTCTAAAGAAGTTCCATATACCAAGTGGGTGAAAAAGGGTTGAATATTTATGCAGCTTGGATAAAAAATCTTCAAATCTTCGAAAAAAAAAAGTGTTATGTAAGCAGTTAGGATCATTGAATTATGTTAAAAAGTTGTCTTATATCCACAAGCAGTTGCATATATCGGATGGGTGAAATATACAGCTATACAGGTGGGTTTAAATTTACCAAAATGGTTGAAATATAGGATGGGGTAGGATTATAAGGATACAGGATGGCAAATAAGTAGTTGCATATAAAAGGTTGTTGAAATATAGGGTGGTGTAGACTGATAATTATACAGGGAGGGTAAAAGTTCTAGAAAAATTTTGTTATATAGCAGTTGCATATAAGGAGTACCTGAAACATGGGGCGCAGTAAAGTTATAGTGATACAGTGTGATTCAAACAAGGTTAGAAAAACTTGTAAATGAAGGGTGGTTTAAATGAAGTGTGGAGAGTGTTCATAATATAGGGTGGAGAAGTGTTATGGTTAATTATTTAAAAAATGTTATATTGGTTAACAAATAAGCAGTAGCGTATACAGGGTAGTTGTAATACATACAAGGTGATTCAGAAACATGCTGAAAAAAATTGTTATATACGGTGCCCAATAAGCAGTTGATGGATTTATAGTTATACAGGGTACAACAAAAAATGTTTTACTGGGTAGCCGATAAGTAGTTGCATATACAAGGTGGTTGAAATACTGGGTGGAGTAGAATTATAGTTAAACAAATTAGATAATTTTTTATGTAGGATAGAACATGGGTTGTTGCATATATGTAATATCTGAAACCTAGATCGAAGTAAAATTATAGTTCATACGGTGTGATTAAAACAATGTTAGAAAATGCTGCGTATAAGGGGTGGTTGAAATACAGGGTGGAGACAAATTATACTTTCAAGGATGGTTAAAAAATAGTTATATAGCGTAGTCCATAAACACTTGCATATATAAGATAATGAGTGGACCAAAGTGTGGCCCCTAAGCAGATGCACAACAGGGTGGTTGAAATATTTTGTAGAGTAAAATTATGGTTATGCAGAGTGGTTCAAAAATAAGTTGTAATGTTTGACAAATTGACAGCAGTGTATACAGGATGGATTTAATGTAGATGGAAGTAGACTTAGTTACACAAAGCGGTTAAAAAAATGTTGATTAAAATTGGTATATAGGGAGGCCAATAAGCAGTTGAAATTTGGGTGAGGGTTTAAATAAAAATTTGGTGTTAGGGTGCAAAACTGTGTTTTTAAATTTGTGACACAACAAGGGTTTCGCCGGTATATCCATCAGGGTGGATGTAAAATAGTTAAAAAATAATTGTTATATAGGGTAGGCCATGAACAGTTGTATTCTACTATATGGAATATCTGAAATAGAGGAGAAGCAAGATTTTATTATTAAAGTGTGGTTAACATAATGTTAGAAAAAGCTTCATATAAAGGGTGATTAAAATATAGGGTAAGGAGAAATTGTACTTTAAAAGGTGGTTCAAAAAATGTCAGAAATAACTGTTATACAGCGTAGACTATAAGCAGTTGCCTAGCTGAAATATAGAGTAGGGAAGAGTTATATTCAGGTGTTCAAAAAGTTATATTGGGTGACAAATAAATAGTGTCATATACAGAATGGTTGCAAAATAGGATGAAGTAGTGCTACAGGTATTCAATATGATTAAAAAAATGTCGAATAAAAGTGTTTATATAGGGTCGCGCATAAGTACTTGGGTGAAATCGGGATTGGTGGATTTATAGTTAAGTAGGGTGGTTTAAACAAGTTACAAATTTTTTTATTTAGGACAATCCGTATATTTCATAAGTAATTTCTTTTTGCGAAAGCTTTAACATTTCACACGCAGGTGAAACTGCGGGTAACGGCTAGTATATTATATTATTATATCAAGTTCTTTTCTGATATCTGGGGCTTAGTTAATTTTTACATTGTATTACGTATATACATTGTACCTATGGACAAGTCGTTGGGATAATAATATTGTTATAAAATTTTGACAGTGACAATTTGTCATTTGCCGATCACTTGATATTGAAGGTACCATTTTTTTTGCTCTTCTAGCAATATTTTTTCATAAACAACAAAATCCACATCAGAGCGAAATTTTTTTGAAAAAACTTCGAAATACTCAATAAAACGATTGACAACGACTCCATAGTCGGAGTTGAAACGTCTCCAAACAGATAAGTATAACACAATATACAATACACTATTTATATACAAGAATACTGGTTGATTATTTAAAGTCATCTCTTTCTCTCAGAATAACTCTGAGGAAAATTTCTGTACGGACAGCCAGCAATCCGGGCAATTTTACGAAATTGCCATACTATACTTAGTTTTCCAAATACGATTTTAAATAGTTATTTGTTGCAGGTAAAATTTTTGAGGGGAGAAAACCCCTATGAACAGGCAAAATAATTCAATACCTTGAAATTACTGACGAATAAGTTAATTAGATCTCAAAACTGCATCCAATAATTACATAAGTAATTTCGAAAAGATTGTTGAGGAGGTCTTGAATTATTTTGTCTATTCATTGGGTTTTCTCTCCTCCAATTTTTTTTCCTGTAACAGATAAGTATTTAAAAATTGTGTATGTAGAACAAAGTGTAGTAAGGCAATTTCGTAAAATTGCCCGGATTACTGGCTGTCTGTACAGAGATTCTTCCTCACAGTTTTTCTGAGAGAAAGAGATGTCTATAAAATGATCAACCAGTATTCCTGTATATAAGTAATGTATTGTATATTGTGTAATACTTATCTGTGTATGGAGATGTTTCAACTCCGAGTCTGGAGTCGTTGTCAATCGTTTAGTGTTGTTTTCGAGGTTTTTTTCCTTAAAAATTTTCGCTTTGATTTTGAATTTGTTGTTTGTCAAAAATTTTTTTACAGACAGCCAGTAATCCGGGCAATTTTACGAAATTGCCTTACTACACTTTGTTCTACATATACAATTTTTAAATACTTATCTGTTACAGGAAAAAAAAATTGGAGGAGAGAAAACCCAATGAATAGACAAAACAATAATTACATCTTTACAAATTATAAAATAAATACATACAAAACCGACTTCAAAAATGTAATCTAAGTATAAAGCAATTGAAAAAATTCTGCAAGATATAAAATACTTTTTCTGAAGTTAAAATAATTACAGAATTATATTTATGAGTGGTAGTTTGCAACTTTGATGTTCAACTATAGCAGAATTTTTTTTCACTTTAGTTAAATTACTTTTATTGATATTGGTTTTTGATTTTACATAAAGTTATATTAAGAATGTTCCAGGGAAAAACCAACAGTGATGATTTCGGTAACGATCACAATTTTTGGGAACTTACTCCCACGCGACAGAGCGCATACCTATGCTTCTATAAAAGCTTCACTTCAAAAATGTGTAATGACAGTTTATGTCACATCATGTATATTTTTAGACACAACTAATAAACCCAAAAAGGTGCATTAGTTCCACCTGCAACGTGCTGACAATGCAAATAAATTCGCCATAATCGGATTGGAATAGTAACCTGTTCAAATATAGTATTACTCCATATATAATGGGTTTTCGTTCGAATGCACATGACAGGGCATACGGACGGCGGTCGGCATGGCGTTTTGCCGCCCACGCATCAAACTAACGAACAACCTTGCAAAATTATGATATTACTATCGCCGAGCTACTTGTTTCTCTAACGTACACTCCACAGCCGGATCGGTTACGGTGTAGCGCCGTAACTTGGCCCGCCATCCCGCCTTATTTGGTTATTTGTCTTGCGATTAGATGAACTACGAAAGGGTGATCTAAGATATTGACCGAAACAAGTGAGTCAACGGCTTATCCATTATTTATGAATTTGCCATTATTAATAGGTGTAGTAAAAACAAGCACCGATCGAGGAGGTTTGGATTGTTTGCTGAATTTTAATATAATTGGTTCTTTACATTGAAATTGATTTTAGTAATTAATTCCTTTTTGAAAAGCGTTTCAAAGAAAATACAGTTCGTACAAGACGAATAAATCCTATTCATAGTGATCAACTAATATCTTTTTACTTTGTGAATTTTCGGATGGTCAGGTGAATTTACTAGTCGGTCCCAAAGTAATATACCGATAGAATATAAAGTCCCATGTTAAAGGATTGGCAAAGGTTAGTGCCATCTTTTGAAATTTTATATTCCTATTTCCATTTTCAGAAATACCATCAAACAACATTTATATCCACAATGAGTTTCTGATAATGAATAGAATATAGAAAGGCCAGAAACTTGAAAGAAATTTATTTTAAAGTTTATATTCTTAAAATATACATTTGAACTATGACTAATATAGCTAATATAAAGAACCAACAGCTAACTTTCTGGATTCATAACATAATCATTTTAGTGAACATCAATGAGCAGGTTTTACAGAAAATGAAACTACATTACAAATAAAATGTAAGCATACATGATATTTAATCTGGTCAAAATTCACGGATGGATGGATGGATGGATTGTTTAAGTCTGCAGTCCCGTATACTACACTATTTAAAATATTTCATATTTCCAATTAGAGATGAAACAAAGTTTTATCAGAAATATAAAAATTAACAAACTATTTTTTACTATTTATTATCCGCGATAGAGTCGATCAATAGTATTAATATTACTTCCGAACACTCAAAAACAAATATGGCGAGCATACATAAAGAATTCACATATTTCATAAATTCACACAGCTAATATGCCTAAAAAAATAACCGTAAGCAATGCCGAACGACAAACGTTATCGACTCTTGCTGACAACACAGCAATCAGCTACAACTAGCGAAGGGGTCGTCGTATCACTATTTGGCCTTTGCTTATATACTTAATACTTAAATCTCTATGTGTGCATTCTCTATGGTCCCAAGTCGAGATAAAGGATGAAAGAGACTTTTGATCAGGTCGGCAACCTATAACACTGGTCTGCAACAAAATCCTGCTTCAAAAATACAAATCTTTACTTTGCGGCGACTATATTCCTTTAGTCTTTTTCTCACAGCACACTTTATTAAACTTCTCACACTGGAGCACAAATTCTAAATCCCTACACATTGGATACAACTACGTTAATTCGGGATTTTTGTATTTTATTACCTGAAAAAATAAAATATTCTCAATATCTATGGATTATTTGGGATGACTTAAAAGCTATCGCTATACTTACTGGACTGCAAGGAGGATACACCAGGTTTTGCTGTTTTTTATGTGAGTCGGACAGTCGCGCGAGAGGCAAACATTACAAAGTGAAAACTTGGTCATAAAGAAAAATTTTGACACCGTATCTCAAGAACCTCTAGTGCTAAGTGAAAACAATTTTCTGCCATCACTTCAAATTAAGTTGGGACTAATGAAAAACTATGGACAAGGGTGGTGCAGGCTTTCAGTACCTCGAATCAGTGACGCGAAATTGATAGAAGGAATTTTTGTAGGTCCGCAAATACGAGAGCTTATGACGGATGAAGTTTCGAGAGCTCCTGCCTGCTTATAAAGCTTTAGGTTGCAATATGGCACTCGAAATTCAGTTTTTGGACTCGCATTTAGATTTCTTTCCGCATTTAGATTTCTTTCTCGATGCCGTATCATATGAGCATGGTGAAAAGTTTTTTCATAAGGATATTATGCATATTGAAAAAAGTCACAATTGAAAATGGTCAGAAGCAATGCTTGCTGATATTGTTGGTCGATTCGTAGAGAAATTTAGATGAAAACGATGAAAGGAAAAGGAAACTATAGAATATCTTGAATTATATTACCTTAATGATACAAATGTACTATATTCTATCACTTGTGACTATCAAATTAACATTTTTCTCTGTAAAACTTATACTCTAGTATTTTTAAATATTTTTGTAATTGTTGTTACTTTGATAATATTGTCTTTTAATTAAATTAACATTATATTTAAAATATATGTGCTGTATTTATTTTCATGTTAAAATCCGTGTTTAGACCAAATATAAAGTTATCATGCATAAAAACAAGAAGGAGATAAAAAAAATTGTTGCAGACCAGTGATAATCAAAAAACCGTTCATAGAACCAGGGAAAAATAAGACGGATTCATCAATGACTACTAAGGCAATAACAAACAACACCAATAAATAGGAAACAAATAGCCCCTTAGAACATCACATCCTTAAATACAAGGCAACAAGGACTCACTAAAAAACTCTCTCTTCCCAAGGAAGAAATTGCCATATTAATTCAGATAAGATTAATTAACTAGGTTCATGAGTGCAAATAAGTATCGGAGAGAATTAAATGAATTAGAATTAAACTGGTAGAAGAGCAAGTTACCACCATAGAAATATACCCGCCGGAAAATAACAGAGAAGAAATCTTTGTAGTGGTTTTTGTTTTTTTTTAATATACAAAAAGCAAACTGTTATAATGCCTAGAGTACGTGTACGTCGAATGTATCGTCAGTTAAGTGCATTTGAAAGAGGTCGAATTATTGATTTACGAGAGGAGGGTTTTTCATTTCGAGAAATCGCTAACCGTACGCACAGAAATCTGTTATAAGATGTTGTCAAGCGCGGTTTGATAATGCCCAAAATCGAGAGAGTGATTTTTGATAATTCAAAATTAAGGTGATGAGTCCTTAGCAGAACACGGCCATCTTGTAAGTGTCCGAACAGTTTACCGCCGTATAAGGTCTTTTGGACTGCAACATTATCGATCTCAATGTCTAAGTGTTTATTGGGAAATAACACCACACTTTAAAGGAAATTGCTGAATATTCCAAACGTTTCGGGGTCTAGATCAGACCCCGTTGTCAATGGCTAAGAAACTACGGATTGAAAAGGTACAATTCCAAGATGTAAATTTAAATATTTGACAATGTTTATTATTTGATTTTTGACGTAATTAAGAGAATTTTATTTGTAATATACAGGGTAGCACAGAAATTTCTAAAGAACATATAATCATAAAGTTCCTTTCAAATTGGAAGAATTTGAAGAGATCTTCAGAACTTTATGTGGCGCTCCTAGGTGCGACTTTCTAATAAGATAGTGCATTCGCCAAAAATGCGACCAAAGAACTTTGTTGATTCAGTGATCCCATTAAAATCATAAGGGAAAACCTAGGTAAAACCTTATGAACTATCCCGATATTGGGTTGTTCACGAGGACATGACCATTAGCAATTTCTTCCTTAATCATCGGCAACCAGGAACGACTGAATTCTACGGAGGTAGTAGCGATACAATCGTTTTCATTTAACAAAATTAAAGCAGACTCTTTTAGTTTTCTTTTGGTGTTGTGTTCTTTTTGTGTAATATAACTGAATTTTGAAACTGTATTTTATGACCAAGGTCCCAAGCATGTTCACAAATTTTGGATTTTTCAAATTGTTGTTTTTTTTTATGTAATTTTTGTGTTCGTTTATTCGAACATTCAGAGGTCTAGAGGTTTCTCCAATACAGAATTTATTACATTCACACGGGATTTTATAAATGCAATTTTTTGTATTTTGAGTTCTGTTATTTGGTTTCGTTTTTGATATAATTGATTTTAGTGTATTTCTTGTTTTAAATGATGTTTTGATATTATATCTGTTTCCCACTCTTTTGAGCCTTTCTGATAGACCCTGTATGTATGGTATAGTTATTGTATTAATGTGATTATCTTGGGAGTCAGTGTTGCTTGGTGAAGTTTGATGTTGGGATTGTTTGGTATTCCATTTTGTTTAACTCGTTATCAATAAATTTATTTGGGTAATGATTGGCAGAAAGTATATTTTTTATAAACGTTTTTGCTTCATTGAATTTATTGATATTAGAACAGTTGGTTTTTGCTCTGTCATATAGAGATTTAATGATACCTCTTTTATTGAACTTGGATGATTAGACTTAAAGTTGAGATACCTGTTAGTATGAGTTGGTTTTCTGTAAACTTCTGTTTCAAATGTCGATTGTGTTTTGGTTATTAAAATGTCTAAGAATGGTAATTTGTTATTCTGTTCAAGCTCTAGTGTAAACTGAATAGTTGGTTCTGTGTTGTTTATGTCGTTAAGTAATGCATGTAAATCCTCAAGATTATGTTCCCAAATAACGAATATGTCATCAACATAACGCCACCAAACCAAAGGTTTAATCTGTTTTGAGAAAATTGTTTGTTCTTCAAATTTTTCCATAAAAATGTTACTTAAAGCGGGAGACAAACAGGAATCCATTGCCATGCGAAAATCTTGTTGGTAGAAGTCATCATTAAGTTGAAAATATGTTGTCTTTGTACAAAATGTAAGTAGTTCCATTATTGTATTAATGGACAATTAATTGAGTACGTTGATTTAGTAAAGAATCTTGTTCTAATCGTTCTTTTACTATGGGAAGTGTTTTGATGACAGGAACATTATTGTATAGATTCACAATGTCAAAACTTGCTAGTGTGAAAGTATTTTTATATTGTACATGTGATAACTTTTCTAAGAAATGTGCGCTGTTTTTAAGATGAGAATTAGACTTACCAGTAAGTGGTGAAATAATTGTTAAAAGGAATTTTGAGAGCTCACTGCATGGAGAATTTATGGAGGTGACAATTGGTCTTAATGGAATGTTGAGTTTATGAATTTTAGGTAACCCGTATAAATGGGGCGGTTTAGAATAGTGTGGAGTAAGATGTTTACGTTGTTGTTCTGTAAATTCATGTTTGTGATTGTAAAGTAAGCGGTATATTTTGTTTTCTATAGAAGTTGTTGGATCTTTGTTTAATTTTGTATATTGTCCTTGGTTTATTATGTTTTGAATTTTGGATTCGTAGTCAATTTTATTTAAAATAACCGTAGCATTGCCTTTATCTGCAGGTAAAATCTTAATAGTGCTGTCATTTTTTAAAACTTTAATTGAATGTAATTCATTTTTCGAAAGGTTATTTATTGTATGTATAGGTTTTTCTAGTTCAATTTTTGCTCTTATTCGATACTCTTGAGCTTCAATATTGTTTAATTTGTTTGCCGTTTGTTCTATAGCACTGATGATATCAAATGTTGGAATAGTTTTTGAGGAAATTGCAAAATTAAGGCTCTTTTGTAGAATTGAGGTTTCAGAAGCGTTGAACTGTTTATCTGAAAAATTAATGACAGTTTTTGACAGATCAAGATGTTGGTTTTTCACATAATATTTCGGCATATTTTTATCGGAAAGAAGTTGATTAAATTTACTTAAATGTGTTTGTTTTTGAGACCTGAATTCACTGTTGTAACTTATAAGAGTACTATTTTTAATTCTGTTAAATTCATTCTCTGGTATTCGATAAGCAAGAAAGTTCTGTACATACCCAATATCTTTTTCTAATTTAAACTTATTGTAACGCTGAAATTGTATGCGGTCTCTAATAGCAGCGAAGCTTGCTCGTACCAATATGCTATGAATTCTTCTGCCTACGTACGGTTGACGAAATCTTAATCCTTTGGGAATAGTTCTCACCTCCCGACATCTGCACAAGAATGTCAAGCTATTCTTGGTTCTAATATCAATAAATTCAATGAAGAAAAAACGTTTATAAAAAATATACTTTCTGCCAATCATTACCCAAATAAATTTATTAATAACGAGTTAAACAAAATGGAATATCAAACAATCCCTAACAACCAACATCAAACTTCACCAAGCAACACTGACGCCCAAGATGCGAATGCACTATCTTATAAGAAAGTCGCACCTAGAAGCGCCACATAAAGTTCTGAAGATCTCCCTTTCAAATTCTTCCAATTTGAAAGGAACTTTATGATTATATGATCTTTAGAAATTTCTATGCTACCCTGTATATTAAAAATAAAATTCTCTTATTTACGTCAAAAATCAAATAATAAACATTGTCAAATATTTTAATTTACATCTTGGAATTGTACCTTTTTAATCCGTAGTTTCTTAGCCATTGACAACGGGGTCTGATCAATTTCCTTTAAAGTGTGGTGTTATTTCTCAATAAACACTTAGACATTGAAAAATATGCCACAAGTATCCTTCAGAAAACAATTATCGATCTCATCTTGTTCTACCTCTGGCCGCTGCGAATCGACTACAGTCGTGCAGAGACTGACAACCTTGGAATGTGGAATGGCAGGTCGTCTTCTCTGATGAATCTAGATTCTGCTGCTTGGGTGGACATGATGACCGAAGAAGGGTTAGACGACGCCGAGAAGAAAGACGTCAACCTCAAGACGTTGAGCAACATGTCCACGAACAGTAGCCGTTATGTTATGGGGTGATATTGCACATGGAATTATGTCATCTTTAGTCTTTGTGCGAGGCAACATGACTTTGCAACGTTATCTTCAGGAAGTAATGTATTCCCTTACCTAAATTGGCTCATGGATTCCATATTTCAGCAAAATTATCTTGCTCAACTTTGGGTTAGTTTAAACCTTTTTGAAGAGACGCATGTAAATCTGTTGCCCAGATCCCCTGATCTTTCGTCCATGGAACTACTTTGGGATATGATGAGTAGATGGCTCAGAAATTTACCCCAGCCTCCAAGGACTTTGGAGGTTCTAAGGCATGAAATACAGGCAGCTTGGGCTAGGGTTCCTCAAAAAGAAATAGACCACTTTTTTGGATCCGAAACGTGTTGGAGGGTGTATAAATAATTGCGATAGCATCTTTGTTTTACCAAAACAATACTAAATTTAAACATCTCCTTCTGGGTGATGCTATTTCTTTGTCAGTTAGTATACCTATACTTCTAGTGGTATAATATACTTAGATATTATCGTCTATGTCTTTTTCATTTCATTTCAACAGTTACTTACTTTGTTTGATGATTTCATTTAAAATCATTTTCATGGAATACTGATTGTATATCCGTTCACCTAGTGTCCCTGTTTTAAAGGTCTAGCATAGAAAATTAGGATTTAAATAAGTATCAGATACAAATCTGGTAGTTTTAATTAAGCCCAACTACGAAAGTCCCCAATGAGTCACCCGGTCAACTCATTACATATTTTGTAATATGAATAACAAATATTTGTCACAAATTTTCTGCAGAAACATTATCATTATAAATTCACATCGAAAAACGAGAGAATAAGTCAACCGGTGAGTTGTTTCAAGGTATTTCAGTGTGTAAAAAAATGAATCAGTAGTCGTGGCGCCTACGGAATATAATGATTATTGAATGGAAATAATACGATTTACATTTTTTTAATGTCTTATTCACTGAAATACCGCAATAAATATTTATATGTAAACAATCGATTCGATCATGTCTATTTATAATGGTAACCTTATTAAGTAATATTACTCGTGAGACCACCACCTTCAGTAAATGATGAAGTGATAACAAGAGAATATACGAGGGAAGTAGGATTGTTAGAGAAGCGCAAAAAATGTGTAGTGTTGAATATATCAATAATGTATGTAAAAGCTTTTCTAATAAGGGTTTCCAGAACTTACAGTAAAATAAGTAATATCAGTAATTTTGAAATTCGAAATTACGCAATTTACGATAATGAATTTTTTATAAACATATGCCATGGAACAGTAATAAGCGTAAAAAATAATTTTTCTCACGAAGTTAAAACTATTACTACAAATAAGAGGAATTTTATCATGATCAATATAATTGGCACAACAGGCCACAAAGATAATGTTGTCAGGAATATTTAACATCTTTATTGGGTACGTAACACAAATAAAAACAAAACTTGAGAAAATATACTTAGGTGATATAGAGATAAACTTTTTAAAATCTGAATATAAGGAAACAAATATATAGGTAAACATATTGAGTTTATTGTATATATGAACACACTCACCAGATAAACCGTCAGCTCGTATCAACTTTTGGCCCACAATTTTCTCGAAGGGGATTGATTGCGCACTGTTATTTTTGAATACAATGGCTAACATATGAGAAATTCGTTTTTTATTTTCCAAAATAAGAATTACTCTTCTCTGGCATGTTGACTAATTGAATTCTGTGATGGAACCAAGCATCAAAAGACTATAGGCATAAGTGTCGCATATCGCCAAAGGAATGAGATATAGCCGTGATCCTGTAAAAAAACGTAACAATATGGCCAGAATTTTCTTGTTTCTTCCAAGAATGAAAGTTCACTTCGAAAGCAGGTTTGCGGATGTTAAAGTAAAATTAACGAACGGAATATTGTGAAGACTTGAAAGATTCCTGTCCTGCAAACCTTAAGTCATTTTTTTTTGTGAACCACTTTCGATATCAACTTTCATTCTTTCTCTTGACAGAAGCCAGAATATGGTGGTCATAGCCCGTACAGGATCACCTCGTTATCTCAAACCTTTGGCCTCATGAGACAACTGTATTAGTATTTTAAAGCTTGGTTGCATTTTTGAATTCAATTGGTCCACATAGCAGAAGCCTGAAAATCAGTGCAAAACTAATTTTTAATTTTTGGAAAATGAAAAACAATTTTCTAGTCAAATTTCACCACATTTTATTCAACAATAACACCCTCTTTTACCCTCTGGATGCAGAGGAGAGAAAATGGTGGACCTTGATAACCAGCTGACGGTTCAATAGTAACCACACGAAATCTACTATAGACTATATTGTCATTCATTAGAAGAATAACTAACATTGATTATTTAACTCCATTTGCATTCATCTCACAGTTAGATGAGAAAGATCCAGAAAAGTATGAGAAGTTAATAACAAGCTACAATAGACTGCATTTTGATTGTTCATTTGTGTTTTCACTGTTCACAATGGATTCTGAAAAACACAGATAAGTTAAGTAATTGATAACTCTGGAATGACCAACAAGATCAATTGAGTTATACCCTATCGAACATGTATGGTACCTTATTCTCTTGCATCATCCCAAAAAACTTGGATGACATTTGGCATATCATGAGGAGGAACTCAGCATAATATGGAGCATCTAATACCTGTGATAGGTAGATTGAGAAGTGCATAAATGATTGTGGACTATTAAAATCATTCTGGAATTTGATGAACAAGTAATCGATTCTTTTGGTTGTCCATTAGGGTTTTCATATTCTATGACACTCGTAAAAAGGCTGCCACATTATGTCTCCCCATTCAAGCCGAAAACGTACAAAAAGTGAAGTGCAATATTTGTAAAGTCGCTATATTCTAAGAACTTTAACAACTCCTTACATAGAATCCATACATTCAAATAGCACTAGACAGATACTCTATATGACCAGCTGTCATTTTGCAACATTTTCAATTATCCATTAATTGGACAAAGTATTATCAGATTATTTGAAATAAACCGTTTACATGATCACTTAAGTCATTAAAAACAATAGATAAAGAAGGAAACCGAACTTTGAACATTAGGGAACACCTAGAAAGAAATCGAAAGATTTATATTTATTTTGTAAAACAAACGGAGTTCTGTTTTCAAAATATGATTTTATTATAGTCATGACTTAAGAACTTCAATATTTAAGTTAGGAACAACTCTGACAAAATTTCATGACATTATAAAATGGGTTTATTAACTTTCTAACAAAGCATAATATCTCATCTGACAAACAAAGAGTTCGGATTTGTTAAACAATCGAATACCGAAATTCCAATTATGAGATCACTAAACAATGTACTTGGTTGGTGTCATGGATCAGTCAAGACAATGTTTAGCTGTTTTTCTTGATCTAGGTAAGGCTTTTGACACCGTTTCATATGATATTCTTTTGAAGAGATTGGACAATTATGGAGTTTCACGGATTATACCTAAAGCGTGTCATCTTAGAGACAGCTACAAATTGTTGGTGTGTCTCAGGGCCAAACATTAGATATATACCATATTGTTTTTGATAAATGTTAATAATATGAGTGCAGTCCAAAGGGTTTCTAAGAAAGTCATCATCCATCTCAAGTTTACGGCTATCATTAAATCAGTATAGAATGACAGCCAAAAAAAGTCCCCTATGTATTTTGTCTAAATCGGAAAGAGATTTAAAATTTCTTAGTTTTAAAATAAATCGATTGTTTACCAACTCAACACGAGGAAAAGGAACATATTCAAAGTAAAACACTTAGAGCAAATACTTCTAAAGCACAAATATCGTGACAAGTCTAGAACGAGAGGGCAATAAAGAGATCATCACGTTATTTCACTTGGTGGGTGGAAGTAGCCAATGAACTGAACGTATTTCATTGGAAGCAGCTCCTAATCGAGTGAAATAGGTCCTTGCTCTCTCTGTTGCCCTCCCATTTTTAGTTTTGTCACGATGTTTGTGCATTGCAGGCTATCTCCAGAACTATAAGCTCTAAGGTAAAAGATGGCAAACCTGTCAATCAAGTCTTGCTTAACTTCAAAATTTATTTAATTAAATAGTGAAGAACAGTATTTAATCATTGTTTATTAAAGCTTGGTTTTAAGCAAAAGATAACGAAGAAGTGTAGGACTCTTAGAAGTGATTATAGTGATAGTGGTAAAATAGAAAAGTTAACATAAAATGAAGTCCAAAAGTGGTTATCACGGTTGTACAAATGTATATAAAAGTTGAAAATTCAGTCACAAAGTTCCTTTTTAGGGACCCGTATATACAATATACGGATACCCTTATAATATCACTCCGGATTTCTGCCTGTCATATCACAACAATTTTCTCCTAAAGTACTGAACGGAAGAGGTTGAAAATTGGTATCAATGTATAATTTGGTGATCATATTAGGAGTACATATCGCAAAAGAAGAAATTTTGATTTTAGGGGTACTTCTGGGGGAAAAACTAAAAAAATCGACGGTTCCCCCCTGATCTCCAAAACTACTAAGCCTAAAATTTTGAAAAATATAGGAAATATAGAACGTTGCCTGAACTTTAGAGGAAAAATAAGGAGAAACCAATAATATTAATTTTGGGGGGCAAATTATAAAATTAAATCAAAATTTAAAAATTAAATTTTTTTAAAACGCTTTATGTAATACATCAAATGAAAGGTATCATTCTGAGAAACACAAATATATTTTATTCATATTAAAAAAAATAATTTAAAATATATTAACGAAAATATACCAAAATTAACCAATTCCCCCCTCCCTTATCTCCGAAACTATAAAACGTAAAGTTTTGAAAAAAATTAGAGGTATAGGTCTGACCTAAAGTTTACTGGAAAAATAAGAAGAAACCTCTACTTTTAATTTTGGGGGGGCAAATTACAGAATAAAATGGAAAATATAAAATTAAAATTGTTTCTAACGCATCATGTTATATATCTAATGAAAGGACTCCTTATGACGAAAACAAATATATTTTTTCATATTTTTAAAATAAATTAATTAAAAGATATTAACAGAAATATAAAAAGTTTTACCCATTCCCCCCCCCTTATTTCCGAAACCATAAGTTGTAAAATTTTGAAAAAAAAATAGGTATAGCGCCTCAGCTGAACTTTACTGGAAAAATAAGGAGAAACCCCTAATATTCACTTTGGGGGGCAAATTATAGAATTAAATGGAAAATTAAAAATTATATTTGTTTCTAACGGATCATATAATATATCAAATCACAGGGCTCATTGTGACGAATACAAATATATTTTTTTATAATTTTAAAATACATTAATTAAAAGATATTAACAAAAATATGAAAAATCTGACGCATCCCCCCCTTATCTCCGAAACCATAAACTGGAAAATTTTGAAAAAATGGACGTATAGCCCCTCACCTAAACTTTAATGGAAAAATAAAAACCCCTAACATTTATTTTGGGGGGCAAATTATAAAATTAAATGGGAAATATAGAATTAAAATTGTTTCCAACCCATCATGTTATATATCAAATGAAAGGGCTCATTATGACGAAAACAAATAATTTTTTTTCATATTTTTAAAATAAATTAATTTAAAGATATTATCAAAGATTTAAAAGAATTTACCCCCCCCTTATCTCCGAAACCATAAGCTGAAAAATTTTGAAAAAAAATGAAGGTATAGCCCCTCACCTGAACTTTACTGGAAAAATAAGGAGAAACCCCTAATATTCATTTTGGGGGGCAAATTATAGAATTAAATGGAAAATATAAAATTATAATTGTTTCTAACGGATCATGTTATATATCAAATACAGGGCTCATTATGACCAATACAAATATATTTTTTTACATTTTTTTTAAATAAATATTTTAAACTATATTAAAAAAATATTAAAAAATTACCCAATCCCCCCCTTTATTCCCCAAATTATAAGACCTCTTTTTTTTGTTTACGGGCAAAATACGAAGAAATCCCTAATATTAATATTAGTGGCCAAATTATAGAATTTTATCGGAAAATAAAAAATATTTTTTTAACGCATCATGCAATATATCAAATGAAGGGACTTATTATGAGGAATACAAATATGTATTTTTCATATTTTTAAAATTAATTGTTTACAGGATATTAACATAAAGATACACAAAATTCTCATTTTTGCTTTATATTCCTGAAACCATACTACCTAAAATTTTGAAAATAATTAGGGGTACTGGGGCTCACTTGAAATTTATAAAAAAAAAATATTAAAAAACCTCTATAGTAATTTTAGGGACAAATTATACAGTTAAATTAAAAATAAAAATTCAATTTTCAAACGCATCATATCAGATAAAAGGCTCATTATGCGAATTACAAATATATCATATTTTTAAATCATTTGTTTAAAAGATATTAGCAAAAATATTAAACATCGACTAAATTCCCATTTTAGAAACTACACTATTTAAATTATGAAAAATATATTTTATTTGTATTTTTAAATAATTTGAATAACAGATTTAATAATTTATAATTTAAAACTTGACCTATTGTTCCCTATATCTTCCAATCTATAGAACCTCAAAATTCAGACAGTAGATTATAACCGGCTTCCCTGAAAGTTCATTAGTAAAATAAAACTCGAATGTTAATTTTTGGGGGCCAAATTAGAAAACTAAATACATATGTATTCTTAAAAAAATCAAACGAATCTTGAAGGTGGTACGGAACCCTTAGTATGCGAGTCCAACTCGCACTTCACCAAATTATTTTTGTTAAAAATCATAATTAAACTATAAACTTGATTGGAGTAAGAAAGTTAATTGTTTATAAGTTGAGAGTAGAAGATTGCTAAATAATTTAAAAATGTTGAGGACACTAAAGGATAGGAAGAAGAAAAAGACAACGAAAATTCTTCAACCTATTAAATATTTACCACTGGCGAAGTCGAAAATATTCAAAATGAAGATATTACATTCCCAAACTAGGAAAATTAAATTACCTCAACATTTCGAAACTGTATTCTTGTTGCTGTTATATGAAATGATTTTATTTTTTAAATGCTACTTACAGTAAATTATGTAGTTTGAGTAATACATACCGAAAACACCTACAAGTTGTTTATCGATGACTGGCCGATGAAAGTAATTATTATACAATGTGGGTCGAAAAAAACAACAAAAACATTGGTTGAAGGTGAAAATATTGTGACGTTAAGCAATACGTCTAAGAATTAGGAACCCACTATACGATTTATCGATGGACACGCATAGTATGTAATTATGAATAAATTATCAAAATGATATATCGGTGTTTAGACAGTAATATCTTTTGCGTTGGACGCCATGCATTTACAATTAAAATTGATTTTATGATTTTTAGTTGTACCTGTATATTTTGTTTCAGAAATTAAATTTTAAGGTCACTTAAACGGAAGTGAAACAACCTCTAATAAATAGTAATAAATAGAGAAAAATATTTTTTAAAATAAGCTAATTGAGTTGAATAAACTATTAACAATTTCAAAATGAGTTTGTTAGTATTTTTTTTCATTCTACCCTTTCTAGTGTCAATAAAATACCTGCTTCTTTTATAAATGCATTGTATAGTTGATTTATGTATTATTTCTTTATATTAAGTACACTTATTTCTGCATACCTAATTCAATATATTACATGTAAGTAGAAGAGCTCCTACTACTCATTAAAGTGTTGTAATCTAGTTTTAAAAATAGATTATTAGAATCTTCCCTGGATTCTAATTGACAATCAGCATTAATATTCTGAAATAACATTTTGATGTTTCTGCTGACCTTTCTCCTCAAGCGTTACTTTAGATTTTTGGGTTCTTATGTTATATTTCAGTCAATTTATCTATTTTCCCGCAAATGCTATAAAAAATGTGAGAATTTAATCAAATATAGATTTTACAAATATTTGAAGATACGAGATGTAAAGACCAACATCTAGGATTTTCGAGAGAATTAGCACACAGAGGTTCCGAATCTGGAGTCTTTCCATGTAATTGCTGTTACCCGTAATTCCTAGGTTAGAATGTCAAGATAAAATTTTCAGGTTAACTTCACCTTTCAGAGATAATAACAGAAAATTTCATCTTGACATTCTAACCTAGGAATTACGGGTAACAGCAATTACATGGAACGGCTCCAGATTCGGAACCTCTATGTGCTAGTTTCCCCGAAAATCCTTGCGTCTTCAAATTTAACGAAACGTATTAAAGACTCTAAGTGTTCGTTCAATTGTGGGAAGCGCAACTGATGAAGGTTCCCTAACCAGTAACAATATATATTATATGTATTGTCTTGCGTACAAAAGAATGACACCTCGAAGAGAGTTTTACAAATATTTTTGAAAAATGTGTAATCCCAAAGTTTTGGCTGGAATCGCTCCTTGTAAAATGTTTGATATAATAATTGGTTTATTGTTTTTTGTTAACTAAACGTTTCCGTCGTTTGCAGTTTCAATCTAGTTCATAAATATTTAAAAAAGAGATAACCCACATACCTACGAAAACTCCAGTCTTTACTATATGCTCTATTGTCCCCTAACTGATATTTTTTTAAATCAATGTATTCTACCATTTCCAACATGCAAAAACAAGTTATATAAAGGTATATGAAGTGCTAAACGACCGAAATAATGAGAATAAACCAAAAGAAAACTGAGTGGATAGGAAATAAAAGCAAGGTAAGAGATAGTATCTACAAAGATAATAAACCGACAACAAAAATCACTTTGTAGTATCCCAGGGGTGTAAAAATACCAAGGAAATGCCTTAATACGAGATGACACTTTGTTATTACTAAAATAACCGGCATAAACTGGTCCAAGCAACCTAATAATAGAATAACATGAAAACAAATGAGAAACACATATGAAACGGAAATTAAACCAGATAAAACTGTACAATATAGCTGAAGGTGATTACATTGTCAACCGCCTTACATTCGAATGCAAAATTTTAGCTCAATCATATAACGTACAAGAAAAATAAATAAGTTTTTTCTATAAACCATCTAAAATATTCCAAAAATTTCGAATTCATTCAGTTCAGTTCTATCATCTAGACCTTGATTCATCATCCGAAAATCTACGAGCTGCATTTCAATATGCCGAATTTCAACATGCTGAATGCAAGCATGCCGAATTTCAACATGCTGAATGCAAGCATGCCGAATTTTAACATGTCGAATGCTCACTTGACGAATGCCGAATATTCTCTAGTTTAATTTTACAATGCCAACCCCCGTTCTAGCGACATTAGGATACTCAATCTTGCGAGGTTCCCGGTATCAAAACCTTGCCACGGCTTTTTTCTAATTAATTTCTTCTGCTATCAGAAGATGGCGCTAAAATATACAACCAACAATACAATGATGACGTCACTTCGCTGACAGTTCCCCTGTCTACGCCTCTGCTAACCTCTACATCAAGTCACAGCAGTCCTACACAATACTCTACTCCGCGAACCCTCACCTCTATTAGCATCTGACACAACATAACCTCCATGACATTGCAGTCTGTCACCAACGGCTTTTCCAACCTAACCTCTTGGAGACCTTCTTCAAAATCAACGGTTAACCTCTTCAACATGTCGTATCAGCCTTAGTCGGGGCCCCTATCACAGCCACAGTCAACAGTTAACCTCTACGACTTGTCACAGCAGCCCTTGTTGGGGCCCCCGCAGTCCTATTCGCTTCATCACGGTCCGAGAACGTGGTTCACAAATTCAAACGACATCCTCGTTTGAATTCCATCACCGCTAAAAGCCAAAAAGGCCTTAAATATGTTCAATGCACCAGTATAAATGACGTTTACACCCGCACGTTAAGTCAAAATGGCTGTTTCTCACCCATAAACCGCAAAATCAGGCCCGCTAACGTTGGCGATTGTCGCGGTCGTCGTGGTAAATTTTCACTAATTTTTACCTTAGAATCTTTTATGAGAAATTACATGCATTTACTGATAAATTATTTTAAACCCAATTTGAAGGTAATACAGTAGTTACACTTTTAGTTAATATTTTGTAAAACCAATGAATCATCCCATTTAAACAAGGTCTTTTTGTTATTAATTAGGTGTTCGAGTTTTAGAATTAGGTGTTCATAGTAAGAATGAAGATCAAATAAATATTCAGCACAACTATAATAAGAAACTCTTATCAAAATTTATGAGTTCGAAAATTTATTACAAAATAAACAATCCAAACATAAAACATGCAATAAATGCATCGTCGCCATTAATATTCAAAGCCTGTCCATAGTTCAGTCTCATGGAGATCTCATGCCAGAAAGCTCTTTATCAGCAGAAAATCGCAAAACACTCCCCAATAGATGATACATCTGAAATATACGAACCGTACAGTCAATATTTTCAAAAGGAATTATCGACAATGTTCAACCGAACATCTGAAAATAATACATTCATCAGATCGATTTAACACCCACCCTCAATCGTGCGAGTCTATCATTTGCAGATAAAATATGTCATTTCCTGCGGTGCTGAGCACTAGAAGGTATACCTCGACAAATTTGCATAATGTAGCGAATCAAACGAACCTTTACGATTTATTCGAAACCGAGTAGTCGTCTTTGGTACTTGGGTGATGATGGAAGATAATTGTCAGCATTCTACTACGAATCGTTGAAAATAAATCCAAATCTATAACCTTAATAAATTTACTATTTTATTGAACCCAAAGATTCTTAACGGAGGCCCACACTTACACAAATTGACGCGAACGTTCTTACACATATGTCTATGGTAATGAAATGCAAAAACTTAAATTGCATTTGTTTCGACACTTCTGTCCGACCGGCACCACACTTCCGATTGATATCACACTAGGTTGATCTTTAAATGCCCATAATAATTAATTTTTTTTTTGTGTAAGAAACAGGAAACAGGTAATATATTAAGAGTCTCTTGGTGTATAAAAATTAATAACTTATAATTAAAAATCAAATATAACATCCGATTAATATGCAATACCTCCACACAATTTTCTATTTGCGATATTTTAAATTAGAGATTTGACATACTTCAGAATACTCTCTTCGAGGTGTCATTCTTATGTACGCAAGACTATATATATATATATATATATATATATATATATATATATATATATATGTTTCTGGTCAGGAACCTTCATCAGTTGTGCTGCTTCACACAATAGAATGTTCCCTCGAACATTTATGTATTTGATGCATAACAGTAAATTTGTACACGCGGGATGTAAAACCGACATCTAGGATTTTCGAGGAAACTAGATTCTGAATCTGGAGTTACGGAAGAACAGCAATTACACGAAACATCTTACATCTCGCGTCTCCAAACGCCAGAATAGGAAACAATGCAAGTTTAGAGATGATAGTGACAAAACAACGATGACAAAGTACAACTCTACAAAAAAAGGTTAACGTTATCACGTTTATAGATGAAGGCAAGGACGACAAAGTTATATTGGTATTAAACTGAAAATGTGTCCAGCAGAGGAGATGAAATAACAAATTCAAGAACTGACCAGAATGGCGCTGATGTAGAAAGAGGTTATGACGAATAATATTAATGGTATGCCAGCGGTTTTGTCCTTTTTCAACCAAGGTATGTAAAATACATACATTTTTTTTAAAATATATGTATATTCTAAAAACTTTAAGCCGTTATTTTTAACATCCACCCTCTTGCTATATCAGCTCCAATCTAATTTAATGCATTGTGACGCAACCTTTTTTTAACATTGTTGGATTAAATTAGACTTTAACACCTAATTTGATTGTCTGTAGATGCTAAGATATTGAAAAAATGTGTACTTACATAATATTCCCATAATTTAATCTGATATAATTAAAATCATCTTATTACGTATTGTCCGAATATTAAAGTACGTTAGAATTATTATAATTCATTTTTTTATTTTTATTAAAAATTACTTACACATCATATGTTGTTTTCTGAACGATAGTTGTGGCATCTAGGGTTTTTATTTTTTCTGAGTTTTTTGGGAATAAAACCACATAAACTTAAAGTTCTGTATATTTCAAAAAGTCCAAACGTTACAAGGTCTAAATCAGTTTTACAAATGGTCCTAAAACAAATCAAGAAAAAATAAAAAAAATCTAATGATAATTGTTTCAACTTCTTCCAAAATGAAAGAAACTTTGTTATTTCACATGATTTTTAGAATTTATAGTGCTACCCGGTATATAGCAAATTTGCAGTAACTTCCCTTAGTTACATGTTTGATTGCCAAACATTAATGTCAAATTGTGATTTAATAAATTTGTATACTCTCTTCGAGGTGTCATTCTTTTGTACTCAAGACAATAGATATATATATATATATATATATATATATATATATATATATATATATAATATATTGTTTCTGGCTAGAGAACCTTCATCAGTTATGCCTCCCACAATTGAACGTCCTCTCGAACACTTCTTTATGTATTTGATACATTTCGTTAAATTTGGAGACGCGAGATGTTAAGAACGACATCTAGGATTTAACGAAATGTATCTAATACATAAAGAAGTGAAGCTCAATTTGGCAATATCTGTTTTTTTCTAGGTCATTGAAATATGAAAATACTAATCCGTATATCGAGTTCTGCAGATCTACATCAAATCACGTACAAGATCAGAAAAGTAATAATGCCACATAAAAAATGCAATTTTCATGTTTTTTTCTACACTTGTGTTAATGTTTTCCGACCAGACTGCACTCTCTTACTATCAAATGATCTCTGCGCAACGGTTCTTTTCGCTTTGTGCCTACAGTTTTACACCTTGTTTTCAGTGACCAGCAGTAATCAGCAATCATAGCAACATCAGAACAGCAACATCAGCCTTTATAGCACTTTTCCATTTCTTTTATGACATGATCGAAGCGCTCGCCTTGTTCTTCAATGTAATCGCCACAATTTTCTGGAAATCGGTCCAATCGATTATGCAGGAAGTGCAATTTATATATCATCAGGCATCCCATTTTTCCAAAATTCTTAATCATTTCGGTTATTAAAACTTTATAATTTTCACTTCTGTTGTTTCCTTATTTGTTTTCCACTACTTACTTAAAGCTAAACCATCTTTCAATGGATTTGAAAAAGCCACAACGTTATTGATTTGATCTTCAAATGACCTTCACCTTGAGCTGATAAAGGTCAAACGAAACCGGATTCGTATTTAGTATTTTGAAAAACCCATGTATGCATTTTTCAGATTATTTTGACCCTTTTTTCAAAATTTTATCTTCGAATGACATTGTCCTTGAGCTGTCAAAAGTCAGCCGACGCCCGATTCGTACTCAACAGTTTTCTGAAAAAAACATGTGTGCATTTTTTCAGAATTTTTTAAACTTTTCTCAGAATTTGACCTTCTAAGGACCTTCACCTTGAGCTGATAAAGGTCAACCGACCCCGAATTCATACTTTTAGCATTCTGAAAAAGTCATGTATGAATTTTCCAGTTTGTTTGAGCTTTTTTCAGAATGTGACCTTCAAAAACGTTCTGATGCAAAAAACACGGTCACAGATCCAGAATCAGCGACCCGAAAAACACTTCGTGAACGTTGACTTTTTTTATTTCGTTTGCCAGTGTTATTTTATAGATGCTTTTTATATGTATTACGTCTAAAATAGCAAATAATTTAGTTTTTGCTTTTGTACCAAATTGGGTGGAACCGAGCAGGCCGGTATATAAAAATTCCTTAGACCCGTTGATTTTCATATCCCGGGAGATAGATTTTGCGCTTATCATGAGCCTTATCACTTCAATCCCCCCCTCCCTTGCGGACAGCTACAACTCCAAAATCTTAAATGTGAATAGAGGTCGAGTGATGCGTTAATATAAAGTTAATCAACATCCCTGTATACGGCATTTTGCAAATTATTATTAGAGCCTATCGATTCAGCATTGACAGGAACAATTGAAAATATTAACAATTAAAATGCAGAAGAATTGACATCATCATCAAGATGGTGCAGAACCTCATTATAATCTTGCTCGATGGATTGGACGAAGAAGACCTTCGAGATCATCGGACTTCACCACCTTAGTTTTATGCTTTAAGACTGCTTAAAGGCTTCCATTATATGGCATGTATTTCATTAGTAATTGTAGTATGTACCGTTGTCATGTTGCCTCTGATAAATTACTAAAGTTGATCTACTACCACAAGAAACAGCTCCCTTAAACACACCATCATTCTCAATGAATATTGGGATCAGTCAAACAGTGTTCAACAACTTTGAGTATAATCAATTAATGTGCTGCCTTGGCCACCAATATCTCCTAATCTATTGCCCGCTGAACATGTATGAGATGTTATGGGTGTACTAGCTATTTCAAATTTGTCCCTTCCACGTCATACTCTAGAGGCACTTTGTCTCCAGGTACAGAGAGTATGAGAAATCTGTCATTTCACTTGTGGCATAACTGGCGAGTTAATGGGGGTATAGCGCAGAGCCTGATCCAGAGACCAGTTTTAGGGAGGGGCGATCTAGTGCGTCAGATGGGGCGATCTCATACAAAATTAACCTAAGTGGGGGTAGGTTTCTGTATAGCTTTGAACACATTGTATTTCCTGACTTATTGTTTTACAGTAATTACTTTATTTTGAATTCATCCACTGACTTTGTTGGTCTCAGAGACTATCGCCCTCATCACCTTCCTTCTGGATCCACCCCTGTCATAGCGTATTGTGGATACTTAATTCATCACTTGTTTTTCGGATTTTAATTATCCGAATCCCTTCACATTTTGATCATTTTTGCCAATATAATGCACATGTAAACCAAATTTTATTGTCAGAAACTGCTTACAACTGGATGTGAAAGTCTGAATTATATATCACCTATTACATAATGAAGAACTACAAAATTACCACAGGTGCATCATGGTCATGGCTTACGTCATAGAAAACTTCTTGTGAGGTAAGAAAATAATTAAGGATGCTCTCCATCATCAACACATACATCTTCTTCCTCATGCAAATAAAACCTAAAAGATGCACACACACATACCCTTCTTTCTGCACCACTACATCTATATTTCATGCCTTGACGTAGAACGATTTATATTTTATTAACATAACTAATAACAGAGCCATAAAATTTACTGCACTCGGGCAGTGATAAGTTCTACGCCTTTCTTGACTGTGTGCTCATACAATGTCACTATTAATTAACAATCTTTCAAATGCAATAGATTTTAAAATGCACCAATGTAGTCGTTTAAATGAAACAGAGCGCGGAGCATTGAGTGCAAGTTTCAAAAGCAGTAAACTATGGTAAACGTCTACTTCAATCATACCGCGAAATAAAATTAGATCGGATTAATAAAGTAGTAAATTACTTGTAAAACGTTAATTTACGTGGTTTGAGAATAAGTTAATAATAAACTAGCATAAGAACTAAAAATTACCGAAGGGTATTGCAAATTGTTTTATTGAACAGTTGGTTAATATAGCTGATTCTGGCAAATGAACTTAAAAGCATTTAGCAGGATATTTATTGCTACTTGAAATGTTATGAAATTGGCTTTGCTTAACATTAAAAACGTGTTTAAAATCTTATTCTGTTATGAAATTAAATAACACGACACTGTGAAGACCTTAAACCAACGGCTCATACAGATTTTGTATACAAATTTTCCATAATCATCCAACTATTTGACATTTTAAGGATTGAATTGGAATAGAATAGGTAATTGAAGTTAAACAGAATACTTACAGGGATAATTGCCGGCAAAATTATTTTGATTATTTAATTGAGTTTTCTCTCCTCGTAGTGATGTTTGAAAAACAGAGGAGTTCAATAATTTAAAAAAGTGTAGTAAAAGTCTTCGTTATACAAATAATGGACCAAATTTACCAAGATTGTTGCAACTAAAGTACAAAATGAAAAATTTTATACCAAAGGAAAGAGCATGTTTCAAGGTTTTGGTGGGCAATGATGGTTCCAGAAGCGGCCGGTAGAGTTCGTGCAGTAATAAGTCGTCATTCGTTTGTCTTGAAGTTTTCTGCGTTCGTAAAAAGTCAGTCACAAATTCTAGTGCATCTGGCATTTTATACAAAATTCGGTATTGAAACACTAATTTAATTTAATATTTAAAAATTACTCGACTTCAAATGGCTTAAAATAAAAACAAATCGTGTGCATTCAATAAATATTTTCTGACATATTTTTTATCTGATTTAAGATGTAACTCTATTGATTACTTTAGCGTATTCTTATCTCTCCCTCTCTCTTTAATTAGTATTTTTTTATATCATCCACATATTTTATGACTTTTTTATTTGTTTTATTACTTTTTTATATTTCAATCATCCTGTATATGCAACTGCTTCTAACATTTTTTGAACCCTCCGCTGTATAACTTGAATATCATTACTGTATATGCTTATTTAACCATTTTTTTAAGTTTTTTATCCACCCCTTATAACTATAGTTTTACTTCACTCTTATTTCAACCACCTTGTATACGCAACTACTTAACTGCCACCCAATACAACATTTTTTGAACAATCCTGTATAACTTTAATTCAATTTCAACTTATATTTCAACCATCCTATTATGAAACTGCTTATGTACCACTTAATATCTCATTTATTTGTTAATTTTTTATAAACCCACCTGTCTAACTGTAATTTAATTTCGCCCAATATTTCAACTGCCTACATTACTTGCTGCTTGAATTTCGATGCACGCACACATCTACCACCGTGTATATAGAAAACATCGCTCACCAAAAAAAATATTTTCGATTCACTAATGGAATATGTTGTACCATTTCAGGCGACTGCAATGAAAACCGTTACAAACACCCTGTACGATATACTTTCATGGCCATCTTCACATTTAAGCTAAATATTTATGATGAAAATTTGACATTTGATTTGATTGATCTTTACCGTGTTTTTGCAAATATTTTTACGATATTCGGAAAAACGGTATGTTTAACGTTATAGATAATTATACGCAATCAAGCTGGAACATCTCTTTGTAGAATACAATTTAAAATATTCAAATTGATTGAGCCGTTATAGAAAAAACAGGGTAGATTTATTGAAATTCACTGAAATTTAGTCCTTCAATTACTGTTATTTCTATTTTCAAGAAAACCGTAAATCTCGTGTTATAGAAACTTATATGGCACCGTTCTCTAATATTCCTTAATACAATGCAGTTTAAATCATCACATTTGCCCAAGCTAGTTTTGAATAATCACTGAGCCTACATAAAAAAACAACGAATTGATAACCTCTTCCTTTTTGGAAGTCGGTTAAAAGGCATCTAGCGTTGGTTTACGCGGTTTCACCAAAATGTGTGTAAAGGGTTGGCCTCGTGTGTCAGAGAATGATGTCAAGAGTCTGAAGAATGTTTTGTTCGCAGAGTAAGTAAATTTACCAATATAGCTTGTACAGAACTTGGGAAATTCTTATGCAGGCTCTTAACCCTATTGACAAAAAGATGGGTAACGAATTTTACGATTATATGCTAGGAATGATGGAGGATGACGCGTTTCTGCAGCGTTTCATCTTTTGCGATGAAGCAACTTTCCACCTTTGTGGAAGAGTCGATAGACATAATGGGGTTTCCAAAAATCACATTTAACATTTCAACACGAAATAGACTCACCGAAGGTAAACGCCTACTGCCCAGTATCTAGTACAAAGGTTTATGGACCATTTTTCTTTGCAGAAAGAACTGTAACTAAAACAACGTACCTGAACATGCTGACACAATGACAAGCTAAGGAGAATTCACAGGACTTCATTTTCCTACAGGACGGAGCTCCGCTACATTGACACCGTCATGTACGAGGCTTTTTGAATTCCCTCTTTAGCGCTGGACAGGTCTCAGGGGAAACCTGGCTCTACATTTCTCGTCACCGAGATGTCATGATCCACCCTATGTGACTATTTCTTACGGGGTTATTTTAAGGAAGCTCTTTATGTGCCACCTCTTCCAAAACTCTGGAAGATCTGTGAAACCGTATAACAGCTGCCATGAACTCACTAACAATAAATTCACTTGCTTGTGTGTTTGACTAGTTTGGCTACAGCAAAGTTGTGAGCAGACGGTAGTATTGCAAAAAAACTTTCAAAACTTCCGCTTCCTGTTAATATAAACATTGTTTATTTTGGATTTGTACTTTAATAAATATTTATCTTTAAAAATGGATTTCTTCGTTTATAATAACCCGGTATAAAAACAGTCGAGCAGGATTAACAGAATGAACTAGTTTTTCTTTTTGTTTCGATTCTTTCTTAGAAATCATTATTTTTCTTGAAGGGATTTGTGATATTCGTGTTAGAGTTTCTGTTTTTCAGTAATCACTGAGAGTAGAAAACACACATGAACAATCAAAATAGCTATTCTGAATACTGAATTGTTGTGGCCGATGTTTTTTCGTTTTTGTGTTTCCTCAAAAAAGCTATTTACTCCCTTAATCATTCAGAAACTACAAAAGTCTATCAAATTCTTAAATAACAAATGACATTGACATATAAATTTAAAAATACATTTTTGTAAAAACAAGAGCCGACTTCAAAATAATATAAATAAAATAGAAATAATATTTTTTCCGTCAACAATTAAATACTTTTTTTGAAGTCAGTGCCAAGTTAAAGTAGATTTTCGGAAAATGCATTAATAAGGTGAACCTTGCAACTTTGCTGTTCAACTTGGTTCCGACTTCAGAAAAACCATTTAATTATTGTAGGTTTCCATATCGTTTTGTCTCCATTAGTCATTTATCTGAATGCGAAAAATTAATGGAAGGATACTGTATAACCCCCAAACAATTCTTTACTAAACCCGCAATAATGTAAATCTGGCAGTATTTTAAAATTTCAGTCTCGGTTACTGCAGTAATTATGAAGAAATAATTTGCAATCAGTCCAGAAAAATAATGGAAGTGCCACAGCAATTAACACAAAACAAGACTAATAACTTTTGTAACAAGTAATGGTACATGATATATTATGGTGAAATGAGAATTTACTTTCGAATTCAATTAAGGGTATGTATATTAATGTAATTGTTATGTATTTTGTTGGAGAATTTATATAGTCGGCATTTTAAAAGCCCTCGAAAATGCGAACTCCCACAGACACATTTTTTCAGTTGGTGATTGTTATTAAGCGTATTTCTTTATATTTAATTTTCTTTATACATAATAATTGTTATATCTGGTTGATAATTATGAAACAATTCGGCAATAACAAAATGACTGACTTATACTTTATACTTCAAGGGTAAGTTGTTTTGATTATGCTATAAATATTAGAAAATTTTAAACTTCGTATCAACTGTAGTAATATTGTTAAGCCGAATAAGAATTCAAATATTCCTCAGTTCATGAGGAAAGAAAAACTAGTGACATACTAGTATTCGAAAAAAAAGTTTTATTTAACTGCAACTATTTTTTAACAACATTGGAATTTGTATACGTTGGTAAACAACCAAAACCCTTGGAAATCGCAGCTGATTTCCGCAATACGGTAGGCTTCAAGAAGGTGGGATGATCTCACTTTTTTTGAGTATTTCAGAGTAGGTGAGTTTGAAAAAAAAGCAAATAAATATTCACTCAAAGAGCTTGAAGAAAAGTAACTTTAAGCCTTAAATTAACAATTTTTATTCTAATAGTCCAGGAAATATTATATGCCACAAATGATCAATAAAACATTTTAATAAATATATATAACCGAGTTCTAACTATAACAAACAAGCTAAAAATAATTATAACAAAATACAACTCTAGCAAATAAATAACACATTCAATGTTGTTAGGTACCTACTCAGGAAGTAAAAAATGTAAACATTAAAAGGTGCTCATTCTGTACAAATTAATTACCTACCAATCTAGTATGTTTTTGAAGCCGGTGCCAAGAAAATTTAAAATCCTTCATTGCGTACTTATCTACTAATTCATCAAACTTGATTGTTGCTTGGCACCTTTTAATGTTTACATTTTTTACTTCCTGGTTAGGTACCTAACAACATTGAATGTGTTATTTATTTGCTAGAGTTGTATTTTGTTATAATTATTTTTAGCTTTTTAGTTATAGTTAGAAGTCGGTTATATATTTTTTAAAAATGTTTTATTTTCAACTTTTTAGTTTTTTCACAGGTAGTTTTCATTCTTTATTTTTTATTTTGTATGTATAACCTTAATAGACAGAACCAGGTAACATGGAAAGCCTCAACATTACACAATGATACTTTCTCATTTAAATTGAAGAAAATGTACTAGTATATACGTTGACTTAATAAACCCAAACTATATTTATGCCTTGTAACCTTTTTCCAACTCTTTTGACAACCCTGTATAACTACAGATAATTCCACTCCAACCTATGTACCAACCATCCTGTACATAGGAATGCCCACGGACAAGCATAAATTTGTTACCTGCCCTCTATAGGACGGAGTAGAATCCATCCCATATTTACGGAGTCAAATCCGTCCTATACTTCAACCATAGTATATAACTCCTTGTGGGCTACCCCATAATTTATTTCATTTTTAACATTTTATATTATCGCCCTGTGTAACATTAATTCCTCTCCACACTTTATGCAACTTCTTATGGGCTATAAAAGGAATAATTTTTTAATCACACTGTATAAATATAATTCAACTCCAGCATATATTTCAACCATCCTGTATATGATTTACTTATGTCCACATCATATAACAGTTTTTTAATAACCCTATATAATTTTAATTTCCACATTTTTATACCACCAAACATCCACTCCACCCTATATTCCAACCATCCTGTATATACGGTTGCCTATGGACCACTATCATTCTAGTCCGTCCTATTTTTCAATCTTCATATAAATGCAACTCCTTCTACCACTTTACTTTGTGATTTTGTTTGCTATAACTAAACACCCTGTCTATAAACGAACCAAAAGCAGTTTAAAATTTGACATGTGTTGTCAAAATGGAAAAATTTGCATTTAAATAGGTATTTGCCTGCAATATAAACAAAACGAACTTGGTATTCATTGATTTAAGAAGCCAATTAAAACTTCCAGTGCCTAAAATTCCCGCACTATTACGTTGGAATTAAAATATTTATGAGGAAATGTCCGTTATGTCATTTCGATGAAATGTTTGATAAGAATTTTGGAATTTTCGGCGATTTTCTGCAAAACTGCAAGTCGCACGTCACAGAAAAGTATATGAGATCACCTAAGGATCTTCCTTAATAGGTTAAATGTTAAACAACTATGCACATCCATAAGGAGTTATCGAAAAATCGACTAAAATATTAGGGATATTGGTCGATTTCCATGCAAGCATGTGTTCATTCACAAATTTTATCACTTTACCAATAGAATTCTTTTCCAAAATTTGAATTTTCACCAATCCGGATATATACTCTATTAAACAAGACCATATTTATTCAAAACGGTGCACCACAGGAGAAGAAATCAGGTAACATACATACAAAAAAAGCGAAAAAAAATACGCGACGAATTGATAACCTCCTCCTTTTTGGAAGTCGGTTAAAACATGACACTCCCACCACGGTAAAAATTTTAGTGACGTCAAATTTCAAAATGTTGAATATTTATAATTTGGAAGTTTGCGTTGGGCGATGTTTTGGGAAAAACTCTCCAATTGAGTGTTGAGGCACTCGTTCACTGAATTGTAACCAAATAATTGACATGATCAACAATTGATTTACAATTTTGGATTAGTAGAATAGATTTCAGTTAAATTTACTTAGTTTTATTGAAGCAATATCGAAGGATATAAAAGCATTTCCATTTCAGGTACACTACTTGTTTTCCAAGATGAAATGAATCAGGTTAATTTCAATTTTCTAACATTTATTGAAAAACTCTTTACAGTAAAGTCTCTTTTTGATACACCTCAATCACACAATATATTTAGTGTACTACATAACATTTTTCAAAAACTCTGTATAACTATAATTCTATTACAACTGCTTATGAGCTATAACATTTTTTTAACTATCCTGTAGATCTATAACAAAATGTATTGCCATGAAATGATAACAACCCATAAGACTCCATGTGTGCTCTAAATTTACATAGGAAGTCATAATTTTTTTAACATCCATAAATCACCTAACCTGTTTTTTTTTAATTTAAAAACTTGAAGATCCAGATGTGAAAATCAATGCTAGAAAAATATGAAACAGCCCTGAAATACTTATAATATACATGCATTTGTACTGAAAGAATATTACAGTAGCAGTTTCACTCATAAATAAGTCACCAAATCACCTGGCATTGAACGCCTTGAAACTTCATCAGTTGTCATAATTGTTACAATCTGTCACTTAGTTTTTTAGTATCTAAATTTTTCAGTAATTCGATTATCCTGATGATGAGACCATCACCAATAGATTTCCAGACGTCAAAATCCCGAACTTGGTAAATTTCATCAACATCGTCTGACCCGTTTTCCAGACGTCAATTAGTCAATTGTTGTATGTAACCGGTTGGAGTGTAAATATTTTGAGGAATGACAGTTTAGGTAAAAACAAGTAAAAAAGTCTATTTTTACAAAAACGCTATAGTTTTATCAAAAATCACAAATTTTGCACCAATTTTTATGGTCACCTACAGCTTGCAAACTGCTTGTAAAGCCTTTCTATGCCTTCACTAATCCCAATTTCATTAAGAAACCATTTTTTTCAGTTTTCAAATTAAATGAAAACTCGACATAAATCTACCTAGTAGATATGGCAACATGGCGCATCGCGTAAACGGGTGGTCGCATGTTTATAACGTTTAACTGTAGTTTTTTAATTTTCAGCGTCGTTTTTTTTTCCTAAGGTGTTTGTAGAAAAACTGGCTAAAGACGTGTAGTTTGTGCATTTGTGCAGTAATGTGTTTGAATAGCTGTTGTTGTTACAATTTTGGATTTTATTGATTGTGTAAGTGGGTACATTATTATCCAACATAATTAATAATATGATTTAATTAATTAGTTTGGAAAAAATTAGGTACTCGAGAGATCTTTTGAAGTATTTTGTGTAAAGTTATTCTTAAATCATAAGTAAAATGCTTTTTATTCTTGTTTTCTTTAACTTAATATATAAAAGAATTACGAAAATTTTAATGTTTGCTTGCAAACATTAGTCTTATGAACGATAATGTTTTGAAAACTTTTATTTTTTAAATGTTTCATTTACCCAAATCAAGCAAGTCGTCGACAAATCATAATTATTCAATACACAACTGTGCAGTAAAACTTCCTTCCTTAGAGTCTTTTTTTTAGTAGTAACAGAAAAAAGTAAAAGTGAGTGTATGGCCCAGTAAGCGATGTTGGGGCATTGACAATAATTTACTTAACATTTGTGTTGGTTATTAATGCACATAGACCATTTATTTAAAAAAAGTTTTTGTTTGATTTTATGTGGACTATCTCCACCTAAAACATATGCGCCCATACTGTTTACACCCTGTATATATACATATATATATAATTACTGGCAAGGAACAGTCAGATATTGGATGTGAGGTAGGAGTTAAGTAAGCAATGCAGGATTTTAGCTTTGCTTGGCAGCAACTTCAAAAATATACCAGCTTGATATGTAATTAATTGAATGAGCACCTTTATCATTTTTACATTTCTTGTGTAGATACCTAACAACATTGAATTTGCTATTTATGTTTTGTTAATTATTTTCAACTGTTTAGTTCTACTTGAAAGGCAGTTAATATTTTAAAAAAACGTATTATTTTACATGTATTTGAATGGGAGTTAGTTAATTTTTCTCCCTCCGTACTCCTCGCATAGCTCTGAGAAATTCTCAGTACTTTAAGAAAATCACAAATTTTCAAATTTCCATAGATGTATCCTATTATAGGATACCTATTAATCTTTTAATATTTTTTTCTTATATGTTCATCTGGTGAGTATGTACATGGTTTGGGTTGGAATGAGCCAATAACACTGATTTGCAAAGTAAAGAAAAACATATTTTCAGGTTTTTAAGGGTACTTTTACATTCCAACTTTTATAAATTAAAACTAAGGCATTGGTACCTCCCTTCTGTACACCAAAAACACCTCTAAATGTTAATCAATTCTGCATTACCAGATATTCTCTATTAAATCCCTATAGATTTAAACATAACTCTCCCCTTTTACTACACTATAATTTATTGGCAATATAAATTATGCTAATTCCCCATTTTCCGACTAATAATCTAGACCATAACATATATTATTCAAATTCAAACAAGCACTCGCAGTCTAAATTATTGAGTTGCACACACATACACATGGCAGGATAATTTCAAATTTATATATATTTATCCACATATATTTATAAAGCCAATTATCTCTGTGTTTTCTGTATAAGGTCATCTCACCGGCGTTATTGCCCTCATGTTTTATTAACAGGGGTTTAATGGTGGTTTTCTCGAAAGAAAAAATACCCAGTAGCTCCATTAAAGTACTAGCTGTTAATAGGCTAATACTAATTTGCCTCGTTTGTGGCATTCGCTTGAGATTAGTTTCTTTTTGTAGCATAAGTAATGTGCTTGTTAGTGTGAGGTTGATGAAGAGAAATACTTTGATAAATCGCTATACGATAACCTACCGTAGTTAACACAGTTCAACCAGTGGTGTAGGCATAAAGGGGTAGTAAGTCAAGGCGGACTTTAAAGTTCTAAATTCGAACTTTGTTTTGAAAACTCTCAATCGTTAATTGCTTAAAAGTCACAACACTTTTTGAACGTTGGCCCACATTTACATACATGGTAATGAAATGCAAAAATTGCATTTAGTGCGACACTTCGTTCCGACCGACACAAGACTTCCTTGATCTAAGAATACCAAAACTTAGTTTTCGGTGTAAGAAACAATTTATGTATTAAGAGTCGCTTTTTTATAGAAAATCAATTAATTAATGTAAAAAATAAATATAACAATAAATTAATATACAATACAGGCACAAAATTTGCTTTTTGTTCTAATTTTCAATTAGAGACTTTACATACGTCAGGTTACCTAGAGTTTCTAACAGTAGTAATCAAAAGTGGGAAATAAAGTACGTTGATTATGCCTCTATTCTTAGAGGGTGGCTCTAAATTTCCTGTTAATGAAATTGATGATATTTTTTCATAATTAATTCATTTTAGCATATCTTAGTGTAATATAAGTTTCACTCAATCTTAATAAAATAAAATATCAAATTATCTCACCTCTAATAAAACTATTTTATTTGTTACTGATGTTGGTACCAGTAACAATTCTTTTTCGCATAGTACTTATGCGAATATAGCACATAGTAAAGTAAAATTATGGCTATACAGAATGGATAAAAAAACTTAAAAAGTATTAAATAAGCATATGTAATGAGGATATTCGGGTTATATGGCGGAGGGTTAAAAAAATGTTAGAAACAGTTGCATATACAGAATGATTGAAATATAAGGTGGAGTGGAATTATAGTTATAGAAGGTGGATTAAAAAATGTTATACATAAGTAGTTTCTTATAATTGGCATATTGGGCATAGTAAAATTATAGATATACAGGGTGATTTAAACACTAGGGCGGTTGCAACATCGTGTAAAGTTGAATTATAGTTGTACAGGGTGATTCACAAAATGATAGACAAGCAATTTAAATTGTTGCCAAATAATAAAACAAATAAAAAAGTTAAAAAATATGTGGATAATATAAAAAAAATACAAACTAGAAAGACAGGGAGAGATAAGAATACAATCAAATAATCAATAGAATTGTACCTTAAATAAGATAAAAAAAGTCAGAAAATATTGATTGCACACACAGTTTCTAAACGGTTTTTATTTTAAGCCAGTTGAATTAGGTTCTTTTTAGGGTTCCGTATATACAATATACGGATACCCTTATAATATTACTCCGGATTTCTGCTTCTGTCACATCACAGCAATTTTCTCCTAAACTACTGGACGGGAGAGATTGAAATTTGGCATCAATGTATAGTTTGGTTACCCGATCAGGAGTACATATCCTAAAAGAAGAAATTTTGATTTAAGGGGTACTTTTGGGGGGAAAAACTCCCCCTGATCTCCGAAACTACTGAGCCTAAAATTTTGAAAAAAAAAGGGAAATATAGAGGGTTCCCCGAACTGAACAGGAAAAATAAGGAGAAACCAATATTATTAATTTTGGGGGGCAAATTATAGAATTAAATGAAAATTTAAAAATAAAAACTTTTCAAACGCATCATGTAATACATCAAATGAAAGGTCTCATTTTGAGGAACACAAATATATTTTTTTCTATTTAAAAAAATAGTTAAAAATATATTAACGAAATAAACCAAAATTCACCCATCCCCCCATTTATCTCTGAAACTATACATCGTAAAGTTTTGCAAAAAATTAGAGGTATAGGGTCCGACCAGACGTATACTTGCAAAATACGGAGAAACCTCTCCTTTTAATTTTGGGGGGCAAATTACAGAATTAAATGGAAAATATAAAATTTAAATTGTTTTTAATGCATCATGTTATATATCAAATGAAAGGGCTCATTATGGCGAAAACAAAATATATTTTTTTCATATTTTTATAATAAATAAATTAAAAGATATTAACAAAAATAAAAACATACCCATTCCCCCCTTTATTCCCCAAACAATAAGACCTAATTTTTTTTTGTTAACAGGAAAAATACGAAGAAATCCCTAACCCTAACCTATCATTAATATTGGAAGCTAAATTATAGAATTAAACCGAAACTAAAAAAATATTGTTTAACGCATCATGCAATACATCAAATGAAAGGGCTAATTTTGAGGAATACAAATATATATTTTTTATATTTTTAAAATTAATTGTTTACAAGATATTAACATAAAGATATAAAAAATTCTCATTTCTCGCTTTATTTCCCTAACCATACTACCTAAAACTGAAAATAATTAGGAGTACTATGGCTCACTTGAAATTTATAAGAAAAATTATTAGAAAACCCTTATAGTAATTTTAGCGACAAATTATAAAATTAAATGGAAAATAAAAATTCAATTTTCAAACGTATCATCTGATAAAAGGCTCATTATGGGAATTACAAATACATCATATTTTTAAATCATTGGTTAGATTATAATAACAAAAGTATTAAACATCGACTTTATTCCCACTTTAGAAATTACACTATTTAAATTTTGAAAAATATATTTTATTTGTATTTTTAAATAATTTGAATACCAGATTTAATAATTTATAATTTAACAATTGACCTATTTTGCCTTTATCTTCCAATCTACAGAGCCTCAAAATTCAGAGCGTAGATTATAAAAGGCTTCCTTGACAGTTAATTAGTAAAATAAAACTTTAATATTAATTTTTGTGGCCCAAATTAGATAATTAAATACATATGTATTCTTATAAAAATCAAGTGAATTCTGAAGCAGTTAAAATAAAAAGTCTGGGTGGAAAATTAAACTGTATCTTCTTTATAAGTTTAAAACGCTTCCTCTAAAAATATATCAGAAAAAGTTACTCATTCCCTGCTTTTCTGAAATTGGAATATTAGAATCTTGAAGATGGTATGGAACCCTTAGTATGCGAGTCCAACGCACTTGACCAAATTATTTAAATATAAATTACTGGTTTAAATGATTAAAAGAAAAAAAAATAGAAAAACTTGTTATGTAGCAATATGAAATTCAAACGTCCTGTATGTAATATTACTAGATCTTTCAATTTTATATATCAAATATAGGAGTAACCATTTAAAAAAATGTGTATATCATCATACAGGACACATTAATGACGCAATGAGAAATTTGTTTAGGTCCAAATATGCGCATTATTTAATTAAGGTTGATAGCTTTTATTTGGTATATTCAATACTTATCGTGCACACTGTAACCAACGTACAGTGTTCCTAACATCATGATGCACCGGGCTGGCCCAATGTGTGCCTGAATATATGCTATTAAAAATAAGTCTATTAGAATGGAGTCAAATAAGCAAAATGTTAAAAGACAGCTTATGTTACCAATAAAATACCATTTAATTACTGCTGAAACTAGTCTCGATTCTGTTATTTATTTAATTAGCTAATTAATTAATGATATTAATCCATGTAATTTTTGTTCTATAATCATAATGATCGTATATCAGAAAATAACGGCTTCAATCATCAACTTTACGCAATACATTAGATAGTCACCATGGACTGAGAATATTTCGGTGGAACAGTTTCCCCCTCTAATAGATATGAGAAGAAAATTATTACCACCAATAAACTAATAATGAGAGACAATTAAAATGTAATTATTAAGAATCTGCGAGTTTAAGACATAACAAAAATCATTCTTCCCATGAAATTTTTTTGTTTTCTGTGGTTCGATAGCTGAATAATTTTAAACTTCTAAAGAAACAAATATACATATCGAATTTTGCTTATTTTTGAATAGATACAGGCTAAGGCAATGACAAACAAACAGAATTTTATAGTATGTTATCACATAATTAAAAACTGTACGCCATATTTAGGAAAGGGTTAAAGTTACTGAAATATTGGAAATTTTAATTACTTTCGTAGTCATTCCTTAATATTTAAAATAAAACATTTTTTAAAAAAATATAACCGATTTCCACCTATAACTAAAAAGCTAAAAATAATTATAACAAAATACACATAACACATTCAATGTTGTTAGGTACCTACCCAGGAAGTAAAAAATGTAAACATTAAAAGGTGCTCATTCTGTACAAATTAATTACCTACCAATCTAGTATATTTTTGAAGTCGGTGCCAAGCAAATCTAAAATCCTTCATTGCGTACTTATCTACTACTTCATCAAACTTGATTGTTGCTTGTTGTTTACACTGTATAAATATAATTCAGTATATATTTCAACCATCCTGTATATGATTTGTTTACGTCCATATCATATAACAGTTTTTTAATCACCCTATATAATTTTAATTTTACATATTTTCCAATATTTTTAAACCACCAAACGTCCACTCCACCTTATATTCCAACCATCCTGTGTATACGGCTAAACGACCTTAGCTATATTTCAACCATCATATAAATGCAACTTCTTCTATCACTTTACTTTGTGATTTTGTTTGCTATAACTAAACATCCTGTGTATAAACGCACCAAATAGCAGTTTAGAATTTGACATGTGTTGTCACTGACGGCCGAGAGAATATGACAACTAAAAGCACCGTCTTCGCAAAATGGAAAAAGTTTCATTTAAATAGGTATTTGCCTGGTATACAAACAAAACGAGCTTGGTACTCATTTATTTAAGGTGCCGAAAATAATATGCTTTACTACCTATATGCTTGAGATGTATATAGAACATTTGCAAATTCGCAAATAAACTTCCAGTGCCTAAAATTCCCGTACTATTACGTTGGAATTAAAATATTTATGAGGAAATGTCCGTTATGTCATTTCGATAAAACTTTTGATAAGAATTTTGGAATTTTCGGCGATTTTCTGCAAAACTGCAAGTTGCACGTCGCAGAAAAGTATATGAGATCACCTAGAGATCTTTCTTAATAGATTAAACGTTAAAAAAACTATACACATCCATAAGGAGTTTTCGAAAAATCGACCAATATGTTAGAGATATGGGTCGATTTCCATGCACGTATGTGTTCATTCACAAATTTTATCACTTTACCGATAGAATTCTTTTCCCAAATTTGAAGTTTCACCAATCCGGATATATACTCTATTAAACAAGACCATATTCATACAAAACGGTTCACCACATGAAAAGAAATCAGGTTACATTCATACAAAAAAAAGTAACAAAAAATACCCGACGTATTGATAACCTCCTCCTTTTTGGAAGTCGGTTAATAAGAGGCTTATTTTGCTTGCCCTTTCACCAATAGAGAATATTTATATTTGTGGGTTGTTCATGCTTCGGAAATTTATCTGCCATGTTCGTCTACAAAACGGAATAGACAAAATTATTGTGTGCTTCTCCACTATGGTGTATTTCTTTACGTATCAATTTAGGCAGTTACTAGTTATTGTTTCTGGAAAGAGACGCTTGTGTGGGGAATTAGAAATAATGTATTTTGGAGAATATCAACAAATGTATGTCGAATTTTTAAAGGAAAATGCATAATCAATAATAAATATAAATAAACATAAAATTTAACACTTCTTAGAGTTATTTAAATGCAGGATAAGAACTGAGAGGGTGGGAGGATTTTTTGAGAAGGAATTTAATTTTCTGCTAATAGGAATTAAATGCACTGAACTTTTTACTGAGAAATTTTGTCTCATTTAAAATAATCAGAAACCTCCTAAAGTGTCACTGGCAATGTTTATTAATTTTAGTAAGTAGGATTGACGGGTGTCTTGTTAGCAAAAATTAGCAAAAAATAATTAAATAAAATAGGTGCGGTTTTTTAACATTTAACACTGTGATGAGCACCTTGACTATAAATGACCCGTAACAGTTATTTTACGAGCTCAAATAAGATATACACAAATATCTTAAAACCCAATAAAACGCAGTTGTGCTCAACGCCAGATGATGTTCAACAAGATTATGTTTTCTATTTGATTGATATCAAATCTTTAATCCAATTCATGGAATTCGATTATAAATATCAGTGCGTCAGTCGGCTGTTTTTTTCTTTGATCGTAAAGCCTTATGTTGACACACTTAGCCTGAGGAAATGCTTTTATTTTATGAGGTAACTAGTTTGAAGTACATGACGATAATACAAAATTTGTCTTGAGATTCTATTTCTGAAAAATGTGTTTAACGTAAAAAAATCGGAATATATAAAAATACAAGAAAAAAATACCAACACAAAGAACAAGAAATACCTAAGTAATTTCGAGAAGATTGTTGAGGTGGTCTTGTATTATTTTGTCTGTTCATTGGGGTTTCCTCTCCTCAAAATTTTTCCTTATCTGTTTGGAGACGTTTCAACTCCGACTCTGGACCCTCAGTATCAAGTGATCGGCAAATGACATATTGTCACTGTCAAAATTTTTTGAGAAACAACATAATCCATGTAAGTGCGAATTTTTTTTGAAAATACCAAGAAAGACTCAACAAAACGATTGACAACGACTCCAAAGTCGGAGTTGAAACGTCTCCAAACAGATAAGAAAAATTTTGAGAAGAGAAAACCCCAATGAACAGACAAAATAAGAAATACCTAATCATCAGTATAAAGCAAATGGCAAAGCAAAAATTGTAGAATGTAAGAAATTGTCATTAATTTTATCGAACTTATAAAAGATAGAGGGACTAAATATTGTACTAGCTCTTTGTATTACGCTCTCTAGTAAGTATACAGGGAGTGTCTACAATGTATGCGGCTAAAATAGAGGCTAAAATGTATGATCTATAAAGAATTATGTCAAGCGCTTTAACAATCTGCCCTTCAGCGTCATAAGGTATGATTTTTTCAAAAACGGATATAGTTTAGCGTTTTATAACTGACTTCCATAAAGTAGGAAGTTATCAATTGTAGGCGTATTTTTTGTATGTATGTTACCTGATTTCTTCTCCTATTGTGCACCGACTTGAACGATTATGGTCTTGTACAGTATATATATCCAGATTGGTGAAACTTGAAATTTGGGAAACAAATTCTATTAGTACAGTGATGAAATGTGTAATTGAACACATGAGTGCATGGGAACTGACCGATGTACCTAAAATATTGGTCGATTTTTCCAAAACCTCTATCGACGTGTACAGTTTTTTAAAATGTAATCTATTATGGATCGGTGATCTCATATACTTTTCTACGACTTCTATCGAAGTGACGTAGCGGACATTTCCTCATAAATATTTTAATTCTAACGTAGTAGTGCGAGAATTGCAGGCACTGGAAGTTTTAATTGCGAATTTGAAAATTTTACAATTTTGCGCAGACGGTACCTTTGGTGTCACCTACTCCCGGCCTCATAGAAAAATTCAGTGACAACACATGTCTGGATCTTAAGCAAACTGCTATTTGGTGCGATTATACACAGGGTGTTTAGTTATAGCAAACAAAACTACAAAGTAAAGTGATAAAAGCAATAATAATATATAATATAAAACAAGTAATTTGTCATTTCTTAGTGCAAATTTCACAACCGATTCAATTATACAGTGAACTTTTTGAGAAGTTTTTGTTTATTACGGTAAGGTAACAGCAGTCACTTCTAATATTAAAAGTTCGATTTAATATGGAGTTTTGGGAACTGCTGTTAGACTATTATGATTGACTAACACAAGGTATATATACACATACATACAGAAAAAATAATTATATAAGGTAGCCACCACTAGTTGAATATATATGATAGTGAAATTATAGGGCGGAGTAGAATAGTTGTTAAATAGGGTGGTTAAAAATTTTTAAAATAAAGTTATATATATAAGGTAAACCATTAACAGTTGAATTTACAAGGTGCTTAGAGTATAGATTGTAAGGAAATTACATTTATACAAGGTTATTATTGGGTGGCAATAAGTAGGTTTATATACAGGTGGTTGAAATATATGCTTGTAGTTATACAATGATTTATTGCGTAGCAAGTTGGAATATAGGGTGGGGGGAGGAGATATTGTTATACAGGGTGATATTAAAAAAGAAGCCATTGCAATCTAGAAAAGTGGACAAACAAAAGAGATGACGCCCTGCACCTTTATAACACAGGGAAGACAATTATTCAACATCAAAATAAAACAGGATTAGCCACTCAAAATACAAACCCGTCAACAAGTGATACACCCGACTCGGCAGCAAAGGGGGCGGAGTAAACACCGACCAATCAGGCGCGATATAACCTCCGACGGAGGCATATAAAAGAAACAGCTCAGGTAGATCACCTCTCAGTTCACCGTAACCACGCATTGAAAATGCCAAGACATTGGCGAAACGTCTGCAGGATTGAAGATACTACAGAGTAAGATGATAGTTACAGGAAGAAGTTAAATAATTTATTGTGGCTCATAGGCACCCGTATGTTCAGAATGGTTGGAATATAGGGAGGAGTGGACGTTTTCTGGTCGAAAAATGTTATAAAAAATTTATAATGAATAATGAATATGTGATAGTGAGATATAGGGGGAGAGGAATAATTTTTATACAGGATGCTTAAAATTTTTATAATAATGTGATGAGGTAGGAAACAGAGTGGTTGTTATTTATTGTGTATTGGATTATTACAAAGCATTTAATAAAAAAGAATTGACATTAAACTGATTCATTTCGTTTTCGAAACAATTAGTTTACCGCTACTAAAATTGCGTACTTACTATTAATTAACACAGTTTTAAATTTACAACTAACACATTAAAGCTTAAAGTATACATATATTCACACTTTATTCAAAGGTTAAGTTGTATTAACTGTACGCGTGATGGCGTCAGGTATTTTAATGATTTCTTTCATATAATGTTATAAAAACAAATAATTACATCTTTATAAAACGTTTGGACAAGACAACGTCTGTCGGGTCAGTTTGTTAAACATAATTTTGGCTTATTTAACGCGTACCAGTTCAATTTGTTCGTAACCTTTTTACCTTTCAATTTAAATGAAAATTTATCATTGTGTAATCTTGGGCCTTACGAAGTGACGTGTCTTGGTTTATTAAGGTTATACATACAAAATAAAAAGTCCAAAAAAAACGAAAAACTTGAAAATTATTATAACAAAATACAACTCTAGACAATAAATAACACATTCAAAGTTGTACCTACACCCAAAGTAAAAAATGTAAACGTTAAATTTTGCACAAATTAATTACCTACCTATCTAGTATATATAGTCGGTGCCAAAGAACAGTCAAGTTTGATGAAGTCGAGATAAGTTCGCAATGCAGGATTTTAGATTTGCTTGGCACCCACTTGAAAAATATACTAGATAGTTAGGTAATTAATTTGTACAGAATGAGCACCTTTTAAGGTTTACATTTTTTACTTTGTGTCTAGGTACCTAACAACTTTGAATGTGATATTTATATTATATTTTATTTATACTTGGAAGTTTGTTATATATATTTTTAAATGTTTTATTCCAGATTTTCTCGGTATAAAATACTCCCATCGAGTATCAGAAAAATTCATTTTATAGTTCTTTCAATTCTCCACAAGTGTAATTTTGAAATTATTGAGGTGTAGTGCAGAGTTTTTAATGTGTAATGAAAACCCAAAAAATTCTTAAATTGTTTTTTTATTGTGATGGATTTTTGTTTTTTTTTTGTTTCTTCAAAAGAAGGCATTAGTGACTTATTCAAAAAAGTTAACATTCAATAAGCTAGTGGAGAAAAATAATAAGAAGAAACGAATAGAAACTTGAAAATTAAAGTTCATTAGCCCCTGTCGAGGTCACTTAACTGAAATCTAATTCAGGTTCCTCTTTCACACATAGTCTAATTGTAGGACATTTCCCTACGCCATCAGCGGTCAAACACAAAACTGTTAATTAATTCAAATCGTTTATTGACCGCATTTACGCAACTGACTTCAATCACTACTCTGCATCCAACTTACGTACCAATATTCTATATCCAACACTCATCGCATCGTTAAGATGTAGATATCCATTAATAAATGCTTAAAGGTACTACTAATGCGTACGTCCTTCTCAAGGTAGCACAGCTTATACGGTACGCTGGTACCACGCTGTTTCTATCTCCGTCTCGCGTTCGGTTGTGGCTACTGCATCTGTCTTTTTCTCACTCTCACTTGTCGTTCCACTCCGTTTACGGATTAATGTTTGTTATTTTTCATTACATGTGTTACATTTCAGATAATTTGATAATAATTTATAATTACGTACGATAAACGTCTGATTTGCTGCCGACGGTTGTTGAGTAATAGTGAAATTTCGCGATGATTGTGAATGTTCACTCGGTGTGCCTAATAAGCTCCGGGCTGTATGTTAATCTAGTTCGTAATTATTGAAAAAGCACATTTTGAAAGTTGTTAATTATTAGAAGGGGTAATCGTTCTTTATGTAAAGTGCGTACGGATTCGGTGATCCTCTTAATTGAAAATTACTGTCGTTTAGTGTTAAACGTATGACTTTCAGTTGTAAATTCTTCTCGTTCAGAATCTGCAGTTAGTATAATTATTAAAAGCTTTCATTTTTAAACAGTTAGGGATTTGATATTAGTGCATATACCAGGGAGAAGCTAGTTTTCTTCTTGCCATCTCAAATTTAGTTCGTTGGAATGTTTTGTCACACCAACATAGAATGATAACTCCAACAGTCTTCATAGGGCCCAATTCTGGAAACCATTCGACGTCTCTACCACTCGACTTCGGACATATTTCGTATGAAATCTGATATAAATGAAGTTTAATATATTGGTTAAACTTCATTTACCTCAAGTTTTAATGCGACTTACGTCGAAGTCGTATACTAGAGCTGTCGAATGGTTCGAGAATCGGGCCCCTGGACTTCCATGGTCTTAAAATAGTTGATCACACAACGTTACAATAACTGTGAATCTGCTCTCGTGACCCCTCACCAACGAAAACTGATATCGTCAAAACACTAACCCATAGAGTCAAAAATATCTGTAGCCCACCAGAGGCCCTCAAAGAAGAAGAAATGAAACTTAGATAGAACCGTTTGATGAATGGATATCCGGAATTCAACATTAACAAGATATTTGAAGAGACAAACAACGATAGCAACTCTATTATTATCATACACTGAAGGCTTGTGGCCAAGACTTAGACGTATTGGATACAAATATGGGATCTTCATGATTTTCAACAGCAGCAACACTGCAACACTTTGAGGAGGATGATTACAAAAACAAAGCCGGTTACTCCGGCGCTACCAAATTTAGTATAATGGGTGAGCTAATCACGAAATTGAACATGCTAACCCGAGGTCTAAATTAAAAACGTTTGGAGACCCTTCCTTGAGCCATTGCCGCTTCTCATCACCGACCACCAACCGCCATATACGAACAGCCCCCCAAAACCGGTTAAGGGTAGAATAAATACGAGGGATAATATAAATTTCCCGCCATTCACCTGATGATAGCAGATTTAAATCTATTGAAACTTTGTGAAACCAACCATTTCAAAATGATTCAGGTTCAAGGAAACTTCGAGGAACGAGTATCCCTGTCAAGCAATTTCAGCGGACCGCTCTTTTCACTAAAAAATTTCCATCAATGGTCGACGTTCCAAGAGCGCTGAAGAACTTTTTCGTAACTAAATCACCATGCGTGAATATGATATGGAAAGTCATTTTCTCCAATCGCTACAGCAAACTGACGAAATTGCTGATGATTACTGGTTTTAGAACTTCAGACATATCCAAATATTTCCCTCACAAGCACTGTTGATGAATGATATATTGAAAAATAAATGGTTGTAAACTACGATCAGCGTCTGATATTGGAGTGCTCACTCCTTTATTTTTACGACATATATTTTTGCCACTATCGGTTCTAATTCAGAATTTTGATGATCTTATCTATATGATAGAGCAAAAACCAACTGTTCTAACATCAGTAAATTCAATGAAGAAAAAACGTATATGTACTTTCTCCCAATAATTATCCAAAAAAATGTATTAATAAAGAGTTAAACAATATCGAATTGCTAACGATCGCTAACAATCAATACTAAACTTAACCAAGAAATACTGACTCACTAAATAAACACATCACTGCAATAACTATAACGTACATACAGGGTCTCTCAGAAAGACTGAGTAGAGCGGGAAACAGATATAATATTAAAACATCATTTAACAAAAGAAGCACACTAAATTCAATTGTATCAAAAACAAAACCAAAAAACTCAATTCAAAATACAAAAAATTTATAAAATCTCTTGTGAATGTAATAAATTCTATATTGGAGAAACTTCTAGACCTATAAATGTTCGAATAAACGAACACAAAAATTACACTAAAAAATGACAGTTTGAAAAATCCAAAATTTGTGAACATGCTTGGGACATTGATCATTAAATACAACTTCAAAATTCAGGTATATTACACAAAGTAGAACGCAACACGAAACGAAAACATAAAGAGTCTGCTTCAATTTTGTTAAATGAAAACGATTGTATCTCTACTCCCGTGGAGTTCAAACGTTCCTGGTTTCCGATGATTAAGGAAGAATTTGCTTATGGTCACGTCCTTATGAACAACCCAATATCGGGATAGTTTATAAGGTTTTTCCTAGGTTTTCCCTTATGATTTTAATCGGATCACTTAATCAACAATATTCTTTGATCGCATTTTTGGCGATCTTATAACACCTCGGAATGCCTCATAAAATTCTTCAAATTTGAAATGAACTTTATTATTATATGTTCTTAAAAGTTTCTGTGCTACCCTGTATATTAACAAACTAATTCTCTTACATTTTAGAATTGACCTTTTTCATAGTTTATTTGCCATTGACAACGGAGTCTGACCTAAACTCTGAAACGTTTGGAAATATATGGAATTTTGTGACTTATGGTGTTATTTCCCAGAAAGTGGTTAAACATTGAGAAAAAATATGCCACAAATATCCTTCAAAAACAACCATCAATGTTATTCGCTGATGTTAAATTATTACTGCACTCGCTGTCTTATAATCCGTGACTGCGCTTTCAAAAGTACAAGTGCCATCTATTAGCCATTAACAGCTGTATAGGGAGGGTACTACTTTCTCTTTTGACAACGAGTTGAAAAAAATAATAAAACGGTTATGGCCCTTGTAACTTACTGGAGTAATCAGAATGGCCCTATCTTTGGAGACTGTTACCCAACTAATGTATTTCTCCAGAGATTTATACATTAACAAAGACTCAATTTGAATGTCGCCAATATGATTGGCGTTCTTCAACCTATCTTACTATAGCTTAATCAAAGATCACATAAGGGACACTTCCACCAGACAGAGAACTAAATATGAACTCAATAAGTAAGACAGAGATGGAACTAACCATAAGAGTAAAACCTGGTGTCGGCCCTTCGCATCATGAACCACTCCCAACTCGCTTTTATCCATCGTTTAAACAAATACAAATGTAACCTTCTATGTTTTTACAACGACTAAACTGAACGCAAAAGCGCCATGACATTAGTGGCGCCATCTGTGTATAACTCTAGGACTTAATGACCAACGCAATATTCGCGAATTTTGAGAACATCCATAAGACGTTAATTTATCGCGTAATGAATTTCGACATCCAGGAGTTTCAGGAAAATCTAACTCACAGATACTCTACTGTGTGTAACGCCGTTCCCTGTGACTCCTAGGATAGAAAATAGGTTCTTGACTAGACTTAATTATCAAAGTCTTATCACCTATTGCAGATATATTGTGTGTTTCATTAAGCTTCAAATGAAAATTCTTGCCTCAACCCTCTAAGCTACATTATTCCTCCTATAGCCACAATCTGTGTCAAACAGCATAACCGTTTCTAAACCCATTTACCCATTATATGATGCAATAATAATAAATTTTAAACAGATCAGTATCTAATGCTAAGTAGCACCTAATAAAATCGGGTTCCCAATTTCTGGTGCACCTCGTAACTCTGCCACAAATCTGATACACACCATGTGTTCATTTTTATCGCTCCAAAAATTTATTAGGATGTTTGTTTAATGAACAGACAGTGCGATTATAAAAGTCGATTAAAGTGGCCCAATAAACCCGTTAAAGTCTACCAAAGTAGCGGAAAACGATGCCGATTGTCGTGTCGAATCTTATAGTCCAGTCAACAAACACAATTGTTTTATAGTTCCAGTGGGGCTCCAAATAATTCAGATTTAAACATAGATCCCTAAGTAGCAGAAAATTTTTTTCACTAACATGCAGAATTAATGTGTTTTTAGAGTTCTCTTACTTTGTGATTTTAGACTAAAAATCTTTATTTTTTAACGCCTTGAATCCATTCTTCAAAGAGTTATTGTTTATAAAATTATTATATTTTGATTTATTATTTTGTTTAAATATTTAAAGTGAAGAAATGAAATAGACCTTTCATAATTTATATTTAAAAAAAAACCGACTGTGTGCAATCAATCAATATTTTCAGACATATCTTCTTTTTTATCTGATTTAAGGTACAATTCAATTGAAAGTTTTAGCGTATTCTTATCTATCTCTCTCTTTTCCCCCCTGTCTTTCTCCCTCTCTAATTTTTATTCTTTGTCTATATTTTCCCAATATATTTTAACTTTTTTATTTGCTTTATTATTTTGACCACTTTCTATAAATGTAACACAAATTCACTCTATATTGCATCCCTACTATATATGCTTCTGTGTATTGGTCAGCCCTATATAACTTATTGGTCTATCATTTTCTGAATCACTCTGTACAACTATAATTGATCTCAACACAATATTATAATGGTCTTGATATATTTAAAACCACCCTGTATAAGTATAAATGCACTCCACACTATTGACTCTTTCTATTTTTCTATTGTTTAAATTATTCTTGTATCCCAATGATTTTACTTCGCCCGATATGTCTAGTATTCCATTTATGCAACTGCTCATTATCTACCTTATATATAACAACATTTTATGACTATAATATTACTCTAACATTTGTTTTAACTACCTGGTATATGCAACTGCTTCTAATTTTTTTTGAACCCATGTCTATAATTGTTCCCCGTCCTACGTCCTATAATTCAAATATCCTGACTGCTTATGTTTATATAATATTTTTGGTACACCCTGAATAACAATAATTTTCCCAAAACCTCACTTCAAACACCTTGTATAAGCAAGTAATTATATTTCAAAATATATAACTTCTTTATGCCGGTCTTTATAACTGTAATTCTTATATCCAACTCCAACTTATATTTCAACCTTCCTGTATATTCAACTGTTTCTGACAATTTTTAAAGCCTTTTGTTTACCTATAATTATTCTCCTTCTTATAACGCAAATATCCACTCCGTGTTACTATAGCTTTGCTCCACTTATTTCAACCACCTTGTATACGCAACTACTTATGTGCCACCCTGTGTCTGAATAGACTTTGAAACGTTTGGTATTCCTGCAATATACGTAGTTTTATTTCTATTGTGGTGTTATTTTCCAAAAAAACATAAAAGTAATCAAGAATATGGCACAAACAACGTTTAGAAGACAATTAGTATCATCATCATCAAGTTTCTCTCGTCCACTGCTGTACATAAGTCTCCCAAGGTGTCAGTAGTGTGCCCTAGGTTCCCTGATCTTCACGGGGCCTGCACTCTGATAATCTGTTTAGCCATCTATCGTTTTTGAGACGTGCTATATAGCCTTCAAATCTCCATTCCAGCGTTGTTATATTCGCTATGAATTCTTTTATCCGCGTTCTTCCCCGAATTGCTGTTACATGGTCCGCAGGTTTAATGCCTAACATTGATCTTTTCATTTCCCTCTGTGACAGTCTTAGCTTATTTATGCTGTTTTTAATAAGTGTGTGTCTCCGACACATAGGTTAGGTTAGCTGGAAGAACACATTGATTGTACACTTTCCTGTTAAGGCTCATGGGGATTCCGCTATTAAATAGATCATTCAATTTGCCGTATGGTGCCCAGCCTAAACCAATTCTTCTTTGTATTCCTGGCGTCTGGTTATTTCTGGTGAGTTGTAAGTTGTAACCATGGTACCGGTATTGTGTAACTTCTCCTATGATACTGTTTGCCAATTTCATAGCTCCACCGATTACTAAGTTTGTGATAATGTTTGTCTTGCTTTTGCTTATCTGTAGTCCAAGTTCTTTGGTTGCTTGTGCTAGTTCATTAAGCAATCTTTGTGCTTTTTTATATCGTCAGCAATGAGGAGTGCGATTATTAGTGCACTGTTATATTTTGTTCATGATGTTCTAGTTATTGGTTCAATTTTAAAGTCAGTTAATTTATTTTTTCCCTAGATAGTTTGTGACTATTGCAGTTGTTGAGCCCAGCTTAAAATTTTTAAAAGCTTTCGCTATTTCGAATCGAAATACGATCCTGATTTTGGGAGAAGGCTAGCTGGTATTCCGAAAACGCTTACTTGTTGACTAGACTAATATATTTCACGTTCGTTTGGACGATACCGAGAAAAAAGTGTAACTTAATCAGGTAGCGTTACGCTAAAATTAAACGGCGTTCTGTCACCTTTGCGTGTCTCTTAATGTCTTAGAAACACGCACGGAAAATCGTCGGGCATAAGTATGGGTGGAAAAATGGCGAACATCAAACTGCCTAGGAAATTTATTTGTCCTCGTCGATAATTTGCATAGTGTGATTTAAATTGTTGTACATGACAATGTACAATTAACATGCGATGTAATATTTAATCGGATATATATAGGGACGTTAATATCATTATGTCAACTGGAATCGTTATCTTGATTCTTCTTCATCTTCGGTACCACAGGTTTAATTGCCTTCGTCGAGCTCGATGCTGAAATGTTTGCTCTTTAATTGAAGAAATGGAAAATAGTTAGCTAGTGTTTTTTGTGATTATCTATCTGCAATATACTTGTTGCTTTTTATAGATTTTGAAACGGAATCAATGTAATTAATGAATCATTGTTTATTTGATTAAAATAGATATTTGAATATTAGTCCATCCAGGGATTTCAAAAACGAATAGTAATTGTATACGATCACTTCCGATTAAATGTTGGACATCTAGGACATTTATTAAACAAGCACAAAAGGGTTGCCATTTTAGAGGTGTCCTATATCGTTGCAGCAGTTATTCCGTACTTTCTAGGGTAGTATTTTACATAGAAGCTTATACTTTTGCAGGTAGGCTGCAATTCAAAAATATCGTCACATGACTAGAAGAAGGGGGCAATAAAAAAAGCAAGAGGCTATTTCACTCGTTTGCGAGCTGCTTCCAGTGAAATATTCCTACCATGTAGTTCATTGGCTGTTGCCACTCACCAAGTGTTACTGTCTCTGTTGCGTCTAGAAAGAGTTCTAGTCTTACCATGATACTCTCCCAGGTCCCATAAAGCGGTAGCACGCACAAAATATAAAGATCACCAAACCTACAGTATTTCTAACTACATCAAGAACGAACACATTATCACAGACAATAACAGAACCAGGAACATTTCAAAACCAAGAATTTTGTTGAATACCTAATCACCAACAAAATGAACTACACAAACATCATAATGATTCTGGTTTTTCCGGATTTGGACCGGTTAATTTTTTCGTATTAATTTATTTATCTATCTGAAAGCAACATATAAACAAAGTTTCCAGACGTTTCGGCCACACTTATAACGGGATTTTGCAAGGGTGAGAAAAATACAAATGTTACTTACCTCTCGGCGGCTACATTCATTTGGTCTTATTCTCAGAAACACACTTTGAAACTTCACTTTATTAAACTTCTCACACTGAAGCACAAATTGCAATTGACGATGAAATGATACTTGGCCTCCCGAAATTTCAGGTGACGTTACAATGTTGGGTCTCAATGTGGTTAAAGAACAATTGGAGAGACTCTTGTTCATGTGGCAAGATGACAAAAGTGTCATCAACATATCGCAATCAAATTTTGGGTTTATGGCTTGACGACTCCCGTTACCTACCAATAAAATACGAGAAAGGGATTCAAAAATATCTCCACAACCATAAAACAATCCATAATAATCCCATCAAGTACCTCCTACCCCTCTTTTACCTAAAATTTCTTACTCAATTGTGTGTCTCCTCCCCATAAAGTGATAATTAAACTTAAATGGCAGTATACAAGAGGGTAATAGAGATCAATGAGAGTTTTTTGGTTCACTAAATTTTTTATCCCAGCAAGAGTAAAATAACTTTTGTTACATAAATACCCAGAAACTTAGTGTAGTCTTGAGATATTATTAAAACAAATTCACCATTTATATGATTCGTTGGGAACTTAATAATGACAGTTTCATCAATATTCATAATTAAAGAATTGGTTTTACACCAGTTTTGAAATTGCTGAAATACATTTTTCACTTTATGTTGTAAGCTCTCATTGGTAGATGCTGAGACAACCATCGACATGTCATCTGCAAACGTTACACTTTTTTCAGCGGCAATACATTTTGGCAGTTCATTTCATACATTAAAAACAGTATGGGCCCCAGTACAGATTCTTGGGGCACCCCTACATCAAGACTATACTTTTCTGAGATAACACCTTTTAATTTAACACATATTTTTCTCTTGCTCATATAAAACTTAAACCAATTTAGTACAGTATCGCGAAATCCTAAGGCGTACAATTTGTCACATAAAAAAATTATATTGAGACTGTCAAATGCAGCCGATAGGTCAAAAAATAAACCAGCTGTTTCAAAGTTTTTGTCAAGTTTTTCATGTGTAGTTTAAGAGTGATTTTATAGCTGAAAAACCTGACTTATTTGGTCTAAAGCCATGTTGATCTTCACTTAGGAGAGAAAACTTGTTCAAGTATAACATCATTTTATTACACCTTACTTTTGGAAAGTATTTTTATTTACTATATATATATATATATATATATATATATATATATATATATATATATATATATTATAGATATGTAGTTACCAATATCTGCAGAATTATCTTTTTAAAAAACAGGTGTAATAGTTCCTAATTTAAGGATTTAAGGAAAAATCCCTTTTCGCAACAATAAGTTTATTAAATATGTCAAATGGTTTGGAAATAATTTCCTTATCACTCTTTATTAATTTGGTATTGATACCATCAAAGTCGTTAGTACTTAATCTTACTCTTCTACTGTGGTAAGTAAGAATAAGGTTAAGTTATACGGAGCAGTCTTACTGGAATAAGATCTATGTTGGCGAAATGCCGTATTCAGTCTTTTTTCATTTACTGTTGAAAAATGTCTTGCAAAGCTCTCAGCAATCTCTGAAGGGTTTTCAATAAGCAATTTATTTTCAATTATTTTAATTTCGTTAAATTTGTTTATCCTTCCTAATGTTTTGTTTACAATCTGCCAAGTTTTTTTAGCTTGTATTACGTTTTTTCCATGTATTTTTAATTGTGATTTATAATTTTGATACAAAATTTCATCGTTTATATTTTTTGGTAGCCAATACATGCTTTTTAGGTGTTCACTGGTTTGAATAATTTCTGGTGTGATCTAGTTTTTTTCTTATGTTTACTAGAATTTTTTTGATATTGTTTTAGTGGAAAAAGTATATATAAGGGTCATTCTCAGATAAGAGGTTTTGTATCCATAGAGAATGCGGCGAAGGGAAAATCTTGGAGTTTATTTTATTTATTTATTTATTTACAAGTAGACCATCCAACAGCCATAGGCCAAATCAAGGATGGGCATTTAAGATAGTGTACATGGAAAATTATAAAGTTACATACATATAACATAAAAATTAAATACTATGTACAACAACTTACTATATACACTGCTAAAAATACGAGAGAGGACATTACAAGAAAAATGAAATTTGTCCTTAATACATTGAAATGATCAAGAAACAAGGCCCTGGCCTCTTAATCGTTCCAATATTCCCATTAAACAAATCAATATCTGACGGTAATCCATTATGATTGTGAAACATATTGAAAAGCGGAGAATTTTGTAGTAGATTTGTTCTGGGCGTTACCATGTAAAACAGTGAGGGATAGCGAATTCTGATGTTAGGAACATTAAACGAGATTTGACTTAATAAAATTGGACAGTCCAACTTGCTGTTTAATAACTTATGCAAAGTAACTAATGAGTAGTATTTTCTACGTGTTGCTAAATCCATTAACTAAAATCGTTGCAGTAACGTATCATTAGATATACCACGATGTGGATACACCCCGTCAGTTCTAAACCACAGATATTTAACGTATTTCCTATTGATGTTTTCAAACAGCATTACTATATGTTTCGTATCCAGGACTCCAGATAATGGAGGAATACTCGAGTTTAGAACGTACAAAAGCATTGAACAGAGTAGTTACGGTGCTAGTTCTGGAGACGTGACGCCCATTCCGTATTACAAACCCCAAATTTCGATACGCCTCCTTCTGAATAATGTTTATATGCTGAGCAAAATTTAGTTTTAAATCAAAAGTGATTTCTAAGTCCTTATATGTAACACACCTGTTAATGAGGTTCCCATTGATGTTATACCGATATTCAATTGAAATTGATTTCCTCGTGAAGGTCATGAGATTACATTTGGAAATATTCAACGGTAGCCTATTTTCTATACACCAATGTGAAAGACTATTAATATCTTCTTGTAATACTTTACATGCCTCTTTATCATAAATTGAATTATATATTTTTAGATCATCTGCATGTAGTAATGATTTACACTTTAAAATATCAACAATGTCATTAATAAATATATCAAATAACAACGGACCAAGAACAGAACCCTGTGGTACACCAGATGTAGATTGAAAATTGAATGAGTGGAAACCATAATAATCAACTCTTAAATTGCGATTAGTGAGATAAGATTGTAAAAAAATAAGAAATAATGAAGTGAAACCAAGCTTCGATAATTTGCTCAATAAGAAATCATGGTCCAGTCGATCAAAAGCTTTAGAAAAATCTGTATATATTACTTTCTTTCTTGATTAAACAAATATTTTACGATTTTAGTGTCTTTTATGTAAACATTTCCAAAAGGGCAACTAAATTTATACGTTTTTAGTTACTTTTTAGAAGGCCAAGGTAAATATATTAGACAGGGAAAAGACATCAACATCAGGGGAGAGATTTTAATATAATAAATCAATGAATAAAATCAACTTTATTCTAACATTGTACTTATCTCATAACTGCAATATTGCGATATGTAACTCATTCATCTGACGTCGATAGCAGATCCACAGCTATTGAAACGTTATGAGATCAATCATTGCAAGACGAAGGAAGTCCAAGGAAACTTCGAGGAACGAGTAACATTGCCTACCAGCTTCAGACGAACTCTTTTTAATTGTGTTCTCTTTCCTTCGTTATATAGTCTCTTTTACTGGAACATAATCTCATATTAGAATCATCTTCAAGAAAATTAATAACTTTTCGCTTAATTATTTTATAGCTTTCTTTGACTTTTCGGTTAGTTTCCATCAATTGTACTTTTCCAAATTTTCTCAAAGATTTAATATATTTTTCGTTATGTAAAATGCCATACTTATTAACCAATTTCCCACTTATAATTCTTTTTAAAACTAGTTTTTCCATTTCATTTGGTAGAGCAGAACAATTCTCCAAACATGAGTATTTTCTTTATTCTGTCCCTAGCACTTGGAGACTTCATCACGTGCTCTACTTTGCTGTTAGGTGTAAGTTTTTGAGGCTTTTGTAATCTCTGGAAAATTTTTTTGTAACGAGTTAATTTTGTCTTTAGATTATTTATTCGTTCATCATTTTTTTAATAACTAAACATCTTCTATCTCGGTCTGATTTAATTTTAGCAGCTATAACTCTTCTATCAAAATTCCCTTTCGGCATTTGAACATCATCATCCGAAATAGGTGGCGTCACCATGACGACATTTCGTAGGACAAGTCGATGCCTACGTCCTCTTGCTATCTTTTTTAATATCTTTCTTGTCTTTTGTTTACTACCTGGGGGTATTAGGTCGATCGTTTTTATTACTCTTTATCTTTCTTTTTGTTTTTGCAGTTCATATTTGTCAGGATAATTTTAATCCTGACATTCCTCGTCTCACTAGTGGTACCACACCTTCCCCTCTGAAAGTCTATTGAATGACTTGACGATATGGGCTAATCCTCCTACATACCGATAGTACGTGCATACCTTAGGAAACTTCTTAGCTGGTGGATATCTTTAGGTGTGGTTCATTCTTGGACGGCTTTTATTTTCTGTTCATCCACAGTTACTTCGTCTCCGGAAGCTACATGTCCAAGATAAGATATTGCACCACTTTTTGGAACAGTTGACACTTCTTCGGACTTAAGATTACTCCGGAAGTTCGAAGTCGCTAATCTTAAAAATTAAAAAACATATCATATTGATCATATCATCATTTCCCGGATGACGATAGCAGATACACAGCTATTGAAACGTTGTGAGATCAACCACTTCAAGACGATGGAAGTCCAAGGAAACTTCGAGGAATGTCAGATTGATTTAGAATGTTTCTTGAGAACGTTGATAGAAGTTAGCTATATCTGAATTAGTTTGCACAAATATCTTATAAGTCCACATTATCTCCCCAGGTCAGGGAGTATCTCCCCTGAAAGTTATCTTGCCAGAGGAAATACGGCAGGGGAGAGACGTTTTTATGACAAATTCATAATTTTTAACCGACTTAAGTTAATATTGAGTTAATAATATATCACACTTCAACCAACATAGTATTATTAAGGTTAGGCAGTAAGTACAAATAAATTAACTGAATTTTATATTTTTTAGGAATTACCAGTAGACATAATGACCTTGCAAAACCAGTGCACCCCACAGTTACAACGCATCAACTAACATATGGCAGCAAATTTAGAATATGGCCGTCCAATATTTCTGTTAGTATTAACGGAAAAAAATTCGTCAGGGGAGTTACGCAAAAAAAGCGGGACAAAAAACAAGTGTAAAAATTATGGAAAATAAACAAATATTGTTGTATTTCTCCTTAATAATACTTAAGTATACTTGTTTAAACTCCTGCTAAATATACTTTAGTTGGCAACTGTGCTAAAGAAGGTAAGTACTATCTGCGGGTTTAATTAAAAACGTGAAAGGGACACACCAGGGTAGAGACTTTTTCAGACTTAATATGGAATTACAGGAAAATGTACTTTAATTGGAGATTAACTCATAATGCTATTTATAAAATACATTGAGTTGCTGTGATTTATTGGATAAAATCGCAACATACATATTACCTCTTATCTGAGAATGACCCATAAATAACTAGATACTAACAAAATATTAACCAAAAACGTTTTTGTTCTTGGCTCTATGAGGCATTCAATAACTTAACAGTGTATTTAAGATAACAGTGATAGTTGGTTTGCTATTCCTATTCCTTCGCAATATGATTAATGCAATTCTCTCATGATATTAAAATTCCTATCGGAATGTACGTTTTCCGCATTGATGACATCGAACTTGACACAGACGGACAAAAAAGTTGGAAAAAAGGAAGGTCTTGACATTACGTAATTAGAAAATCATGCGTTTCCTCGAAATAATTGATTTTACTGAGCAAAATGTATTCTGATTGTGTTGGGAGCGTCTCAATAGAGAAAATCGCCGGACGACTGGCAAAGCGTGACACGCGGCATCGAAATTACAGCCATTTTGTTGGAATTAAAATTACGAAAGCCATGTGATTGGCAATGGGTAAACCTGAATGAATGATTTAGAAAAAAATTGCATGTTGCGATAGGGTCACTTAACTGTTTCGCGGAATTATAATGTTTCATTCGGGTGTTTATTAAATTAAATTGAAATATTGGATAAGATCTCCACAAGGTGAAATGCTCTTAACAAGTGATGCTTTGCAAGAGAGTTTCACTCTAAGGTCAGATACAATGAATTGGTAAGGATTTTTGAAAATCACCTAAGCGTGTCGGTTTGATTGAATTTGTTGTGCAGAATATTTAACTACGTTGACTCATACTTTATGTAAGACTCTTCGTTATAATTGGCGCTTCGTTAGAAAATAATAATAGTGTCATGAACAGTTTTAACCTCGCCCAAGAGAGGATCTTGTACAAACGGGATCTCACTTTCATTAAATGGTAATGACATTTAGGAAAAATCTGCTGATTTCTATGTTAGTTTAGTGACAGGAGCAATCAGGAAAACACTTGAACGTCATATAGTATATAAACAAGTTCAGTACATCAGACTGTAATTTTAATGTACAAGTTGTGTTGTAATTAACCGACTTCCAAAAAGGAACAGGTTATCGATTCGTCCCGTATTTTTTTTTGTATGTATGTTACCTGATTTCTTCTCCTGTGGTGCACCGTTTTGAATGAATATGGTCTTGTATAATAGAGTATATATCCGGATTGGCGAAACTTCAAATTTTGGAAAAGAATTCTATAGATACAGCGATATTGCGATTAAGCCGAGTATTTGAAGCAGACCTTTTCATACATGTAACACTCGTATTTGGGAAGCCAGTAGGGACAGGTTTCTTTTTTTTTAATGTTTTCTGGCATTTTTAGAATCTACGATAAATTTCGATATAACTTTATTGAAAACATCAAATGTCTGAAGGGCTCCAGTTGAAAGTAATTTCAAATTTTTTGAAATTCTGGACTGATGTAGCCCTTCACAAAAAAAAATTCTGGAACTAAGAGTCCAAGTCAAAAATTGCCAGCAGGTGAGGCTTTAAGAAGGAAAGAACATTTTTTACACAAAATGATTTGGACAGATAAGACAAAATTTATGCAAAATGGAATTTAGTATCAACATTACGGAGCCGCATCTCATAATATTGCACCTGTGAAAAACTTTTTAGACAATAATTTTTAAGATCGTTAGATAACGAACAATAGACCTCATGGATAGCTTCCTTGTTCTACCGATGTAATTCCATTAAACTTTTTTGCTAGGGCTCGAATAAAAAATATTTTCTATGCTGCACCGCTAAAAATAAAAGAAGACTGCCAGGAAAGAGTTAGGAACGCATTCAGATCTCTTTCCCCACAGGAAATTCAGAGTGCCAGGCAAGTTCAAACATTTGTTACAGTTTCCTGAATTTCTTGTTTGTTCCGGTGTGTTTGTTTTACAATTGTCTACAACAGTTAAATTATATTTTCCTTTTTAACAAAATGCCTGTGTATTTTTTAGTTGGGACTGATCTGCGTCATGGTGTCATGTGTTTGCTGTGGTCTATCCGGTTATGGAGGAAAGGTTTCACAGACTCTTTCAATAATCCTATCAAATTATCCATAAATAGTAAACAAATTAAAGTAATGATCATTTGTTTCCTGTCGATTCTTTAAAAAAAGCCTATACTGTTATGGATTACTCTGGATTCGTATTCACTGTTCGTCCAATTAATGAACAACTTTTGTCAACTAAGAAAACAACTTTCAAACTTAACTTTTAAATTAAAATTACATTTACTGTCAAACTATGATTGAACTGAACCCGATACTCAACCGAACTAACATATTGGTCGATTTTTCAAAAATAAATAGTGTTTGAACGAGTAATCTATTAAGGAAGATCCCTAGGTGGTCTCAAATACTTTTTTGCGACGTACAACTTCAGTTTTGCAGAAAATCGCCGAAAATTAGGATATTCATATCAAAAATTTCATCGAATTGACGTAACGGACATTTCCTCATAGATATTTTAATTCCAACGTGATAGTGCGGTAATTGTAGACTATTGACTATGTCATACAATAAGGAACTAACGCGTTCAAAAGTTTTTATGGTTTCATATGGTCAATTGACCATTAGTAAGATAAAATTCAAAAGTGCTACTAAATCTAGTCATGCGTTTTTGAGAACGGTGTAAATTTGGCCAATTTGCGGTTTTTTGACTATAGTGCACAAACTTGGCTTTTTTTGACGAATGATACTGTAAGATTTTTTGTAGAGAATCGAATTTCTTATCGAAATGATATTTGTTTTAATATACTCCAAAAACAAATTTAAAAAAATCGAAAATTTTCAAACATTTTTCTTTTTTTCTATTTTCTTTAAAATGCAGACTTATAGATCTTTAAACTATTGAAATTGATGGAGAAATAAACGTTTGAATTTAGCCATTTTTTCTTTTTTTAACGTTTCCTTTAAAAAGTCTATTATTCCATATTTTGAACATTAAAAAAAGATTTTTATGCAGTCATAATTTTATAAACATACATTTATCAATAATATTAGATATTATTCTATTAGAAATATTTAATTTAAATGGTTGGATATTTAGAATTGAAATAATAAATTACAAATGTTTTTAATTTTTTTTGTTATATAAAGTAAATATTTTCAATAAAATTTACAAATCTTATGTAATTGAAATATTTTCGAATGCAATGTCTATTTCTGTATCCACGTCAAGAGCTATATCTTCCTCCGAAATATCTGTAGTATCAACGTTTTCGCAATTAATGCCCATGCATTCCTTGCAAAACATTGAGGAAAAATATATAATAGAAGTGAGTCTTTCAAGGTCCCCCACCGTAATTTCAAAATATGTTTATGTTTAGAAGCTGATGGTACATAAGTAACGGTTCAAACCGGTTTACATACGAGAGAGATTTTTAGATATATAAGATATATTTGAAATATATACGTCTCAAAATTTAAATTAAACATAATCGGTTTAAAACAATTTTAAATTATTACTTTAAAGATGAATTAAGTATTAATTTACGTACATGTATGTAAACTGACTTTTAATTAACAAAATAAAATATTTTTTTTATTAAATTATTCTTATATAAGATATTTATTGCATAAAAATATATTTTTTTAATCTTCAAATATGAAATAATAGACTTTTTAAAGAAAAAGTAAAAAAAAATGGCTAAATTCAAACGTTTATATCTCTATCAATTTTAATCATTTAGAGATCTGTGAGCCGCCATTTTAAAGTTAATTTCAAAAACTTTCTTTTTTATGAAGCAATGCCTATAGATAAATCTATTAAGAAAAAAAGTTATAATCAAAAATAGAAAAGAAGAAAAATGTTTGAAAATTTTCGATTTTTTTAAATTTTTGGAGTTTATTTTATATTTAAAAAAAATGACTTTAAAAATATCATTTCGATAGGAAATTCTATTCTGTACAAAAACAAAAAATCTTACGGGATATTTCTTCAAAAAATGCATCATAGTTTTTGCGAAAAGTGTCCAAATTTACTCCGTTCTCAAAAATGCATGGCTAAATTTAGTAGTACTTTTGAATTTCATCTTACTAAAGGTCAATTGACCATATTAAACCATAAAAACCCTTGAACGCGTTAGTTCCTTTTACCACCGTTTTTTTTTGACATAGTCAATAGTCTATTGCAGACATTAGAAGTTTTAAATGCGAATTTAAAATTTTTGTATATACCTCTCAAGCATATAGGTAGTAAAGCCTAGTTCCGACTCTTTAAATCAATGAGTTTTGTTTGTATACAAGGCAAAATACCTATTTAAATGAAAAATTTTCTATTTTGTGAACACGGTCCTTTTGGTGTGACATTCTCCCGGCCTAATAGAAAATTTAGTGACAACACATGTTAAGCTCTAAACTGCTATTTGGTGCGATTATATACAGGGTGTTTGGTTTTAGCAAACAAAATCACAAAGGAAATGTGATTTTGTTGTTTTTGTCTTTTGAAAGGGTTGCATATATATGATGATTAAAATATTGGACGGAGTTAAAAACACTATAGTGCTCTATAGGCAGCCTATATACGGCTGCATGGTTGGAATATAGGGTGGAGTGGACGTTTGATGGTCTAAAAACGTTGGAAAAAATGTGGAATTAAAATTATATAGGGTGATTAAAACATTAACATCATGTGACTATAAACATATCACATGCTGGAGTTGAATTATATTTTCTATATATTTCATAGTCATAGTCATAGTCGATAAGAAGTTGTATATAGTGTGGAGAGGAATTAATGTTATACAGGGTGATAATGTCAAAAATAAAATAATTTATAGGGTAGCCCACAAGGACTTATATACGATGGTTGAAATATAGGACGGATTTGACAGGATGGTTGGTACATAGTGTGTAGTGGAATTATCTATAGTTATACAGGGTTGTCAAAAAAGTTGAAAAAAGTCCATAAGGCATAACATATTTTGAACTTATTAAATTAACGCGTACTAGTACATTTTGTCCGTAAATTTTTACTTGTCAATTTATATGAAAATGTATCATTGTGTAAGGTTGGGGCTTTAGATGTTACCTGGTCAACAAACAAACTAAAAAGTTGAAAAGAAAACATTTAAAAAAATGTATTACCAACTTCCATCTATAACTAAAAAGATGAAAATAATTACAACAAAATACAACTCTAGTAAATAAATTATACATTCAATGTTGTTAGCTACCTACTAAGAAAGTAGAAAAATGTAAACGTTAAAAGGTGCTCATTCTGTAGAAATTAATTACCTACCTACCTAGTACATTTTTGAAAATTTGAGAAAGCTGTGAAGCACAGGTGGCAAATTTTTAAAAAACTAAAACTATCGATCTTGCTGAGCGCAAAGAATAATGCATTTTCTAAAAGATGAGTTTAAACAATGTAGTAAATCATGTAAGAATACTGACAGGAATATTTTTTGCAGATACCAACTCTGTCAGAAAGTATCGAGTACAAAAATGCTCGGTATTCAAAAGGAAAGTATCCAGCAGCCTTATTTACTTTGTATTCGACCACAGATAAGCTCCTTATTTACCTCTGTGTTTCCCCGATTAATTCCGAAAGAATTTCACCACAATCCCGTTTCAATTAGCAAATTTTCCGCTAGCTGCACGAAGATAAAACGTCTGAGAGTTACAGTAAAATTTCTGCACCCGTTTGCTCTGGAATGCCATACGGGTAATCTCATTAAACGAATTCGAATTCATCCATTTTAATTAGTGATAAAAAAACATCGAATACGAGTGAATGTCATTCGATGTAATACCCGACCAGTCGCTAGATTTATATTGCTCTCTATAAGATTAAAATCCCAATGAAATGAATATAACTTTGAATTTAAATGCCAATCTTCTTTTTTCTTCTTTAAATTTTCCTTTAATTGGCGCAATTAAAATTGAAAGGCACGTGTTAAAACGTTTATTAAATTTTATGGATTTTACAACAAAGTTTGTTTCTACAAGGTGATAGACTCACGCAAGCGCGTGTTTTTGAATCAGGTTGCAACGCTGGGTGGAGGTTACTGTTACTAATAGAAAGCTACTATCTAAAAAGCAATTTTCAATATTTACTCTGACAGCATTAAACAATATTACATGCCCACAAAAAAAATCTACTCTAAGACCTTCAGTATGGTCAGAAAAATCTGGAAAAAATCATAATGAGGTTTTTAGGGTCTCTAATTCTGAATCCGGGGTCTGTTTGACCTAGCAAGGTCAGGGTAACGATTATTTCAAAGTCAAATCGAGGAAACCCTTCAACAAAATCTGGAAAAGATTACTATGGGGTTGTTGGGGTTACTGATTCCGCATCTGGGGTCCGTTTGACCTTATAAGAACTAAATCAATGTACTTTTATTCGATACCCTTCTGTTGCAGCAGTACATAAAAGATCAAATTGTCCTCTTTTTTAACTTGGTCTTTCTTCAATATATCTATATATAAATAGGCAAAGACAAAACGATTAGGTACCATTTTCTCCTCTGTTTCTCAACCGATTTTTTTTCATTTTTGTTTTGTTTAGTAGCTACTGACGACCTTCAGTGCAGAATGCTAATCTTAATTTATAATATTGGTTCATTCATTAAATAAAATATAATAAAAATTCATTATTTACGTCAATAATGTCAATGCCAAACAAATGAATGTGCCGCGTGCTGCCGTCGCCAGACTCAAACCATTGAGTAATTATATATAGACAGACCAATGCTGTTATATGCTTAGAGCATGTACTTCTGGAAGTGGCATGCAAGCGTTGTTATTGTTTAGTGGGTAAAGTAATCGTTGAAGATTATAATTATACAGGGCGATTCCAGGATATGTTAGAAATCATTTTTTTCATGGGTGGCACATTAGCAGTTGCATATATAGGGTGTTTAAAATATAGAGTAGAGTGCAATAATAACTAATAAAATGATTATATAGGGAAGCCCATTAGCGGTTGAATTTACAGGGTTCTTGGAATAGAAGGTGCAGTAAAATTACAGTTATGCAGGGTGGTGCAAAAAATATTTTACATAGATGCATATACAGGGTGGCGGAAATGGAAATGCAACATTTCGTAACCCATAAGCAGTTGTTTATATAGTTAAGATGAAATATAGGGTAAGAGCAATTATAGATATACAGGATGGTGATAAAAAATGTTAGAAAAGGAAATGATTTATAGAGTAGAACACGAAGAGTTCCATATATATAATGATAGAAATATACGTCGGAGTAGAATTATAGTTACAGAAGATAATTAAAAATTTCATAAACAAAAAGAGTAAACCCGGTGGTTGAAAAATAAAAAATATTATGGGTGGTTCATAAGCAGTTGCATATACAGGTTGGTGGAAATATATAATGAGATGGAATTATTAAAATGAGGATTTTAATAAATGTTAGAGAATTGAGTGCAATTATAGCTATACAGGGGGGTTAGAAAAAATAAATATGTAGGGTAGCCCATTAGCAGTTGAATTGTTGTCATATTAAATTAAGAATTACGAATTTGAACACAAATAAAGTTCTATGAATTATATCTGAAAAAAACTTGAATTTCGTTACTTATTTGTAGAAGCAAGATGTAAGACCGACATCTACGATTTTCGAGGAAACTATCACACAGAGGTCCCGATTTAATTCCATTTTTTGGCCGAGATGAATCCTTTAAGTTACTGTAAACAACACATAGCGCTCGTATGTCAAAACGTTCTGAGTACGTATAACCTCAAAAATGTCAAAGTTTACGATAGAGCTGTCAGTTGTCAGATTGCAATATTAGGGTTGTCCAATCCCGAAATATAAAAGGCAGCCCTCGTATAAGCTTTTTATAGTTAAGTATTTATATTATTATGTTTTAATTTGGCAACGACTTCAGAATTATACATAAACAATTAATAATAATTACATAGTCTACAAACACTACTTAACTACATTAAAGGAAACAACAAATAATTATTAAATATTGGTTATTACATTTTCTAAATTTTTATATTTATTGGATTCGTTTTCTAAGCTCATGTATATGGTGCCCACTTTTAAAATGTAATTTTTATACAAAAGTATGAATGTGCTTTCTACTTTTAAGCTTTTTTAAAATAAAACCACAGACCTAAATCTGGTTCGACAGTGTCGAAAAAGAAATATAGACCATGCCGTCGATACTAAAAATTAACAAAAAAGTTACGTGTATTGTCTGCACTCCAAATCTGGAAGCACACAACAAAGATTACTCATTTATGTCACAGCAGCAATAACGATACTATTTATTAGACTATTTTCTTGACCACACACATTTATGCATATTGAACTTAAATAAAATTATGTTTGAACGTGATTAAAAGGTGATAAAAGCAAAGACATATATGGAAACTAGGTCAGAAATGTCGCCAACCTTTCTCTGGTTCCTATAAAAAATATACATATATTATATCTGTCGTAGTTGCTTTACATAAGTGATATATGCAAAGTTTTGACTAAATATCATTGTAAGAAAAGAACTAGATGATAAATTTTATAATTTCAGATAATTGTGTATTTTTTGTAATAATTCATATTTACATCGTTGACCTAACGAAAACAGTATAGAGCTAAAAACCTGGATAATGTTGCGAAATTCATTTCATTGCTGTAATTTCGACCCATTTGAAAAAGTAGCCACTTCCCTTATTCAATCAAGAGCATTAAGCGCTATTTAAAATGACGTTTAGAGTTTTTTCTTTTATATATTTTATTATTAAATGGTCTACAGATTACCTCATGATGAAGATCGCGGAGATAAAGAAAATAATAGCGTGCTTTAACGTTCCCCGAAATTAATAATGACTAGAGCAAACTATTTAATATCCTTACAGAAATTTTCAACTGAGAACTGGTATCAAAGGCATAGAAAGAAGGATAGATTACGGAAAATTGATAGTGTATATTTTTTTTGTCGGAAATAATAGAGAAGAAAACCGTATGATCACAAGAACCATATGACACCTGTTTCCAGTTGTGGGAAATTCTAGAAAAAATCAACACAAATAAAAACCATAACTTAAATGGTGAACAAAATGACACATGAATTCACTACAACAAAAGTTTTCAAGACTGGGTTTCAGGATGTACCAAATATATATTATGTAAATGTTTTTAGTATATATAATGAAGATGACATATTAGTTGTTGAAACGGAATTGACTGTAAAAAATAAAGGTTTTGTGTTAGGGTACAAAGTTTTGTATTGATACATTTGTGGCATACCAAAGGTTCCATAGCTTTTGCAGATGTCAAATAGCTTAGATGATAAAGTGTTAATAATATTGTTATCCATAAAAAATAAGAAAAAAAGATTTTTAAGTTAATCAACTTTATTTATAATTATTATAATATTGATGTTAATAAATGTACTACAAGTTAAAAAGTAATTCAGTTGGTCCTAGGTACCAATAAAAAATTAAATCTTTGGGCGCGTAAAATTTCTATCAAGTCAACCGCTATACCATTATTAACATCAATATTGTCTTAATTATAAATAAAACCGTTTAACTTAAAAATGTATTTTACTTAATTTATTATTTAGATTTTAGTACATTATTTACATTCAGTATTGTCTTAATTGTAAATAAAACCGTTTAGCTTAACAATCTTTTTTACTTAAGTTATTATTATATGTAACCATGTTGTTCCCAAGAGTAATGGACATCATAACGGTTGGTCCCCCCCAGAGGCAGGTCAAATTACGAAATAACCGTGGAAAAAATCTAGAAAAGTTCATGGGTGCGTTTTTACCTACCATCTCATCTATAGGTCATTCAAGGTCATTTTGAGGTCCTTCGAAGCTCAAGTTGCGAAATAACCATGGAAAAAATCTGAAAAAATGCTTGGCTGCGTTTTTGAGATCCCCGAACCAAAATGTGTAGTTTGTTTGAACCTACTACCGCTCCTACAGGTCGTTCAAGGTCATTTTGAGATAATTCGGAGGTCAAGTTGCGAAATAACCATGTTGTTCCCAGGAGTAATGGACATCATAACGGTTGGTCCCCCAGAGGCAGGTCAAGTTACGAAATAACCGTGGAAAAATCTAGAAAAATTCATGGGTGCGTTTTTGAGATCCCCAAACCCGAATGCGCAGTTTGTTTGAACCTACCATCTCCCCTATAGGTCATTCAAGGTCATTGTGAGATCCTTCGAAGCTCAAGTTGCGAAATAACCATGGAAAAAATCTGAAAAAATGATTGGGTGCGTTTTTGAGATTCCTGAACCAAAATGCGTAGTTTGTTTGAATCTACCACCTCTGCTACAGCTCATTCAAGGTCATTTTGAGGTAATTCGGAGGTCAAGTTGCGAAATAACCATGGAAAAATCTGAAAAAATGCTTGGGTGCGTTTTTGAGATCCCCGAACCAAAATGCGTAGTTTGTTTGAACCTAGCACCCCTCCTACAGGTCGTTCAAGGTCATTTTCAGTTAATTCGGAGGTCAACTTGCGAAATAACCGTAGAAAAAATCTGAAAAAATTCATGGGTACGTTTTGTAACTGACTGTTCAAGTATCTGAATATAGTTTGCTTAAACCCATGACCTTTAAGGATCCTTCAAAACCATTTTAAGGCTATTTGTAAGTCAAATCAAGAAAAAGATAAAATTTGAAAAAGTCCATCTAATGTTCCAGGTTGGCCGAGATATCCGGCTAGCGTGCGGCCCTATCAGCTCTGTTGGATGAACCTGGGTGTATCCCCTGAGTTGTACCTTATATAGCTTTTTATTATTACTGTTATAACCGTTCACGTTAGTTAAACAAAAGTAACAGTCGGTACCATGATCTCTTTGGGATTTCCATATTGGTTGGGTTTAGAAAATACCTGCTTGTTACTTTTATTAATAAGACTGCGGCATCCCGTACATATACCTGTTTTATTTTCAAGGAATCTGAAAATAAAAACAATGCTTTTGTGTAAGAAACTTTCCACAAACACGAAAATTGTTCACGTCAAGAAATCAAGAAATTCATCACACGACATGTTGAATTTCTTGTGGAATTTGACTCTATAGAAGCCAAGTTTCCCACATCTGTAGAGGTACTGTTGTTCGATTACGACGCCTGCGGCTCGCTTTATCGCTCTGACCAGCCGCCAATTCTGGGTTTCTGGAACCCTGTCTCGTAAACTTTTTTGGTTTAGGCTTTTCTGAGATCTGTACTCAAGTGACTTCTAAATGACATTGAATGACCTCTAGGAGAGGTGGTAGGTTCAAACAAACCCGGATTTAGGTTCGGGATCTCAAAAAAGTACCCATGAATTTTTTCAGTTTTTTTTTCCACGGTTATTTCGCAACTTGGTCTTCGAATGACCTCAAAATGACCACTTGGAGCGGTGGTAGGTTCAAACAAACTATGGGTTCGGGTTCAGAGATCTCAAAAATGATTTTTTTTTAGATTATTTACATGGTTATTTCTCTACTTGGCCTACTAATGACCTTGAACCTGATGTGATGGAGCTTAACCGATCTAATTACCGTAATCAGCGACCCACAAACCCTACTAGGACCATCCGACGTTCAGTGTATTTGCGTAGATCAAATGTTGACCTGTGTTATTATTTCACATAAAATTAGACCTATATCTCGAAAATACTCTTGGCACTGAAATCCAGTTTTTTTTTAATAATCATTCGTGTCACTTTTCACCTTCTGATAAATAGTTCATTTATAAACTAGAAAACCATTCTAAAGTTTTACAATAAAATATTTTGACAAGTAATCTTGGTTCAAAACGTTGATCATCCTGTATAGAACTGTGCGTTTTGTATAACTTTTAAGTGCTGATTTAGAATATCACCTTGAATAAGGTTGGAATCCTTAATAGTGGCTGTAAAAACTGACGATCTATTACCGAAGACCCATAACTAAATAAAACATTTTGTAAAAAAATATAACCGACTTCCACCTATAACTAAAAACCTAAAAATAACTATAGCAAATAAATAACACATTCAATGTTGTAAGGTACCTACCCAGGAAGTAAAAAATGTAAACATTAAAAGGTACCCATTCTGTACAAATTAATTACCTACCAATCTAGAATATTTTTGAAGTCGGTGCCAAGCAAATCCAAAATCCTTCATTGCGTACTTATCTACCACTTCATCAAACTTGATTGTTGCTTGGCACCGACTTCAAAAATATATTAGATTGGTAGGTAATTAATTTGTACAGAATGAGCACCTTTTAATGTTTACATTTTTTACTTCCTGGGTAGGTACCTAACAACATTTAATGTATTATTTTTTTGCTAGAGTTATTTTAAGCTAATTAGTTATAGGTGGAAGTCGGTTATATTTTTTATAAAATGTTTTATTTTCAACTTTTTGGTTTTTCTGAACTCAGGTTCTTTATTTTTTATTTTGTATGTATAAACTTAATAGATAGAACCAGGTGACATCGAAAGCCTCAACATTACACATTAATACATTTTCGTTTAAATTAACAGGTAAATGTTTACCAACCAAATTTACTAGTACCCTTTGACTTAATAAGCCCAAAATATATTTATGCCTTGTGGACCACGCCATGTAACCTTTTTTCAACTTTTTTTGACAACTCTGTACAATTATAGATAATTATCTATAGTTGTAATTTAAATGAAAATGTATCAATGTGTAACGTTGAATTATAATTCCACTTCGCCCTATGTACCAACCATCCTGTATATACGACTGTCCACGGACAAGCATAAATTTGTTAATTGCCTTCTGTAAACTATAGGACGAAGTAGAATCCATCCCATATTTACGGAGTCAAATTCGTCCTATATGTCAACCATAGTATATAACTCTTTGTGTGCTACCCCATAAATTATTTCCTTTTTAACATTTTATATTATCGCCCGGTGTAACATTAATTCCTCCCCACACTTTATGCAACTTCTTATAGGCTATAAAATAAATGTTTTTTTTATCACACTGTATAAATATAATTTAAATCCAGCATATATTTCAACCATCCTGTATATGATTTGTTTACGTCCACATCATATAACAGTTTTATAATTACCCTATATAATTTTAATTACACATTTTTTTTAACATATTTATACCACCAAACGTCCACTTCACCCTATTCCAGCCATTCTCCGTCCTATATTTCAGTCATCATATAAATCCTTCTTTCATTTTACTTTGTGATTTTGTTTGCTATAACTAAACACCCTGTGTATAAACGCACCAATTAGCATGTTAGAGTTTGACATGTGTTGTCACTGAATTTTCTATTAGGCCGGGAGAATGTGACAACCAAAAGCACCGTCTTCGCAAAATGGAAAAATTTGCATTTAAATAGGTATTTGCCTGGTATACAAACAAATCGAGCTTGGTACTCATTGATTTAAAGAACCGAAAATACTATGCTTTACTACCTATATGCTTGAGATGGACAAAGAAAATTTTCAAATTCGCAATTAAAACTTCCAGTGTCTAAAATTCCCGCACTATTACGTTGGAATTAAAATATTTATGAGGAAATGTCTCTTATATCATTTGGATGAAATTTTTGATAAGAATTTTGGAATTTTCGGCGATTTCCTGCAAAACTGCAAGTTGTACATCGCAGAAAAGTATATGAGATCACCTAGGGATCTTCCTTAATAGATTACACGTTAAAAAACTATACACATCCATAAGGAGTTTTCGAAACATCACAAATTCACAAATTTCATGGCTTTACCAATAGAATTCTTTTCCAAGATGTGAAGTTTCACCAATCCGGATATATGCTCTATTAAACAAGACCATATTCATCCAAAACGGTTCACCAGAGGAGAAGAAATCAGGTAACATACATACAAAAAAAAATACGCGACGAATTGAGGAGGTTCCTTTTTGGAAGTCGGTTAAAATTAACATCTATATAGTATTTTTTAAGTCGTTATTTGTGTTTATATTTATCCACTAATAAAGCTCATTGCAAAACTAGAAAACCTTTTCAAAGTTTTTCAATAGTATGTTCAGACAAGTAATATTGGTTTAAAACCTGGATCATCCTGTATAGACCTGTCCATTTCATATAACTTTTAAATGCGGATTTAGAAGATCACTTTGAATAAGGTTGGAATCATTAATAACGGCTGTAAAAACTGTCGATCAATTATCGAAGAGTTCGATCAGTGAACATGTTGTGAAACAAGGGTATCGGAAAAAGGGAATTTTTATAGCTGTCGCGGTGATTATTATCAGTTACTCGGGATTGGAGGCTTATTAAAAGTGACAGAGGGAATTTGAATTCACCCAAGAAGAATGTGTTAACGAAATGTTGATTATCAACGGAAATATTTGAAGTTTTTTTAATGTTATACATCATAAAATGCTAAAGACGTGACTTGAGTATCATTAACGTTAGATAAAATGTATCAGATTGAATGGTGTACTTCTAAAAAACACATAAATGGAGCTGAAGTTGAGATTCTCATTAGGGTCTTAAAATTTATGTACCATTAAGTGTAACAGTCCTGATTTTGTAATGAATCGTTAAACATAAAACTTGATTTATGCAATAAATAATATCAACTAATTTATTACTAACGAAGCTTATGATACTTAAAAATGAATACTTTCATACCAAATACGCCACAGTCTAAACTGAATAACAAGAACAATACAATAGACCTGATGAGGGTCAATGTGAATATACCGAAACCTCTTTATTATATTCAAAATTGAATTTAGTTAATGAGCAATAACTTTTATGAAATCATATCTTAAAATCAGAATTTAGAACTTTCTATTTCGTTCCAAAATCTGCCGTTCCCCAAGGGTCAAGCGTGGGACTCCCATTTATATTCTGTTGAGGATTCATTAACATTTATTAGTAGATTAGTATATTTAGTTTGGAACAAAGTTTTGGAGTAGCAGTGTAATTCCGAATCTTTTCTTTTGTATTTTTTTTTGTTTTTGTTGGTGATTTTTACGCGCATACTCATTGCCAGAGTCGCTTGATCCACCGTCTGGGACGGATAGACATTCTCGCTCGTAAAAGGAACTAATCTCTTTAGTTCTTCATTGTTGTAGTTTTAAGTGAAATACGACCGGTCGTGAAATAGACACAGTAAAATCTACTAAAGGGTAGTGCGGGGTCAACTCCTCAAAATACAGTCCACTTCAACTACAGTAGCGGTCAGCAGAGCAAGCGAAGACAAAACGTAAGTACTCTGGCATGATCGTTCTTTAAATTGTTACCAACATATCATAGTTAAACCCCCATTCCATTTCATATTCTTTGTACATGATTCCATTATAATCTGGTGTAATTACAGTAATTTAAAACTAATTATATTAAAACACTAACCACTTTGGTAATTTTCACAAATTTATTATATTTTATTTAACATTTGTATCTCTCTCAGTAAAAACTTACTAGAAACAATTAACACTAAGCCTATAATAATTAATTTGGTTTAGTGCGAGTTGGACTCGCATACTTAGAGTTCCGTACCATCTTCAAGATTCTAATATTCCAGTTTCAGACAAGCAGGAAATGAGTGCATTTTCTTATATTTACCCTTATATCTTTTAAAGGAAGCGTTTTAAATTTATAACTTTTTATTTTATCTGCTTCAGGATTCGCTTGACTTTTAAAAGAATACATATGTATTTAATTTTCTAATTTGGCCACCAAAAATTAACAATAGAGTTTTATTTTACTAATAAACTTTTAGGGAAGCCTTTTATAATCTACTGTCTGAATTTTGATGCTCTGTAGATTGGAAGATATAGGGCAAAATAGGTCAAGTTTTAAATTATAAATTATTCAATCTATTATTCAAATTATTTAAAAATACAAATAAAATGTATGTTTCAAAATTTAAATAGTATAGTTTCTTAGGTGGGAATTATGTCGATGTTTAATATTTTTGTTAATATCTTTTAAACGAATGATTTAAAAATATGATATATTTGTAATTTACATAATGAGCCTTTTATCTGATATATTACATGATGCCTTTGAAAAATGAATCTTTATTTTCCATTTAACTGTATAATTTGTCCCTATAATTACTATGGGGTTTTTATAATAGTTTATTTTCCGTTTAATTCTATTATTTGGGGGCCAAATAATAGAATTAGGGATTTTTTCATATTTATCCAATAAAAAAATTAGGTCTTATAGTTTGGGGAATAACCGGGGAATGGGTAATTTTTTTTAAATATTTTTATAATATATTTTAAAACATTCATTAAAAATAAATAAAAAAATATAGTTGTATTCGTCATAATGAGCCCTGTGATTTGATATATTACATGACCAGTTAGAAAGAATTATAATTTTTTATTCTCCATTTATTTCTATAATTTGCCCCATAAAATGAATATTAGGGGTTTCTCCTTATTTTTCCAGTAAAGTTCAGGTAAGGGGCTATACCTCCTTTTTTTCAAAATTTTCCAGCGTATTGTTTCGGAGATAGAGGGGGGGATGGGTAAATTTTTTTATATTTTTCTAAATATCTTTTGATTAATTTTTTTTTAAAATGTGAAAAATATATTTGTATTCGTCATAATGAGCCCTTTTATTTGATATATAACATGATGGGTTAGAAATAATTTAAATTTTATATTTTACATTTAATTTTATAATTTGCTTCCCAAAATAAATATTAGGGGTTTCTCCTTATTTTTCCAGTAAAGTTCAGGTGAGGGGCTATACCTACATTTGTTTTCAAAATTTTCCAGCTTATGGGTTTGGAGATAAGGGGGGGATGGTTAAATTTTTTTATATTTTTGTTAATATCTTTTAATTAATTTATTTTAAAAATATGAAAAAATATATTTGTTTTTGTCGTAATGAGCCCTGTCATTTGATATGTAACATGATTGGTTAGAAACAATTTTAATTTTATATTTTCCATTTAATTCTGTAATTTGCTCCCCAAAATTAAAAGTAGAGGTTTCTCCTAATTTTTCCAGTAAACTTCAGGTCAGATCATATACCTCTAATTTTTTTAACTTTACGTTTTATAGTTTCGGAGATAAGGGGGGGGGGAATGGGTAAATTTTGGTATATTTTTGTTAATATCTTTTTAAATATATTTTTTTAAATATGAAAAAAATGGTGTTCCTCAGAATGAGACCTTTCATTTGATATATTACATGATGCGTTTGATTTTTTTTTTATTTTTAAATTTTTAGTTAATTCTTTAATTTGCCCCCCAAAATTAATATTAATGATTTCTCCTTATTTTTCCTGTAAAGTTCGGGCAACCTATTCCTATTTTTTTCAAAATTTTAGGCTTAGTAGTTTCGGAGATCAGGGGGGGAACGGTCGATTTTTTAGTTTTTCCCCCCAGAAATACCCCTAAAATCAATTTTTTTTCTTTTACGAGATGTAATCCTGATCGGGTCAACAAACTATACATTGATACCAAATTTCAACCTCTTCTGCCAAGTAGTGTAGGAGAAAATTGCTGTGATGTGACAGAGGCAGAAATCCGGAGTGATATTATAAGGGTATCCGTATATTGTATATACGGAACCCTAAAAATAAAATATATGTTCTATTGCATTGTCTAAGCCATAATTATTTTCAATTTAATAATAACATTTACATTAGCAATCAGGGTTTAATTATGGGAAACCCATTAAGTCTTCTTTTGGCTGAAATATTCATGGACACCCTAGAATCTCTAATATTTAAATATGATTTGAGTAACAAATTCTTATGTTGGTATAGATACGTTGATTATGTTTTTGCTTGCTTTACTGGTACACAGAGACAATTACAATTACTACATAATTACATAAACCAACTCCAACCCCACAATCAATTTACACTAGAACAGAAAGAAAGAAAATATTAGATTTTCTAGATTTAACTATAAGAGTATTTGATGATAAACACAATTTTTCGATATATCATAAAAGGTCCCATACAGACCTCACTATTCACAATACTTCATGTCATCCAATCCAACACAAACTTACAGCATATCACTCCATGGTACACAGATTAGTAACTGTCGCGTTATCTAAACCTAACTTTGAAAATGAAGTCACATATTGTCCAGAAAATTAAAGAACAAAGCTATAGAACAGGTATACCGTTCCTCTCCCAACTCTAACTCAAAATTTCACCAATCCATTAGATTTATAGGTTCTCCATCTGAAAAAATATATCGAAATACTAGCTACCGCTTCTCTCTTCGGAAGAGGGATTTTGTACCGAGACTTGGTACTGCGAATCTCTAGTTACTATGACCGTTGTTTAATAGACTATTCTCTACCGAACTATGGTCTTAAGCTTTTGGGTTAACATATTGAGATAGCTCGATGTACCAAGCAGTACAGACTGACCTTTGATGATCTAGTGAAGATGGGACTGGGCATGAAGATATCTGGTTTTAAATATACAGAGCGGCCCAGGAGCCTATTTGGTAACCGTGAAACCGACACATCCAAGGAAGCTAAAGGTCGTGTGGATTCAATTTTCATCGTATATGTAATTTCGAAATGTTGTCCATTGATAGTGATGTGAATTAAGAACAATTGTAGAGCTTTTTGTGCATGTGGCCAGATGACAATTGTACACCATCAACATATCTCAACCAGACTTTGGGTTTATGACTTGAGGACTCTGTTTAAAGCGCTTCCAAAAAGATATTTCACAGAACCTTTTGAACAACAGTTATTATCTTAATCATTTAAATGAGACAAGAGCGAAATACCTGAAGTCTGAGAAATAATACTAGACGACATTGAAAATGAAATGCACATTACCTTGACTGAACTCAACTTATATTAAGAAAGTCGAAAAATGGAAAAAACCTGGAAACATTACTAACAAACTGATAGATTATGCCCCAGAAATTTTATTTGAAATGCTCCTGTATCTTTATATCAATTAGAACAGAAAACAATAAAAGGGCGTCAGGAATACGAGTACCTAGGAAACATAATATTAGAACATGAAAACACAGAAAAGGAGATACAGAATAGATTGACACAGGAAAAACGATGTAAATAAATGCTGAACAACTCTCTTCTATAGATTGGCATTATGAACAAGAACAACTATTGTCGAACCTATAAGGACCTATGGATTAGAGTGCTGACAGATCAACAACAAAGGTAGAGCAAAAGTGCAAGCTGTTGAAATGGATTACCTACGAAGGTAATGTCGAATATCAAGTCTACAACATATACTAAAAGATGTTATGAGACAAAGAACAGAGGTGGAAGATACAGTCATAGAAATAATTGAAGCACGTCAGCTAATTTGGTATCAACCTGTTTTCCGGATGGACGAACAACGATGGCCAAAAAGAATATGTGCCAAGAAATAGAAAGAAAAACAGGACGACCAAGAACGCGATGGAAACAAAACGTTGAGAAAGCACTAAGTAGCCTGGCATTAGAAGAATACGAATTTTGGGAAAGAAAGGCCTGGTGTATGAAATAGCAGATGCGGAAGCTGAAGGACACCGCAGAAAAAAAACTGACAAAGAATATACATGGACGTAAGAGATTTTTCTAACTAAATTCGAGATTTGTTTATCTTATCAATGTAATTGAATTATAACAGAGTTATTTGTCTGTTAGGTATTATAAATAGTTTAAAATTCATTTGGGGTTTATTACTAATGTAAAATCTGTATTGGTCCTATTTTAAACAAAAAGAGTGTAACAAAAGGAGTTTTTTCACTATAAAAGGCAAAACTATTTCTGAACCCCGAGATTTGTTGAAAATAATCAAGATATACACTTCAATACAATTACAGAAGTTGATATTTAAGGAAGACATCTAAACCTTTTCCACTTACACACTTACTGGTGCTTTCTATTACAACTCGATCTTCTAAAATTCCTTTTTCGACATTCCTCAACATCTTTAATTGCGACCGGCATCCATACACTCTGACGTAATCTCATTACAAGTGCTAAACCAATGTTGCAACATATAACACAATATCTTCGGGTAATCGTTTCTTGAAATCCAAAATATTTACTGGTGAAAAGAAACTCCGAGAAATGTTAGAAATCTCGACTTGGTGTAAGTAGCATCGTATATATATTTTATATAGTCGTACATAATTACGTCTATAATTTAAAATGTCGGCGTTAGTTGCGGTGTTGCAGAAATGCCGGTGCCTCATTAATTTCTTCGACTTGACATTCTTCGGTAAAACCTGCGTAATATAAGAAATGAGCGCTTTGCAAATATTAAACGGCGCCAAGTTGAAGAAAAAACTCTTTATTATGGTGTTCGATATTGTTCGAAGGATCGCGTGCATTCGTTGGAACGGAATGCTCCAATGCTAATTGCTGGTGCTCGAAATGAGATTAAGTGACATCAATTTGTTCTGTTTCAATGCTCAAGTGTGTTAAATGTTGCCTCAATAGAGTAATGATCGTGTTATCACGTTGACTCTAGTTAAATAATCAATTTTCTAGTTTTTATAATGCCGACTGAATAGTAATATAAAGTTTACTGGCTCTCATATGGATGGCTGAATAGTAATATAAAATTAAATGGGTAAACTAAATAGAGGCAAATTCAAAAGTTCTTTTATTGTTATTGAAATAATTAAAGGCAAAAGTTTTTCAATTATAGCTTTTTTACACAAGTTTTTAAAATTATCTGTCTTCTCAGGGGGTCTTCAGCGATCAATCCACGTTTGAAGTATTGGATGACAAAACACAATTTGTCAGAAGGAGACTTGATGACAAATTCAAGGAGGATTGCCTTATAAGAGCAGGGAAACAACCTCAGTCCGTCATCGTGTGGGGCTGTATAAGTTCTGGAGACGAAGCTGCTGCTTCAAGGGGAAGAATGATTCCATAAGGAGCCAAAAGTGTTTATGCAGGATGAGGCACCCTGCCACACGGCCAAAGCTAATAAAAAATTCTTCGTGGAAAAGAAAATCCTTGTTCTTCCATGGGTTGGCAATTCGCCGGACATGAACCCTATTGAAAATGTTTGGGAGCTGCTGAAGGGACGTTTAGCCAAGGAAAACATCACAAATAAAATTCAGTTGATTGAAAGAATACTATATTACTGGAATCGTGACGAGAAACTTCAGGAAATGTGTATTGAGAACATGCCTAGAAGAGTTGCCGCACTGATTGCCGCCAAGGGTGGACCTACAAAATATTTATTTTTAAAATATCTAATATTTGTTTGAATAAAACTTTAGTGTACAATTGTTCTGTATATACCTTTGATCTTAGTTTTACATGTTTTGCTTCAAAATAGCAAAAAAGCTGAGTGTTCATAATAAGATAGCCAGGGACTGTCTGTTTTGCCGTTTTAGAGCTTTATCAAGAGTTTCAGATGTTAACGTTTAACTTTAGTTAACATCTGAGACTATATTTGAAAAACCTTTTCCTTTAGCAACTGTTGTTAGTCTTTCCAGATAATCCATTCATACTTCTTTCATCTGACCTTATTGTACAAGTGAATCTGTTGTTGTTCATTATAGCACATGATTCAAAGAAAGGTCTTCCTTTTGCCATCTGCATATCAGGCGAAAAACATGTATTTCCAAAAAAACAAATGGTGATGTTGTTGTTAGCCTTAATTGCACAATATTTTTTTTCCATGTTTCATGTTATTCTAGTGATTGTTTACCTATCGAATTTAGGAGAAATCAAAAATATAAATATAAAGTTTTTGCAAACATTACATTGACGGCTTTACCCTGTTCCCTCTTACTAGGCAAACAGGTGTAAACACGTAAGTTGGTCCAAGTAATTGCACCACTGATAAACTGATATATTAAGACAAACATAATTTTATTGCATATCTCATGATTTAAAGCTTGAAATTTAAAAACCGGTCCAGGTATGAAAGAAAAATTGAACGTATTATTCAGTTGATTACAATTTATTGGCAAGTTCAACATTTTCAGTTTATGAAAATCGTTTTGGGGCATCTGAAAATATACTTTTAAATAAAAATGTACTTGAAATACTTAAAGTTTATTTTCTGATGTCTATTAGACCCGATCTGATACAGTGATACATCTATTTCTATAGAAATTTCATGGTTGTTAACACAAAAACACAGTTTGATTTTTTTTTAGTCTATTCTTCAGTTAGTGTCGGTCTGTCTATGTGTCCACTCGAGATGGTGTATTATTGTTCTGTTTTCTTTACTTGAAAAGACCAAACGTTTCGTGGTTTAGGTCAGACCCCGTTGTCAATGGCAATAACAACATATACAAAAAAGGAACACAATTGTAAAGTTTAAAATTATAATGTTTGACAATATATGTGACGTATGACATAGGTAAGTCAATTTGACAATGTACAGGCTAGCATAGAAAACTCTAACGATTATATAATAATAAAGTCCTTTTCAAATTGGAAGAATTTGAAGGGGTTTTCTCCAGAATTTTATGTGGCGCTCCTAGGTGCAACTTTGTTACAAGATAATCCTTCGCCAAAAATTCAATCAAAGAATTCTGTTCTGTTTTAATGACCAATTTCATAATGATGGCCATAAGTGTGATACATAACCAGAAAAAAACCTGCAAAGATACAAAATTTTCGTTTAGTATCAAATTCAAAGTATTTTTTAACCGACTTCAAAAAAGGAGTAGGTTCTCAGTTTATCTTTATAGATGTTTTTTATGTGTATTCGTCGATTGCTTGAAACTGCCTCAACGAATTTGTATTGTTTAATCGGGATTGTTAAGGATAATTCCGAAATGGTTCAGTATTTTTTCGATCTTTAAAAATCAACAGTCTTGTCCTTATAGAGTAAATTTAGGCAAATGCGATCGTATTAATAATACTGAAAGCAATTATCGCTGTTCAAAATCTAGGTTGTAATTAATTAGGAAATATATCGAAAATAAAATAAATCTTAGATAATTAACTTAAAAATAAAAATTCTCAATTCATTTGTATATAAAGTGTGCCTACATAAGTCGTAAACAAATTGAAAACTTTCTTTTGAATTATATTGAGGAAAAAATATTTTTCATAAAAACATCTGCATACGAGGTTTGTCAAAAAATATGATTTTTGCTTAAAATTTTACCTTTATTAGGGTTCCGTATATACAATATACGGACACCCTTATAATATGACTCCGGATTTCTGCCATTGTCACATCACAGTAATTTTCTCTTAAACTACTGAACGGAAGAGGTTGAAATTTGGTATCAGTTTATAGTTTGATGACCCGATGAGGAGTACATATCGTAAATGAAGAAATTTTGATTTTACGGGTACTTCTGGGGGCAAAAATTAAAAAAATCGATCGTCGTTCCCCCCTTATCTCCGAAACTATAAGAAGCAAAATTAAAAAAAAAATAGAGATATAGGGCCTTACCTGAATTTTACCCGAAAAATAAGGAGAAACCTCTACTATTAATTTTTGGGGGCAAATTACAGAATTAAATGAAAAATAAAAAATTAAAATTGTTTCTAATACATCAAGTAATATATCAAATGAAATGGCTCATTATGGCGAAAACAAATATATTTTTTTCATATTTTTAAAATATTAACAAAAATATAAAAATGTTCACTCATTCCCCGGAAACTTAAGCCGTAAAATTTTGAAGACAAAATAAGGATATAGGACCTCACCTGAACTATACTCAAACAAATAAGGAGAAACCCCTAATATTAATTTTCGGGGGCAGATTACAGCATTAAATGGAAAACATAAAATTAAAATTATTTCTAAAGCATCATGTAATATATCAAATCAAAGGGGTAAAGTATGGCGAATCCAAAAATATTTTTTCATGTTTTTAAAATGAATAATTTAAAATATTTTAACAAAAATATTTAAAAAAATACTCATTCCCCATTTATTGCCCAAACTATAAGACATATTTTTTTTGTGTACAGGAAAAATACTAAGATATCCCTTATATTAATTTTGGGGGCCAAATTATAAAATTAAGGGAAAAATAAAAAGTATTTTTTAACGCATCATGCAATACAGCAAATGAAAGGACTCATTATAAGGAATTCAAATATATATTTATCATATTTTTAAAATTACTTATTTACAAGGTATTAACAAAATGATATAAAAAAATTCTCATTTCCCGCTTTATTTCCGAAACCATAGTACCTAACATTTTGAAAATAATTAGGGGTACTTGAGCTCACATGAAATTTATAAGAAAAATTAGTACAAAACCCCAATATTATTTTTGGGGACAAATCATGGAATTAAATGGAAAATAAAAATTCAATTTTCAAACACATTATGTAATATGTCAAATATCTGCCAACCTATAGAGCCTAAAATTCAGACAGTAGATTATGAAAGTCTTCCCTGAAAGTTTATTAGTAAAATAAAACTCTATTGTTAATTTTGGGGGCTTATAGAAAATCAAATACATATTTTTGTAAAAATCAAGCGAATCATGAAGCAGATAAAATAAAAAGTCTATGTGTGGAAAATAAAACTGTATATTTTGTATAAATTTGAAACGCTTCCTTTAAAAGATATTAGGGTAACTATAAGAAAGTACCTGTTTGTCTGAAACTGGAATATTTGAATCTTGAAGGAGCTACGGACCCTTAGTATGTGAGTCCAACTCATAATTAACCAATTTATTTTTGATAATATCTAATAAATAATTATCAAAGTTACTTAGAATTGAAAAAGGTTAAAAATGTGAAATTAAATATATTCATTTCGATTTCCATAAAATTTGTTTACAAAGAAAATGTCTGATTATTTACATGTGCTCACATTTTTTGTGAAAACTTGATTTTACGACTGAAGTTTGATCTCCCAGGTATTGGTAGTCAACAGACTTAAAAAATGTCTCAATTCGTTTACATACTTAGTGGGTCCAATTAAGTTAAAACAAATGCCAAACTTTCTTAATATATAATTAATATTTAGAACACTCCATTCTATTCCATTGAGGAGCGAACGAAGATGGTCAAAAAATATGTTGCTTAAAAAATACACATTAATAATAAAGTATTATTATTAATGTGCATTGCTTGCTAACCTCCAGATATATATGGTCTAAAATCTGACATTAAGGAATTTAAAAATAGGTTATTTACTCTAAACTTAGATCATTTAAGTCTCTAATTGAAAATATTGTAAATAGAGAATTTGAATATTTGTAAGAACGAAAGCAAATTTTGTGCTGGTATTGTGTATTATTTGGATGTTATATTTATTTATTTACTGCAATTTGTTGATTTGTTTATTAACAAAGAGACTCTTAACATATATCTTGATCCCTATTTCTTGCACAGAAAACTAAGTTGTATTTGTTGCGTAGCTAGTGTTTTTATTTTAATTCTATATATTGTATATTTTTTAACTTTACTATAGAACGTTCATCTTTTTGTGTATGTACCCCTTTAGATAAAATTCTTTATTTACGACCGTTGTAGATGGGTCCGGTTTTCCCAAATATTTATAGTATTAATTTTTATTTAGGCAATCCGATAACAAGCTTATTTTTAAATTCCATTTATTTCTGCATTTATTACACAAATCGCTTTAATATTGTTAATACTATTGTTTGGTTTACAACCACCAAGGATAAAGTGTAATTTTAATTCCTAATCCTCGGCTATTGCTATTTCCGACCTTGCCGGTCTCAAATGACCAGATGTTGACTTAATTAGGGAATTCCCGTCTGCAAATTAGCTATCTTTGCATGTACACACCCCCTAAATTCTATTCGTTGTTTCCTCTCCTAGATTTAAGAATTTTGTTTAGTTTGTTTTAGAATAAGATTTCATGATTCAGTATTGAACTCAAACTTGTACCTTTAGCATGTTCCAATAACATACCTAAATAGACAGTTTATAATTGCATAAATTCGTCTATTTAGTTCACACTAAAAATATCAACAGCCGTCAAGAAAACCGAGTTTTTCTTCGGCTCAATATCTGCAGCAAACTAGTTGCAGATCGTTCAGTATTTATGCTCAAAGTGTCGGATCGAAGTCTCGGAACAAAGTGTAATCTCTGCATTTCGCTATTATACTAAGATCTATTTCTTATATGTAAGTGTGGACTTTCGTTAAGAAGCTTACGCATCAGATAATACTTTTACATTTTTCTGCTATTGACAATAAGTACTCAGCCTTCTAAACGTATTAACCATGATTGGAATAAACAGCAAGTCAGTTTTAATGTGAGATCAGCATACTTCTCTTCACATTTTATCTCGCTTCTGGTAACTTGCGTGGCAATACCTTTTCCTAATGAATCGATTTTTTCGTACCTATCTGGAGGATCTTCGTTTTCCAATTGCCGCATTTTTTTAATCCGATCGACATGTATTGGTTAACTTCGAAGCAAATTTATCGACACTTATGTACATCTTGTCGATACGATAAGTGTAGAAATCTATATGCAAACGATTTTCGTTTACTTTCGTCGTTATTTCAGAATTATTGTTATTTATCGATTGAGATGTTTGTTAGATATCTCCACTGAATTACACACTTTCTCATTCGTCTTCTGTCTTAACGATTTCCTCTTAAATTCAATGGGTTGTTGTTTTCTTTTACTAGTTGTTAAATTCGTTCGATTGCTACCAGAACGTACTTCTGTGGGTGTCGATATTGATGACTGCTTCATTAATTCAAGCATTCCTTGATACTGAAATGGCGATGGTGGTACTCCTCAACATGCAGGTTCTGTATGTATTCTGGAATTTCATCCATTGTAACTTTGCACGTGTACTGAAATCAAATGATATGTACAGAGTAATTCAAATTCAAGTATCACCGTTGAGATCTCGGAAACTCCAAGAGATATGAAGAAGTTTAAATGGAGGCAAAATTGCGGAATTTAATGCTTAAAGAAATGACGTCCGAGGATATCCGAAAAAATATTAAAATTGAAGTTCTCGTTTTAATTTTTTTGTAGCGTTATTTGACTAGGACACGCTTATCCAAAAACACATTTTCATTGCCACTTTTTTCAACCATACAACTACTTATTAAGATTTGCCATCCGACATTGCGTTTGTAGGCTACCATTTATATATACTAGCTGTCGGCCAGTGGTCGAAATTCGACCAATTGTGTCAATATCTCTGGCAGGTTAAGTAACCTGAAAATTTTATGGTGACATTCTATCCTAGGACTTTAGGGAGAACAGCAAATACACGGAACGGATCCATATTCGGAACCTCTGTGTGATAGTTTCCTCGAAAATCAGAGATTTCGCTTCTACAAATAAGTAACGAAATTCAAGTTTTTTTCAGATATATTCATAGGACTTTATTTGTATAGCTATAATTGCACTCAATTCTCTAACATTTATTAAAAACCTTATTATAATAATTACATCTCATTATATATTTCCACCACTCTGTATATGCAACTGCTCATGCACAACGCATAATATTTTTTAACAATTTTGAACCACCCAGTAAACCATTCTGTATATGCCACTGCCTATGAGCCACCGTATTTACTCTTTTTGTTTATGAAATTTTTAACTATCTTCTGTAACTATAATTCTACTCCGACCTATATTTCAATCATTATATATATGGAACTCTTCGTGAACTACTCTATAAATCATTTCCTTTTCTAACATTTTTTATAATCATCCTGTATACCTATAATTCCTCTCACCCTATATTTCATCTTCCCTATATATACAACTGCTTATGGGTTACGAAATGTTGCATTTCCATTTCAGCCACCCTGTATATGAACCTATGTATAATATTTTTTGCACCACATTGTATAACTGTAATTCTACTGTACCTTCTATTCCAAGAACCCTCTAAATTCAACCGCTAATGGGCTTCCCCATATAATTACTTTATTTGTTATAATTGCACTCTACTTTATATTTTACATACCCTATATATGTAACTGCTTATGGGCCACCCACGAAAAAAATCATTTCTAACAACGCTTGCATGCTACTTCCAGAAGTACATGCTCGAAGTATATAACAGCATTGGTCCCTCTATATATAATTACTCAATGTTTTGAGTCTGGCGGCGGCGGCACATTCAGTTGTTTGGCATTGACTTTATGGACGTAAATAATGAATTTTAATTATATTTTATTTAATGAATGAACCAATATGATAAATTAAGATTAGCATTCTGCACCAAAGGTCGTCAGTAGCTACTAAACAAAACAAAAATGAAGAAAATCGGTTGAGAAACAGACGAGAAAATGGTACCTAATCGTTTTGACTTTGCCTGTTTATATATAGATTTCTTATGGACACTATATTAGATTTTTCCACTGAAAAATTTATATACAACTTGTCATAATTTGCTTACTTAGAAGCACAAATTTTGAAATAAACAGAAATATCATGACCCCACCAAAAAGTTTTCTTTTACAAAGGTGACAATACTTACCCTCTTCGAGGTGTCATTCTTTTGTACGCAACACAATATATATATATATATATATATATATATATATATATATATGTTTTAGGTGGTTTCCGGGAATTCATCCGCGTAGTTGATAACTGATCCCAGCCGGGATCGATGGTAAAATGACGACGTTTCGGCAGAGTCACATCTGCCCTCTTCAGGTCGGTTCGCACAATTCTCGTAGCCTTCTGCTTTCGCTTCTAGTTACTCAAATACAGTATGAAGAGGGCAGATGTGACTCTACCGAAACGTCGTCATTTTACCATCGATCCCGGCAGGGATCAGTTATCAACTACGCGGATGAATTCCCGGAAACCACCTAAAACATTTAGTGCCCGCTAAAACTTAAAAACAAATATATATACATATATATATATATATATATATATATATATATATATATATATATAATTTCTATATTTTTTCTGGTCGGAACCTTCAACAGTTGCGCTTCCGACAAGAGAATGTCTTCTCAATCACTCATTTATGTATTTGATACATATCGTTAGATATGTAGACGCGAGATGTAAAAACCGACACCTAAGATTTTCGGGGAAACTTGCACACATAAGTTATCACGTAACTCGTAGGTTAGAATGTCACGATAGAATGGTCAGGTATAATTATTTTGTACACAAGATAATATATATAATATCTATATTGTTTCTGGTCGGGAACCTTCATTAGTTGCGCTTCCCACAAGAGAATGTCCTGGATGTCAGTCTTTACATCTCGCGTCTACATATCTAACGATATGTATCAAATACATAAATAAGTGTTCAAAAGGACATTCGTAGAAGAGGACGTAACATAATATCTTAGTGAATGAAGGATCTTAAGGAATAGCTCTAGGGAAAATTATTGTACATAGAAAACAAATTAGGGAAATAAATATCAAAATAGGGAGTAAGTGTATAAACAATTTAACTGTAATAATAACTGAGAGGACATTCTCTTGTGAAAATTGCAACTGATAAAGTTTCCCCACCAGAAACTATATGGTAGTCATTATATATATATATATATATATATATATATATATATATATATTGTCTTGCGCACAAAAGAATTATCCAAAACCTCTGACAGGTGAGAGTTTTATCGTGACATTCTAACCTATGAGTTACGAGATAACGGGGTTGTCAAAAATTCTTCCTTGTGGCAATCCATAAAACTTTCGGAGTCACTTCAGTCGATTCCAGGCTTTGTTTCTGGCGACAAGGCGGTGCCCGTTAGTAATTAGGGAAGGAGATGGACCCCCACCCTCGAGTGTGACTTGTCAAAACTTTACACAAGTAGTTCGCCGGACACACTTTCCTTCGGGATTCAGCGAAAGGGAACAAGGTCGACTTGTTAAGCCTTAATACAAGTAGTCGTCAGACCTGCTATCCTTCGGGATTGTGGCGATGAGACGACCTTGCGGGTAACAGTGGGACCGTCGTTTGAGATGTCGGTTCATCGCCCTTTATGAGGCGCGACCTAGTATTCGACACGAGAGCCCTTTGCCAACCTCTTGCCTGTTACTCCTAAAACTGGGCCATAGCGTACCGCAAGTAGAGGCGCCTACACCTCGAAAGCCGGATGTTCGCTCGCCCAGAAAAGTAAAAGGGGGAGATTCCCGTCAAGGGAGTCGAACGTGTCACCCATCAGCGTGGAACTCTTAAACGAACTGGGGTGTTCGTAAGATTCCAAAATGGGGAGTGCGGATGAAGAGATGAGCCCCCACTGGGTGAGATTACCGGTGGCTCTCCATACTGGGTTGGCCTCGCACGGGCAGTGAGTAAAAGCTGGATTGTACCCCTGGGTGGCTGGTCGGACCTCGTTGGTCGGTCGTACGAACGCATTCACCCTCGTAGCGTGGGATGGTAGACGACGGCCGTTTGAAGTGTCGGACTGGGGGTCCCTTCCTGGAGGGAATGACCAGTCTAGTATCCGAGGCTAATCCATAGTCCACATCTGCAACCTAAAACCGTGGCTTCCACGTTTGGTAAAGTAGGTCAGCTAGCAGACCGGGAACATCATCTACACATTAGTGTAATGGTCTTCGGGTTGAGTCGGCCGAGAGGGGAGGTGTACGCTATACCAGGCGCCTGTCGCAGACTGCGTAAGCTTTAATGCCATGGGTTTAGAAAATGCTGTAACAGTGGCTAACACTGTGGTGTGTACACTCGAGCTTCGAGGATAAACACGTCGTACGACCGAAACGATTGTAATCATATCAATTTCGCTCATGATGATGTTAAAACGGTATCCACAAAAAAAAACTAAAAACTTCGGGGATGTGAAAGTAAACAAATGAAAAAATATGTTCAAGGTAAGTACGTCAAATACGTTCATTTGTCTAGCCCGTGCAAACTCGGGATAGGTCAGTTAGCAAATTTAATAAACTTGAAGTTATTGAAAGAAGTTTAACAAGAAACCCCATTTATCTAGCCCAATAATTAGATACTCGTATGTGACAGAAACGTGTCTCGGTTGGAGTTTCTGGTTGCATTCTCCTGAAACTCCTAGTTATTGTTATAACAAAGGCTGGCAAAAATTGTTTGCTGAACGCACGACTGATGAGAAGAATAATTACCGAAAATTCCATATGTTCGAGAAAAAGAAAGTATACTCGCTGGAAGGGCTTGATTAGGGAATTTCGGTAGATAAGTGACACAGCTGATATCGAACTATTTTATCGCGAAATGAATTGCGACATCTAGGAATTTCAGGAGTCTCTGAGTGCTAGGTTTTCCTAATAGATCTCCATGTCTCAAATTGTGAACTAAGTTTTTCTTTATTTTTAATAACTTTAACTGATATTGTTATCAGACAAAGTTTATTAGAATTGAAATCTACGTCGTATTATACATCAATTAAAACTGGATAACGATTTATTATAAGATTCCGCGGAGAGAATACTATTACTTAAATGTCTGTATAATTAACAGACCTAAAGAATGACGGTCCTCAGATCGTCTACAATATAGTGTATCCACCTAACTTAGAATCATATACAAAATTTTCTTAATACATATACATATTCAGAAAATAAGTAATTCTATTCAACAGTAAACGAGGTTGGTAAAGCTTATAAATGATGCTTAAAAGTAAAATACCTTATTTTAGGCAATATCAATAAGATTTGAAAACTACATCCAATTAAGCCATTGCATCAATACAAATTGTAAAATAAATACTTTAAAAAAATTAACTAATAAGCATGTAAAAATGTTTGCTACAACAATTTGAAGTTGCGAAATACAACTTATAAATGTACTTTCTAAAATAGTCGGTTTTTGTTTTTTTAATTTATTATTAATTTGAAGTAAATGCTCTCAAACCAATCTTGGCATACACCAGTTTGTGCAGAAGAATTACAGACTTAAAATGTTGCCTGTTAGTAAAAAAAGACTTGTACAACAAACCTGTAATTAAACAACAAATTCCCCAATAACACATTTCACCTTTCACTCAAGCAAGTTCATAACACATTGTGAACCAATCAGCGCTGTCAAACGTTTCTTTAAGAGCCGTTGTCGAAGATGAAACGGGAGGTTTTAATTAGAAATAAAAAATGTTACTCGAATTCCGATTAAATAGGCATTATTGATGTATGAATAGTCGACTCTTATAACACAAAATATAGTGTTAAATGTGCACACAATAAGCTTGCGTTAGATGTATTTTATAATTAAGCAGGTGCCTTATTTGGCTTCTAGTTTTACTAATCATTGGAAAGGAATTATTAACCTGAATTATGATACTCTTGAGCGGCCAATCCATTTATCCATGTAATTATTAGCCGCTCCTCTTTATTAAATAGACAAATATCTTCAGATAATATCATATTGAAGAAGTGACGTTAACGGCGTCACAGCATATTTTATGTCCGTTCATCGATAGGCACGAGCACCAAATCAAATTTCAGATTACAAAATTCGTAGAATGGAACCTACAAGGTAAATTTTATTTTGGCAAAGGTATACGTACGAGCCTAAATCATTCGAATAATAATAATTTATATTTGAAAAAGAACCGACTTCAACAGACTTAAAATAAAAACCGTTTAGAAACCGTGTGTAATCAATCACTATTTTCAGACATATCTTCTTTTTTATCTGATTTAAGGTACAATTCAATTGAAAATTTTAGCGTATTCTTATCTCTCTCTTTTTCTCCCTCCCTCTTTCTCCGTCTCTAATTTTTATTCTTTGTCTATATTTTCCAAATATATTTGATCTTTATATATATGTAACTAATTCACTCTATATTGCATCCACACTGTATATGCTTCTGTGTAGTGATCACCCCTATATAACTTATTGGTCTATCATTTTCTGAATCACCCTGTATTATTATAATTCAACTTAACACAATATTGCAACGTTTCTGGTATCTTTAAAACCACCCTGTAAAAGTATTATAATCATCACACTATTCACTCTTTCAATTGTTCTATTGTTTAAATTATTCCTGTATACCAATGATTTTACTTTGCTCCATATGTCTAGTATTCCATTGATGCAACTGCTCATGATCTACGCTATATACCAAAATTCACCGTTTTGAACCACATTTTATGACTATATTTTTAGTCTACCATTTATTTCACCATCCGGTATTGGCCACTGCTTCTAAATTTTTTCATCCATGTCTATAATTATATCCCCTTCCTACATCCTATAATTCAAATATCCTAACTACTTATGCTTAAATAACAAATTTTTGATACAGCCTGAATTACAATAATTTTACCCCACCCTTACTTCAAACACCTTGTCTAAGCAACTACTTATGTTCCAAACTATATAATTTTTTAAACCGCCCTGTATAACTGTAATTCTGCTTCACCTTATATGTCAACCATCCTGTATATTCAACTGCTTCTGACAACTTTTAAATCCTTTTGTATAACTGTAATTATTCTCCGTCTTATAACTATAACTAATTCAATTCCAACTTATATTTCAATCATCCTAGGTGTAAAACTGCTTATATACCACCTAATATTATTGTTCCTTAATATAATGCAGTTTAATTCATCAAAATTGTCGTTTTTGAATAATCGCTCGTCATACATAAAAAAAGCAGCAGACGAATTGATAACCTCTTCCTTTTTGGAAGTGGGTTAAAAATAAATGAACACACTAGCAAATTCTGCATTTACATAAAGCCTATATTTTATTTTAATATTTTACTCCTCAGATTTTTCTTGCAACAGATAGGTATTAGAAATAGTAAATGGTTAACAATATGCAATCAGGGAGTTTCGAAAAATTGCTCAGATTACTGGTTTTCTGACAGAAAGAGATGTCTACAATATGTTTAAGCATTATTCCTGTACTTAAATAGTTTTTTGCATGTTGTGTGATTCTTTGTTGTTTGTCAAAAAAAATTAACAATAATAATTTTTTTGCTCTTCTAGCAATTGAGTTCACCATACCAAATCCAGCTAAATTGAAGATTTCCAGCACCCCGCATTTGTTTGCTATCAAGGAGCTGGCTTCCTTAAGTTTTCAGCTAAGTTCAGTTAATTTTTCACTTTTTAATTTTTTTTTCTTTCATGAAAATCTTTGTTTTGTCTCAGTATATTCTATGGATGCCGGGTATGGTTGTCCAAAAAGTTTGGTAAATTGTTAAATGTGTCGCTTTTTTCTTACTTCAAAGGGTCTTGAAGTTTCATACAATTTTTGGATTTCTAAAATGTGATAAATGGTTTTGTATATGTAAGCATACTGTATTATTTGCTTTAAAATCCGTTTTAACATAATATTTATTTCCTAAACGTTTTAGGTTTTATTTGAAATACCCGGAGCATGTGGAATTGCGTTCATAATTTTTTTTTTGGTAATTGTTCTATTTTATTGTAGACACTTTCGTTCTAGTTATTTCATTAGAGTTCTTTCATTCAAGTAATAATAATAATAAGTAATTCGTTTAAAGGGAATTCCTATATTGTATTTACGCACTATTTGCGACTCCATTTTCTTAAAATTGATAATAGTTTACCCAATTAGAACATTGTCGTACTTTGTCTAGTGTTTTGTATAGAAGCTGAAATTATATACTGCCTTTATGATGTAGGATACCTACATTTTTCTTTGGGAATAACACCCCATAAACTTGAAAGTTTATATATTTCAAATAGCTAAACACTTCAAGGTCTCAATCAGATCTCGGTTTCAATGAACAAGAAAAATAAATTAAAAGGAATCATAATGACACATTTAGTAAATCACAATTTGGCTTTCAGGTTTATGTCGTGTTATTCCCAAAGAACTAAGAGAAAATAAAGACTTTCAAGTTTATTTATTTAGCAATTTAGGATAGCAAACACGCCGTAATCCCAATACAGCATCCACAGCTTACTCTAGTACAATTACAATGGTTGAATATTATAAAAAATATAAAGTTGATACAAGACTTATAATCATAATGAAAAATAATACAAACTTGATAATTAGAATTTGTTAATTTGAGTAAATTTCTTTAATTTGTTTTTTAAAATACTTGAAAGTGGTGTTAAATATATCAATACAAAAGGTATTGTGTAACATACAAATTCTGATAAGGGGCGAATTAAAACCTACATTGGTTCTAGTAAATTCCACAAAAAAAACAAATTATTATATCGTGTAGTTTTTTGAGGTATATAAAAAGACAATTATGATAACAGTACTGGAGAGTCAATAATATTTGTAGTAGGCCAGACTGTATTTTTCTATTCATTGTGGTGTTATTTCCAAAGAATATAAGAAGTACCCTTCAGAAAACAATGTTTTACTTTGCTAGAACTAGCTACGATTTGGAGTCTTCTACACTGGCAGTTTCGTAGATTATTATCTTCAAAATTGAGCGTGCAATAATTGTTTACTCGAAATTTCTTTTGGGTTAAAACTGGTGCGAAATATCAGTCTTCCATGTGGTCGGCTATTTTGAACTTCACTCATAATTTCTGTTAGTTTAATTTGTTTATGCTTTCCCGCTGTTCAGTTTGTCAACAATGTCTGTAATATTTATAAGAAAGTATTATTTGCTGTTGCTCGATTGGGTGGGTATATCTCCTATTGCTTCGTAGCTTGAAAATGTTGGTTTGGAGCTCGGAATCTTTATTAATTGTTTATGTATGCTCTGTAAATCGTTTTATCATAATCCTACTATTATTCAACTAACCGCATTTTGGAGAAGTTTATTTTAGCTCGTCGAACTTATAATAAACATCATATCTTAAGAAGAAAGTTACCGGTTTCATCGGCAAAAAATATACTAAAAACTTCATCCTATCGATTTAGAATGCTCTAGGCGACAAAGTGAAAGGCTCTACCCTACTAATAGGTGAAGATGGCATCTATTTTTCAAAAAAACTATAAATTGCATCATCAGTGACAAGAAGGAGAAACAACATCAAGGAGAAATACAGCAAAGGTTAGTGAAATCTTTTAATGAAATAACAACAAATCTTGTTTCCACGATGGAAGAAAAACAACAAAATTTATTGGAAGGTTTGTTCTCGATATTTGAAGAAAAACAAGGCCAAACTGAAGAAAAAAGACAACTGCTATTTGAACAATTATTGCAAATAGTTTCGCAAGTTAATCAGACAGTTAATGAAAGAATGCAAATAGTTAAGTCAGACATAAAAGAAATAAATGATGACATTAAGACCATAAAAAATAACGTGGATACTCTTGAAACCAAAGTAGATGACCTCGATTCCATCCAAAGTCAAGCAAAATTTGAAATCAGTTCCATTAAAAACACAGTACAAAGCGAAGTAAGTGAAGTACAAGATAAGAAATCAGTGCCATTCAAAACAAGGCAGGGTTACGAAATTTACGAGAGAATTCGATGCTGATTTTAAAAGAAGGGGCCCATCATCGCAGCAGTTAGTTAACGACTGCAAAGAGCTTATGTTGTATTATTATTGTGATATTTGAATCAGCTGTTGTGTATATTTGATGTAAATAAAAGTCCTAGAAAGTTGTATTGAATATTAGTTTTTAAATTTTAATTAATTGAACCCACGGGTATATAACAAATTTTGTCTGCTAATGAGGTTCACCAACTTCTCATTACAATACAATTGATCCTACTTTCCACTCCAGTTGGGTTCAACATGTATTATAGTGGTTGCTTCGTATAATAATGGTGACATCGAGAACGACGGTCCAGCTTTTGATGGTATTTCGAATGATATTTGCTCATTATGTCGCTTTGATGACAGATATTTTCTATTTTCAAAAACTAAGAACGTTAATAAGAGGCAATGACAAATGACCACGGTACAATGTAGTTACCGATTCCATGAATGGAGTTATTGGTGTTTATATAAGAACTCGAAATCCGTGTATTTTTTCTTCGAAATTGACTTTCTCTAACGGGTTCAGTTTTTTCTTATCCATGTCTCCGTAATCGTATGGAAGGGATTATAATTGAAAATACGGACATTTGTGGACATGCTTGGAACCTAGGTCATAAAATACAATCTGACAATTCAACTATACTTTACAAAGAACAACATAACACAAAACGAAAAATAAAAGTCTGCCTTAATTATTTTGAATGAAGAAGATTGTATAGCTTCTACTTCGTTAGAATTCAATCGTATCTGGTTACCGACAATTAAGGAAGAGATTATTAATGGTCATCTCCTTTTGAACAACCCAGTACCGGGATAGTTCATGAGGTTTTTCCTAGGTTTTCCCATATGACGTTAATGGGATCACTGAAATAAAAGAGTTCGAGGATCACATTTTTGGCGAATGCGCAATCTTATATCAAAGTTGTACCAAGGAACGCGATTTATAAATTCTAAAGACAACTCTTTCAAGTTCTTCCGACTTAAAACTGTAATACAAAATCTTTAGCATTTTTTGTGCTACCTGTACATCTCGAAACAATAAATTTTTCTTATGTCAACTTAAATGTCATATATCAAACTTTCATTTTTATTTTGTATCTTCAAAACATGTTAAAGCCATTGAAAACAAGGTCAGAATAGACCTGGAATCGTTTGGTCCTTGAATATACACTTTTTTGTTTTGATTGTGGTGTTATTTCCCAAGAACACATAAAAATAATCAAGAATATGCCACAAATAACATCTTTTTTGAGGTTTGCGAATTTGTTTCGAGACACTATGTAGATACATACTATTAAAGGTATACAATAATGGAACAGACTTCACCGCACCGTCCATATTGCGACGCCTGACCTCATTTTTTACGCAAAAAAATTTTCCCTACCGAACTGATATATCGATGATTTATTATGGCGAATAAATCAAGTGCATTTTCCATTCTATATAAAGGCATAATTTGTGCCTTCTTGCTGAATGAAATAATAACAAGTTACAGAACAATTTCTCTTCATCTTTATTATGCATTCGTGAAATTGTTGCGCGGTTTTTTAAAGAGCCACCGCGGGTGAATCATACTTAATAGCTTAACAGTTATACTCTACACATAATCCGTATATGGAAACATTTTCTCCAATTACGTAACGAAAAATTATTCGCAATCGCCGACTATTTATTGACATAACGTCAACGTTAGAGGCCACATAATAAAAATTCATTAGATTTATAACTGATCAACATGTCATTCATAATGGCGATTAGCAACTCGAAAACGACATCACGGTCTAACGAAATCTCGCTAATCCGCATAAAAATCGGTTCTAATGCCTCCGTAATTATCCTCATTATGCTGTAAATATTGTTTGATAATTCGTATCGCTTTTTCTACATCTATATAATACTTATTGCCAACGAAATTGGTATTGACAGTGCCATTTAGAAAATTGATATTGTGACAGAGTTCGGCCGCTTTTTAATAATTGTAACTGTAAAAATTATAGCTGATGCAATTAACGAGATCTATATGATATAGTCCGTATAATCTGAGGCTTTAAAAAACGATTAACTAAAACATCATTCAACTGGTATTAACGAATTAAGATGACACATGACGTATTTAATTATATTGTTGTTTGCATTATTCTAGTGGGAACTTTTTGGTGAACTGTAGTTTCTAGTTGAAAGCAATATCTTTACAGATTTTGATGACCATCACCCGTGACACGTTAAAGTATTAGATAAAAAAAATCCTATTTGGTTAAAACGTCTGTGTCCCATTTTCGTAGGACAGTAAGACTTAAATCAAATAACATGAGAGCAGGTTATTTCAATAAGATAATAGGTGCTGAGCTTTTCTTATTTAAAAATTGAATTGTGGAAGCCGTTACTTTGTGATAGTCAATCATAATGATCAAATTAAACTACTTTCTTTGTTTTCTATCACTTTATTTATTCACAATACGTGACTAGTTTCGACTGTTGCGTTCTATAAACCATAATTACTGCACTCGGTATTCCATAATATATAAAATAAAATATCTACCAAATAATTGGAATACGGCAAAATCATTCTATCCAAACCAATAGCCGATCAGTTCCCAATAAGAAATCGATTAAATTGTAAAACTGGCTCAAAGCTAACCAAATATGGCCCAAAGTAAAGATAACCAAAGCGAGAATCTACATTCCAACAGTAAAATTATATGGCCCATTCAACAAATGTGGCCCAATCCTAGGAAACTTGCGGCCCCACTGTAGAAATGTATGGTCAATTCTTAATTATCAGGCCTCACTGTAAAATCCTAAAATTCTAAAAAGGTTAATAAATCTTAAATCCTTAAAATCAAAAATTCTAATTTTTCGGTTCATATTTGAACTTCTAAACGATGCCATGAAATAAATGGCCTCCGAAAAAACCTTTTACGACTGATATTTACCAAGTCGGCTTCCAAAACGCTTTCAGAAATTACTCATCTGGGGAAAGTATAGACGGGCAACTTTGCGACGTTCACCCCCTCACAGCTAAATAGAGAAGAGAGACAATTATCATCGTTCAATATCAAAATCGAAAATTTCTCCCCTTTCTATATTAAACAGCGATTGTCTTTTCTGTCAATCCGACGCGTTCATGGAAATCGCAGATTCGCCTGATCTAATAATTAAACGATATTCCGCAGAAGAAGGATCTGTTTTATTTCTAACCTGATAAATATGTGTAAAAATTTACCAACACAACAGGATTAAAGGTACTCAGGAGTTACAAACATCTAAATTAGTTCACTGAACCTACAAAAAAAGTTTTACACTTTTGTCATCTGCTTTTAAAATAAATAAGAAAATCATTAAATGAAACTAGATTCTTTGTTTTCTATTACTGAATTTATTCAAAATACGTGACTAGTTTTTCAAACGTATACACATCAATAAAAAATTAAAACTAAACCATTTTAAAAGGTAACAAAAAATGTTACATAGCTAAAGGTATGAACCGAACAGAGTAAAAATACATTAAGAAATGAAATTTGAATACAAGTTGAATTAGGAAAATAAAGCTTATGCTATTTAATAATACAGGGAAAACCTCATCCTAAATCAGTAATTCAACCAGGTAGCTATTTTGAGGGATAATCTGATTGTTAATTAATAAAACCCGGGAAGTTTTGTCAGATTTAAAAATTTGGATTTGATCTAAGAAAGATATATGATAATAATGTCTGTTATAATTTAAAATTCCCATGTTTTCAGGTGAAGGGAAAATGTGTCCTGTTTGCATTACGTGATAAGAAAAAGTTGAGTCTGTTTTTTATAATCTGTAAGAACGGTAATGTTCAGAGTATCTGGTAGAAAATTTTCTTGTAGTCATTGCAATATAAGAGCTGTTACAATCTGAACATGTAAGCTTATAAACCCCTAACCTGTTGTATATATTTTATTTGTCTTTAGCGTTAAATATTAAGTTGAGTAACTGAATTGCGATTTAAAACTGACTTTTATATCTTGAGATGATAAAATACGCCCTATTTTGTTATTGACGTTTCCGAAGTAATAAATGTATCTTGCTGGGTCCGTATTGTTCACTAAGGGATAAATACATTGATAAGTTAGTTGAAGCTTTTTGCGTGAAATTAATTGCTTTATTTAGGATGAAAATATGATTCATCGAGCATTATCTATACCCATGTCAAAAGAGGACCTCAGAAAAGAATTAAATACAATTTATCTTGTAGTCGCAAATAATGGTTTTAGTTCATCCTTAATAAAGAAATTAATTTCACCCAAAGAGTTTCAACTATCTTATCAAAGTATTTATCCCTTAGTAAGAATACGGGTCACGTAAGATAAATTTCCCTAACTTATTTCGGAATGGTCAACAAAATAGGCAGAATTTTATCATCTCAAAATATACCTGACAAAATTAATAGTAGAACAAAACCTATTTTAGTGGTTACTGTACTCCTGAGTACCTTGTATCCTGTTGTGTTGGTAAATTTTTACATATATTTATCAGGTTAAAAATAAAAGAAATCCTCTTTCTGCGGAATATCGTTTAGATCAGGCTAGTGTGGGCTTTCCGTGAACACGTCGGAATGACAGAAAAGACGATCGCTGTTTAATATGAAAAAGTGGACGTCGAATCATTTGTTGCTGGTCTAGTTTCCCCAGATGAGTACTTTCTGAAAGCGTTTTGAAAGCCGACTTGTATAATATCAGTCGTAAAAGATATTTTCGGAGAGTTTTTATTTCCTGGCATCGTTTGGAAGTCCAAATATGAACTGAATTTTTGATTTGATGGATTTAAGTTATATTAACTTTTTAAGAATTTTAGTGGGGCCGTATGTTTCCTAGGATCGCGCCACATTTTTGCAAGGGGAATATAATTTTATGTTGGAAAGTAGATTCTCCCTTTGGTTATTTTTACTTTGGGCGCGGATCGATAGAACTGCCAGCACGATCTCCTGATTTGACACCATTGGACTACTTTTTGTAGGGATTGTCAAAAGTACTGTATACAAAACTAAACCCCTCAATTTAGATGAACTAAAAAGACGAATTACGCCTGCGATTAGATTGGTTACGCCTGAGATGTTGAGTAACGTTAGAAGACACTTCTATACCAGATTAGCATTTTGCCAAGAAGTTCGCGGCGAGCATTTTGAACATTTTCTACATTGACATTAATGTTTTTTGTTTTTCTTTATATTTTTAAGAAATAATCAGTATTACATATTAGGTATTTAGTGTAACTAGTGGTCGCCCAGTGGTTGAAATTCCACCCTATTTCATGAAATTGTAAAAAATATATTTTTAGAAGAAACAGAGTGGTGGAGAAATCGGAGAAGTACCTAGATGTAATGACCAAAATTGTTAATTTTTATTGACAAATCTATTGAAATAAAACGAAATGTAATCAAAAATCTGTATTCGAAATATTTTTTACAAATGAATGATCCCTCAAGTTTTTGACTGTAACCGCTCCTGGCAAAATATTCCATATAATAATTAGAAGATTGTTCTGTGCAACCTAAAAGTTTTCGTCATTTGCGGTTTCAATCAATTTCAGGAATATTAAAGAAAAGAGAGGACCAACAACCCTAGAAGAACTTAAATATTTAATACATACTCTATTGTCCGCTATCTGACAATTTTTTACACAACACCTTCGGCAAGGTTGTGATAATTATATATTAATCAAATAATTAAATTTGCATTAAAAACCGAATATTTAATATGAAAGTTACTGCAACCCGTGCGAAAAATCCATACTGATCTACTACATTGACTATTTGAACACTAAACAACGCTAACATGTCACTTACAGAAGTACATGCTCTAAGAATATATCTAACGATCGCTCCCTTCATATATAATTAGTCAATGTTTTGAGTTTTGACAGTCTGGCGGCGACGGCACCACAGATCAAATAGGTGGCACTGTCAGTTGTTTGGCGTTGACAGTATGGACGTAAATAATGAATTTTTATTATATTTTATTTAATGAATAAACCAATATTATAAATTAATATTAGCATTCTGCACTGAAGGTCGTCAGTAGCTACTAAACAAAAAAAAAATAACGAAAATCGGTTGAGAGTCAGAGGAGAAAATTGTACCTAATCGTTTTGTCTTTGCCTATTTATATATAGATGTGGCGAATTTATGAAACAGTTGAAAATAGGTGAAGGATATGTACATGAATTATGTCTAGAATTTTCTTGAGAATCCAAAAAATAAATAATGTACAGGGGCTTGCATTTAAAATCAGAAAGTTAGTATTGGCCCCTGTCACATGACACACCCTATATAATTCTTTTTTTGTTAAAAAAATGCGCATTTAAAAATACAAATCGACGTGTCCAAGCGTTTTTCCCTACTAGTTCTCCTTTATTCTTTATCGAATTTATTCCACTTAGCTGTTCTACTTTATACTATGCTGAAGGTACACAATACCAGAGATAAGTTCAAGTTGGGAAGCATACTTTCTTAAATACAGCCGGTGGAACTTCATCTCGTATCGGTTTTGTCAGTTACAAGGTATGTTTCATATTTCAGGTTATTAAAATTATATGGCGCTCTTAAAAAAATTTACTTTGTTTCTTATAACCTAAATGTTCCCTGTCCAAGTGCTGTAGTTCACCCATTTGAGCCAATCAAGCTAGGTCATTGTGTAGAAGATATTTAAGTGGTGAATTTAAATACCTTTTTGAGGCTGGAATATGCGAAACCAATTTAAAAGTAAGTCATCATTTGCAGCAAATCAAAATAAAGAACGAAGCTACCAAAAATTGAGGTAATATGCAATTTAGCCCAGCAGTGACAGAAGTTCACGAACAATATGTCAGCACTAAAGGAAAATATTTCATAATGAGATACAAGTGAAACTGAACCATCCTAGTGATACTACTTTCTAAAAGTTGAGTTTTCTTTTGCAAAAGAATCTTACACTGTTTACAACGCTGACAGACAATTTCTGTGAAACTATCACCTCATCTACGAGATCGATAACCTCTTGCGAACCACGTGAATTCATATATATATATATATATATATATATATATATATATATATATATATATATATGTAAAAATAGTGTTTGTAATTAATTTTTAATTCATCTCAAGCGACAAATTCTTTTAAATGCTTTTGACAGTATTCTCCAAATGTGCCAATCGTTCCCAACTCTTGCATTTAAATCACCCATCAAGAAAATGTAATCCTAGGAGTATGTGTGTTAATTAACTTGCAGATTTTTTTAAACAACTTTTATACATTTTGTATTTGCTGTATATTAAATCTCATTTCCTTAAAACCTTTGAGTTACGCCTGTACGTCAAGGATTGTTATCCATTAATTCTTCCTCATCAAGAACCTATTGAAGTCCGTAGTACGCCCCGTCAATATTAATCGTTATTTCTCGCATCAAATCAAGCTTAGAGACCATCAATCACAACGGATTAGTGTTGTATTACATCAGTGTTAACTAATGCAAAGCTTCTGGCGCGATTTATCAATATTTAAATCTGGAAATTTTCAAACATTGTCACACAAATTTTCGTTATCCAACGGTAGCCCGTAATAAAACTTCCTTAGTAATGCCTACCAACGAAAATGTATATCTAAAAGAAGATAACACCCTAGGATATAATAAAAATCTCCCCGATGGTGCTATAAAAATGAATCAAATGGAAATGAGGGGGCCCGATCTTAAGAGATCTTCTTAGGCGATATTTTAATAAAGCACTTCTTCCACATATTGGGCCGTCTTAAAGTTTATAGTGCGGAGGAGTAGTATAATAGTAATAAATACGTTTTTAAAATACCGTGAATCAGTGTGTCAGATACCGGGAAATTTTCGGGAGATTTAGTGGAGTCGTACCATTGACCGGGGACTCACGGTGTGGGGTGTTGCGGTTAGAGCGTGTTAACTTATTATGTGTGAAATAAATGGTGACGTTTCTATAGATAATGACGAAAATTTATGAAATTGTATCTTGGTGTTATTTTTGCTTGCTGGCAATTTATTACGCTTATGCTGTTTGTTATTATACCGGGTATTCCATCTCAAATGAGCTACCCTGAATATCTAGGTTATTTTTAAAACTATTGCAATAAGAAAAAACAGGTCGATTAACATAAACAGGCCAATTCAATGACCTTGAGATTTGAGATAGGGAAAATAGGTGTTGTCGTATATCATTTGAAAGCCCTTTTTACGGACTATACCTCCATAATATATTTTTTTTGCAATTCCTGTTTATGTAACAGAAAACCTAACGGACCTAGTAGTAAAACCGGATTATTAAATTAAAAGTTTTTACTTAAGTATTATAAAGGGGTTCTTTTATAGTACGCTCTTAAACCATCCTGTTTCACTGCCGCACCCTGTAAAATAACACACAATACAAGAAAAAAATTAAATTATTTTATATTATTTTTTGCTGATATTTACAGCAAGTTTGTTTATCTGTTATGACCTTTATTCGATCATTTGAAGCATTGTACATTTATCTGTCAAGTTATTACTTTACTGATTTGTTGAAAATTTAATAGATAATTATGGTATACACATTACAAGAACGTGTTGAGCTTATAAGTCTTTATTACAAAAATCTAAATTGTGCTCGATCTTATGTAAGGGTTTTGAACTAAATCCATCCCGAATGTAACGTTCGTCACAAATACGTATTCGAGTTGATTTTAAAATTTATTGAGACGGGCTCGGTAATTAATAAAAAAAGTGGTCACATTGAAATTATAAATGATGAAGGGATAGCTGTGGCTACATTGGGCCATGTCCAACTTATACCAAACACGCAGTCTGTCCAGCAAATCTCTGCAGCTTCCGGTATTAACAAAACTAACTTTTTTAGAATTTTGCATAAGTTCAAATTCCATCCATACAAAATTAAATTACTTCATAAATTGAATGAGGCTGATTGGGATCGAAGGCAAGAAATTATGACCCAGCGTATGATCGAAAACCCGAATTTCTTGTACAATGTTTGCCTTTCGGATGAGTGCACCTTTCTCCTTCATGGGGAGGTTAACCGACATAACTGTAGATTTTGGAGCGATACAAATCCTCATTTATTTCAAGAAGCTATATTGGAAAATTAAATTAATGCATTGATAATAGAAAAATTAGAAAATTATCCTCTACTATATGAAGAGCAATTGCATTTCCAATAAGATGGAGCTTCTCCTCACTACGCCGCACCAGTTCGTCAATACCTCGATTTGGAATACCCTGGTCGCTGGATTGGAAGAAGAGATCCTATAGAATGGCCTGCCCGATCACCTTATCTGAACCCTTTGGATTTTATTATATGGGTACATGTTAAATCAAAAATTTTTATGACTGAGAATTTGGACGAACTACTCCAACGAATTATATGGGAGTGTCGTCAGACAACCCCGACTATGCTGAACCATATAATAGACGGCTTTCAGTCAAGGTTGTACTATTACATGGAAGTCAATGGAAGACACTTTGAAAGAGGCATTGTATTGTAATGTAAATTCGTTTTTTAACCGACTTCCAAAAAGGAGGAGGTTCTCAATTCGTAGCGTATTTTTTCGCTTTTTTTATGTATATTACCTGATTTCTTCTCCTGTGGTGCACCGTTTTGAATGAATATGGTCCTGTTCAATAGAGTATATATCCGCATTGGTGAAACTTTAAATTTTGAAAAAGAATTCTCTTGGTAAAGTGATAAAATTTGTGAATGAACATGCTTGCATGGAAATCGACCAATATCCCTAATATTTTAGTCGATTTTTCGATAACTCCTTATGGATGTGTATAGCTTTCTAACGTTTAATCTATTAAGGAAGATCCTTAGGTGATCTCATATACTTTTCTGCGACGTGCAACTTGCAGTTTTGCAGAAAGTCTCCGAAAATTCCAAAATTCTTATCAAAAATTTTATCGAAATGACATAACGGACATTTCCTCATAAATATTTTAATTCAAACGTAATAGTGCGGTAATTTTAGGCACTGGATATTTTAATTGCGAATTTGAAAATTTTCTATGTACATCTCAAGCATATAGGTAGTAAAGCATAGTATTTTCGGCTCCTTAAATCAATGAGTACCAAGATTGTTTTGTTTGTATACCAGGCAAATATCTATTTAAATGCAAATTTTTCCATTTTGCGAAGACGGTGCTTTTGGTTTACATATTCTCCCGGCCTAGTAGAAAATTCAGTGACAACACATGTCAAACTTTAAACTGCTATTTGATAGTCGTCCGTAGGCAGCCTTATATACAGGATGGTTGGAATATAGGGTGGACTGGACGTTTGGTGGTATTAAAATGTTGGAAAAATGTGAAATTAAAATTATATAGGATGATTAAAAAACTGTTATATGATGTGAATATAAGCAAATTATATAGAGGATGGTTGAAATATATGCTTCAGTTGAATTATATTTATAGTGTGATTAAAAAATATTTCTTTTATAGCCCATAAGAAGTTGCATAAAGTGTGGAGAGGAATTAATCTTACACAAGACGATAATGTAAAATGTAAAAAATGAACTAATTTATGGGCTAACCCACAAGGAGTTATTACTATGGTTGAAATATAGGACGGATTTGACTCCGTAAATATGGGATCGATTCTAGTCCGTCCTAAAGTTTACAGAAGGCAGCTACCAAATTTATGCTTGTCCGTGGGCACTCGTATGTACAGGATGGTTGGTACATAGGTTGGAGTGGAATTATCTATAGTTATACAGGGTTGTCAAAAAAAGTTGAAAAAAGGTTAGATGGCGTAATCCATAAGGCATAAATATATTTTGGGCTTATTAAGTCAACGCGTACTAGTACATTTTGTTAGTAAAGATTTACCTGTCAATTTAAATGAGAAAGTACCATTGAGTAATGTTGAGGCTTTCGATGTTACCTGGTTATACATACAAATAAAAAATAAAGAATGAAAACTACCTGAGTTCAAAAATACTAAAAAGTTGAAAATAAAACATTTAAACAAAAAATTTAACCGACTTCTACCTATAACTAAAAAGCTAAAAATAATTATAACAAAATACAACTCTAGCAAATAAATAACACATTCAATGTTGTTAGGTACCTACCCAGGAAGTAAAAAATGTAAACATTAAAAGGTGCTCATTCTGTACAAATTTATTAGCTACCAATCTAGTATATTTTTGAAGTCGGTGCCAAGCAACGATCAAGTTTGATGAATTAGTAGATAAGTACGCAATGAACGATTTTAGATGGTAGGCAATTAATTTGTACAGAATGAGCACCTTTTAATGTTTACATTTTTTACTTCCTGGGTAGGTACTAACAACATTGAATGTGTTATTTATTTGCTAGAGATGTATTTTGTTATATTTATTTTTAGCTTTTTAGTTATAGGTAGAAGTCGGTTATATATATATTTTTTAATGTTTTATTTTAATACTCTTTTATTTTTACATGTACAGAAATTGCAACAAACATTTTTATTACGACGGTATAGTACGTAAAAACGGATTTCAAATGATATACGACATCACCTATTTTCCCTATCTCAAATCTCAAGGTCATTGAATTGGCCTGAATGTGTTGAATGCGCGCAAGAGCTAATTCACTTCAAAAAATTTCCCCCTCGAAACAAAAATCGACCTGTTTTTTTTCTTATTGCAATAGTTTTGAAAATAACCAAGATATTCAAGGTGGCTCGTTTGAGATGGAATGCCCTGTATATGAAAGATCACTTTGTAAAACCACAAACGTTGAAATTTCAAAAGATAGTATGATCAGAAAATTTCTCATTACTTATTTGCAAACATAATTAATTAACAAACAAAACGAGCGGCAGTCATTTGAGACTGAAAGATGGAAACGAAAGCTTTTTACAAAATATACTTCCCGTCTCTCGTTATTTCCCTGTCTCTGTTTCTGTTTCTTGGTATTATATTAATGGATATACATTTCATGATAATTGAAATAATTTTCAATGTTTTGTTTCAAGTTGCTGAGAACGCGTTTGTATTTGTAAAGTTATCTTGGACAAAATCTTGAGTAAGCAGTGTATCTCTTTATTTCTTTGGTATTTTTATATTATATCCGCACAACCACTCGTGCTCTAGAGAGCTACCGAACTGGACGTTACCCTCGCCCGTGTAAAACGAGTGTTCTTGTTTAAGAGAAATGCTAAGGGGCTATTTAGAGTGAGTAGAAATGGGTCCTTTGATGGTTTCGTCTCTAAACCCAATGTCATGAGGTTTCGTTTACAAACTTTAGTCGATAAGCGTAATCAGTGTCTTTCAGTCTCTGAACTAACTGGAGTTTATCGTCTTTTAGGTATAAGGCCAGGGCCGGATTTAACTTAATGTCACCCATGGGCACCGGAAAAAATGCCGCGGCAATACTGAAATTTTATTCAAACTTATAGTTTATATATCTTATTTTGTTAAATTAAAACAACTAATTTATTGCAGAAAATTTATTGTATATTATATATTTTCGGAGCATAAAAAATATTTGATTTTTTTTTTCTAAGAATTATAAATTGTACACTGAGGTTGACTCGTAAATGTATTAGGTACATTGATTGATTAAAATTTGTGTTTTGAAAAGTGCAGATATAACTCAATTTTCTTTTCAATATTTCGAAAAAGACTACTAATTTAATATCCTTAATTCCAGAAAATAAAAAAATCGAATATTATTCCTAATCTTCAAGGAAATAAATTAATTAAATCACTTTGATTATTAACTTTTACTTGAAGTGCCAAAATTATAATTTACAAATAATACACTCACTGTCTTGATAAGACTGGATTTTTTTAATTTACAAATTTTGCCAGCCTAGAAAATCTGCCGCCCTGGGCAGTAGTTCCGACTGCCCCTAGTGTAAATCCAAATCTGTATAATGCTTTCTTTAAAATTAACTGCAAAAATGGTTTTTTGATATTTCGATGTTTGACTATGATGATGAATGATGATTTTTATTAATTTGCACAGTGGATATACCCTTATAATATCACTCCTGATTCCTCGAAGTTTCCTTGGACTTCCATCGTCTTAAAGTAGTTGATCTCACAACGTTTCAATAGCTGTGTATCTGCCATCGTCATCATGATTTCTCCGCGTTTCACATAACAGCAGGTTTCTCCCAAACTCCTGGACGAAAAAGTTTGAAATTTGGTATCAGCGTGTAGTTTAGTAACCCGGTCAGGAGTACATATCGTAAACGAAGAAATTTGTTTTTAGGGGTACTTCTGGACGGAAAATGTAAACAATCGAACATTTCCCCCCTTATCTCGAAAACTAGTAACCCAAAAATTTAAAAAATAGAGAATGTAGAACATTGCCCAAAGTTTACAGGAAAAATAAGGAGAAAACCCAAATATTAATTTTGGGGGGCAAATTATAGAATTAAGGGATTTTTTTTCAAAGCATCATGTAATATATCAAAGAATGGGCATATTGTGAGGAATACAAATCAATGTTTTTCATATTTAAATATTGTTATAAACTCTGTGGGTTGAATTAAAATTTAAAAACTAACATTCACTATCAATTTCTAGAACTTTTATTTAAATACACAACAGCTGATTCGGATATCACAATAATAATTCAACATAAGCTCTTCGCTACACTAACTCACTGCTGCGATGATGGGCTGCTCCTTTTAAAATCAGCATCGAAAACTCTCGTGCAATCCATTATCAATTCTACAGTTGCCGAGCTATTTCGAGATTAATTTTTTTGTCCTTCCAGCGATCGATGTCGTATTGAAATGAAAACAGGGCCGGCTTAGGTAAATTTCGCAACAATATATTTAAAAATATATTTAAAAATTTAACCATTTCCCACATTATTTTCGAATCTATAAGACCTACAATTTTGAAAAACATTAAATGTACAGCCCCACTTGAACTTTGCAGGAAAAACAAGGAGAAAACCCTAATATTTATTTTGGACGCCAAATTATAGAATTGAACGGAAAATAAAAAATTAATCAAACGAATCATGTAATATATGAAATAGGGGAAACTAACCTATTTTTTTCATATTTGTGAAACAAACTGTTTAACAGTCATTAACAAAAATATTAAAAATTTACTCATCCCGCCACTTATTTTCGAAACTATAACACCTGAAATTTTAAAAATAATTAGACATACATGGCCACACTTTACACCAAAAGTAAGGAGAAAACAATTTTGGAAAGCAAATTTTAAAATTAAACGATAAATTAAAATGAAACATTGTTCAAACGAATCATGTAAATGTTTTTTTTAAGATATTACTTAAAAATATAAAAAAATCAATGTATTTATCCCTTTAACTCCGAAACTATAGGATCTAAATTGTATAAAAAATATAACTTTAAAACAAAAATAAGGAGTAAACCATATATTAATGTTGTAAAGAAAGAAAATTTTTATCCTTACAAGGTGCACATCATTTTTCCTACAGAGTTTAGGCAAAATCCTATATTCTGTATTTTTTTTTCAAAATTTTGGTTTCTAAGATAAAGGGGAAGAATTTACGACATATGCTTCTCATCGGGTCGCCAAGCTCCACACTGATACCAAATTGCATCCGTCTTATTTCAGCGGTCACTGAAAACATTCGCCATGATGTGACAAACTAACAAATCAGAAGTGATTTCAAAAGGGTTTCCTATATTAAATGTACGAAATCCTAAAAACTTATAGGTATTTAGAATTTGTGCAAAACTATATCAGAACACTATATCATGAATTATTTAATATTGTGCAAATTGAGCGGAAAACATTATTTATTTATTATCTTTAATTGCAATTAATGTTTCTAAAACATTTCGTGCCATACTCATCTGAGGATTCACGCAGGAGACGATTCCTCGGTGACAATCTCATTATTCAAAACAGGGACGCTAATCATTCAAGTAAACATTCGCCTCGCATCGAATCCATCACGGCGAGAGATAAAAACCTCCCAGCCAGAACGTGAAAGAATTAGAGAAAATAACAGTTAAACAAGTCCGAATTAATCAGCGTATTTTTAATTAGCAATGACATTACTGCGATTTTAACACAATCTAAATGCACTTTATCTGCACGCCGCTATACTCGAACACGAATATCATTATAATATACACTCGAATTGCCGACATAAGTCACTAAATTAAATGCAAGAGACACACCAGATAGTAGAACGCAGTTTGAACAATTGGAATGGCCCCGGCTGATAACAAGTGAAGGTCTTATTTATGGCGAGAGATGGTAAAACGTTTTCTCGGGACGCGATCCAGATAGCGGTGGTTTGATAAATTAAATGTTGCCATAACACAAATTTTAATGGATACGTGTAGGTGATACTGTCCATTACCGTATAAGTACGAATAAGTATCGCACCGACGGACTTGACATCGCTGAGAAGTGAATGGGAGTGACAGATTCAAAATTAAAACAAATTTAAGAAATTTATTAAAGACCTCTGTAAAATGTTTGGGCAAACTCATAAATATAATCAGTGGCAAAGAAATTGCAACAACCAGAATTAGATGTTTAAATTTAATATTGTTCTGGTAGAAGATAGATGCTACAGTGAGGAGTAAGTGTTTAAAATTTGAATACAAATTACCAAGGAGTTTATTTTTTTTTAGTTTTTTAATAATATGTTTGCGCAAAACGTCTTGGCACTGATACAATAAAGCTGTCTACTTCTTCTTAAGGAATAGCTACTATCCCAAGCTACCTGTATATCATGTCTTAGTCCATGTGGGCTATAGGGGAAAGATCAGGGAATCTGGGCGGCTATGGCAACAGACTCACATGAGTCTCTTCTAAAAAGTTTAAAATAACTCGATTAGCATGAGGCTGAGCATTACCTTGTTAAAATATGGGATCCATGAGTCGATTAAGGTTAGGGAGTACATACGACTGCACTACTTTTTGAAGATAATGTTGCGCTGTTATGTTGTCTCGAATAAAGACTAAAGGTGACCTACTTCCATGTGTAATAGCACCCCATACCATAACGCATACTGTTCGGTGTACATCAAATTGAGGTTGACATCTTTTCTCATCAACGTCGTCTTTTTCGGCAACATATCCACCCAAGCACAATCGAAATTCATCAGAGAAAACGCCCACATTTCAATGTTGTCGCTTTCTGTACCACTGTAGTTGTTGCCAGCGTTCAGGGGTAGCACAAGCTGGGGTCGAAAATACTGCAGTCCAAATGACCTTATTTCAAATTTTAAGTTATCGAAAATCGGCCAAAAGACTTAAGCTTCCCCTAGACTGTCAATAGTATTTGACAGCGTTGACCACGATCTCCTCATCCTAAAACCGAAAGCCTTAGGCATTAGGGGTCCGCTGCAATCTTGGTTTAAAACCTTTATTACAAGCAGATTTCACATGGTGAAGATTGGTAGTTCAGTCTCAATAGAAATACTTGACCTGTCTGGAGTACCATAGGAGTCCTATTGTGCCCTTTTTAGCCTCTTTATGGATGACCTTAAAACCTGCTCTTTCCTGATGTTCGCTGATCACGTCAAGTTGTTCAGATCGGTTCATACCTTAGAAGATGCTTTACTTCTCCAAGAAGATATAAATCACTTTTCTTATTGGTGCAAGGTTAATAAAATGGATCTAAACATAAAAAAATGTTGCCAAATATCATTTGGGAGACGCCTAAACCCCCATCATCTTTCAATTCCAAACAGAAAACAATAATCTTAATAATTCTTCAGAAATCAAGGATCTGGGTAAGTTTGATGGTAAGCTATCTTTTAGATCGCATATAGACGATATAACATCGCGTGCCCTAAAGATTCTGGGCTTCACTCATAGGTCCTCCTCTGAATTTTCTATAACTACATTACTGCATATAAAATGGGACTTCGTAGAGATGATTACTCATGTGATCTTATTAAAAAAGAGTCAGGATTGTTATCCCTGGAGAGCTGGAGAATTTATGCAGATTTATGCTTTTTGCATAAACTAGTTAACTGATGTATAATATGCCCAAAATCTACTGAATTTGATTCATTTAAATATGCCGGACAGGCGCAGTAGGCATACTGAGCTGTTTAAAGTACCATTTCATATGACTAAATATGGGTCAATCGAATTACTAACTAGAATCACAAGAACTATTAACTTATTTCAGGACAGTATTGGTATTTAATTTCGAAAAGATTGTTGAGGAGGTCTTGAATTATTTTGTTTGTTCATTGAGTTTTCTCTCCTCCAAATTTTTTCCTCTGTATGGAGACGTTTCAACTTCGAGTCTGGAGTCGTTGTCAATTTTTTTTTAGAAAAAACCCCGAAAACAACACTAAACGACTCGGAGTTAAAACGTCTCCATACACAGGAAAAAATTTGGAGGAGAGAAAACCCAATGAACAAACAAAATAGTATTGGTATTTTTGGAATCTCTTTTCAGAAATTTAAATGTGATATTCAAAACTGTCTTAACTTCGAGAAGATAATTGTGATGTTTGTTTTGTAATATAATTTAGTGTCCTAGAGTGTTTTGTTATAATATTTCTTTTATTTTTTTTTTGATATATGTACTTTATAAAAATGGTTTAACCATAGAGAAAAAAATAAATAAATATTGAACAATGTTTCGTATTGCCCAATATTATTTGTAATTTGTGGGTAATATTGAAATATTGTGCAATATATTGAGCAGATCAAAAAGGGTTTAATATTTATTGTCCAATCCGACAAAAGAATGCAGTGTGGGGTTAATATTGCAAAATATTACTCAATAATTCCATGTCAGTCACCGAGTGCGGAAGTCGAAAAATGAAAAATGAGGAATAACGGTTGATTTTAGAATCTGTGGAAGTTTAAGTTTATAGAAATATACCCTCCTTGTGGGATATAAATTCAAAAAATTATAGCCTCAGCGTCAAGTCACAAGTTTCCGTAACAAATATTCCAATGGGCAGTGGCGATATAATAAATATTCCAGTTTAGATTCACAAAGGTATTTCCTATTGCTAAATACTGTACGAGTGTTCCTCTGAGTACATTTTTTAATAGTTTGAGCAGTGTTCATTTTCAATTCAAGTTACAAATTCTCAGGTCATTTAACAAATAAATGTTCGTGAATATGTTTGCATATTGTTTACACCAATCTTTAATACACTTTTTCATCCCCTTTTTATTGTTAAGTAAGCTCACAGACAATGTCATAGTGATACAAGCAGCTCCAATATCAGTTAGCAGATTTGTTGGTAAAATTGAGAACTGCGTGGCTATAGGCAATTAAATCACACAGACTAGGGCAACACTCAATATTATTGCATAATATTATTGGGCAATATTATAGACAGTCTAGGGGCTGCTTTAGATGTCGATCTTGAACTTCATATGTGCCCCTTTGACGTCCAGTGCCTACTCTTCATCTATTTTCGGTATTATCAAACCATTTGTCTGTTCATTGGGTTTTCTCTCCCCAATTTTTTTTCCTGCAACAGATAAGTACTTAAAATTGTATATGTAGAACAAAGTATAGTAAGGCAATTTCGTGAAATTGCCCGGATTACTGGCTGTCTGTATAAAGATTCTTCCTCACAGTTATTCTGAGAGAAAGAGATGTCTACAAAATGATCAACCAGTATTCCTGTATATAAGTAATGTATTGTATACTGTGAAATAATTATCTGTGTTTGGAGACCTTTCAGTTCCGAGGCTGGAGTCTTTGTCAATCGTTTAGTGTTGTTTTCGAGGTATGATGATAAACAACACTAAAATCGGGGCACCTTCAGCCGACCTTCATTTGGACTGGAGGAGTTTATTGCTAACAGAGCAAAAAAACGGTAACCTCAGCGTCAAGTAATGGCCAAACGACAAATTTTCAGTGTCAAATTTTTTGACAAACAACAAATTCAAGATCAAAGCGAAATATTTTTAGAAAATACCTCGACTCCAGACTCGGATTACACAGTATACAATACAGTACTTATATACAGGAATACTGGTTGATCATTTTGTAGACATCTCTTTCTCTCAGAATAACTGTGAGGAAGAATCTCTGTACAGACAGCCAGTAATCCGGGCAATTTCACGAAATCACCTTACTACACTTTGTTCTACATATACAATTTTAAATACTTATATGTTGCAGGAAAAAATTTTGAGGAGAGAAAACCCAATGAACAGACAAAATAATTCTAGAACTCCTCAACAATCTTTTCGAAATTAATCGTCAAACCATGCTTGACATAAACAGAATGGACTGAGCACTATAGAATACTATTAAGGAAGATAGAGCGAAAGCTAGCCACCATACAAGGATAAACAAATTGAAGCAGAAAAAGATACACCCCAGATTTTTTATAATATCATTGTACTAAGGGCTTTAAAATAATTGTTAGGGAATTTGGTATTACCGTAGTAAATAGAACAATGAAAACTTTACAAAAACTATTGGGCAATTCCAAAGATTAACTTAACGATTTCGAAAAGTCGGGAATATATGAGATCAAATGTAATAACTGTGATCTGAAATATTGTGGTAAAACACGTAGATTTATTTGAACTCGATTTAAAGAACATTTTGCACATATAAAATACGGGAGATCTGATAAATCCAGTCTAGCACATTATGTTTTGGAAAATAGTCACTCTATAGATTTAAATTCGTAACGATTAGTTAGACAAGTCAATAATTGTAAGGAATTGGGCTGGAATAAAAGCATAATGTTATAGAAAATAATAACCTTATGAATTCCGACAAATGCCCAATTTTGTTGAAAGGTCGGGTACTTAGGGATTAGTGAATTAGCATGTTGGGTTTTCCTCACTAATTTACCGATAGTTTTTAACTTGTATATATTCAGGCATCATTGTAAATATTTTTAGTTTTGGTTTACTCCATGATGATGACAGCTTCGCTGTTAAAACGTGCGTTAAGTGCAAAAATAAAAAATTGGTGTTATGGAACAAAACTTTGTGTTTATACATCTATGACACACCAAAGGTTCCACAGTTTTCCAGGCCCTGTATATCTTTCTGTGTTTTGGTTAACCAATATAAATTATTTGTCTTTCTATTTCTGAATCACCCTGTACAACTAATATATTCAAGGGGGCCGGATATTAGGATGCAACAAACTCTAGCAAAGCGATCGAGGTATAGTTCGGTTCGGCATGCATTACCTTTTGGTTCCAGAAGATCGTATCCATCCTTGCAAACTACTTGTTTTCCTCATAACGAACCCTTTCTTTTGATATGATACGTCATACGGTTACGCTTAATATATTTTATATTTTTCATATAATTAGTCGTCCGTAATTAACATTTGAGTTTGTTCTTGACCTTCTCTGTAATTTTTTTTTTAATTTTTGAAGAGGAGATTTTTGTAAAATTGTCCCTCTTAAAATGAGAAATTTACTATATATTCTAAGTACTCCTAAATCAGATTACTAAATTGTGGACTGATCCGAAATTTGATCTTTTTCCATATAGCAGTTTCTTAGAAATAAGCTGTAAAAAATTGACAGACAGACAAATAAGATTTTATGAGGGTTTCGTTCATTGAATGTACAGTAATCTAAAACTACCTGTGGTCATATTTTGAAAGCAATTCTTTAGCAACGAAATCTGTTATATGTAATCAACTATTAAAATTAAATTTTAATTAAACAACGGATAAACGTAGTACTTAGATATTATACTATTAATGATTCACATAGAAAAAATTAAGAAATGAACATCTCATAAGAAGAGGAACGACCGATTTATTTAGGAGAGTTATAGGTAAACACTTAACTGATATGGCAACAGTTTTCTATTTTTAAATAATTAGAAATTTAAACGTTTTATTTTTTGTTTCAAACTACAAGAAATTATTCTTCGGATCCATGCCAAAACTTCAGAGCAAGTGACGAATTATTTCAGAGATTCCGCATCTTGCCATTGCCTTCCCTTTATTTGTTTCACGTGCTCCTAGAGATACACAAGAACGTCAATGCTTTGACTAAACAGTCTGATGTACATCAATATCGTACAAGAAAAGCTGGAAATATTCGAACAACCCGTTTTCGATTAAATAAGACAATGAAAAACTCGCAAAACTACAATGCATATAATATATTGTCAGAAGAATTAAAAAATTTGAGCTGAAAAAAATTTACAAAGAATTTGAAGAACTACCTACTAAAGTTTTGTTTTTACCCAGTTGATGATTACATGAACCACAAAATATGCTCACCGAATTTTAGTGTCTAATTTTTAATTGTTTATACCTATCTGTTCTTATTTTTAACATTTATTTCATATTTGTATTATTTTAATTGTGATTTTTTTTCTCACTAAGACTGTATTTTTGACTTGCTACAAACATTGTTTAATATGTGCCATCGTCAAATAAAGAAATCTAAATCTATTAAAATTAATTAATAATACTAATTTTAATATTTTTCTCTCCGGCTTAATTCAGATATTCATAACTAGCGGTAATATAGAACCAGAATCATCAGAACTAATGTTTGCCATTTTATTGCAATTAGCCTTTATTCAAAAAAACCCTCCATCCGCAGAAAATATACTTTCGCTATAAGAAGATAATCTATTGCCACAATTTCACAGCAATTTCTTCAGTCAAAGCAAACTCATACTACAACACTATTACTTTCATCGTTATTTTCCAACTTGTAGGTTACGGTTAGTTTATACCGTCATCAATTCAAGTGCAGGACGATTTACAGTATCCATAACGAACCAGAAAGCGAGGTTAACACAAAGCTTCCTTCGGTGTGCTCAGTACCCGGTAATTCTCTCGATAATTTTTCAAAAACAATAGGCATTTCCGTCATCACCGTCTGCGTGGGCATCTCGAACACCGTACCTTGCTATCGAATATTTATTACCAATTGTTAACTACTGACTAGTAGTTGGCAAGTGGGATACAAGTAATATGGTAGTACTGTCGTTGAGAGTATTAATTCTTACCCCAAGAACACTCTGTAGGTGTGGTTGTGTCTCCCGTGAATGACTTTATCGCCTGGTTACATCGTCTAGGCACCGCACAGCCGAACGTCGAAAAATAGAGCAAGACGAGAAACCGATTCGATCGGCTCTTATTGAGTTTCAGTTTCTATCTTCTGTTTGTTCTGTAATGATACTTGCTTAAGAACTTTAACACTGCTATTGTCACGGTAGACTAGTCTTTTGAATAGATATATTTTTTAATTAACCGATTTCAATACTGAACTAAAAGTTTAAAATAAACTAAACACTACACAATAATCACTTATTTAGGAAGACACCCACTGAGTACCTAGGAGGAAAACAACTACAAGAGATAATAGTAAACTTACAGTCGTTAGATGATTACACACAAAGTAAAAAATGCCGACAATAGTAAGTGTTTATTTTATTTATAATATGTTAATAACCTACCTATCTAGCATATTTTTGAAATCAGTACCTTGCAAATTTATAATCTTGCGTTGCTTAAATATCTATTAAATAATTAAACTTAATTTGTAGATGAAGTGTTCAAACATTATTTTTAACCGACTTCCAAAAAGAAGGAGGTTAAAATGGGTTCCTGTTTGTCTCCCGCTTTAAGCAACATTTTTATGGAAAAAATTTGAAGAACAAACAATTTTCTCAAAACAGATTAAACCTTTGGTTTGGTGGCGTTATGTTGATGACATATTCGTTATTTGGGAACATAATCTTGAGGATTTACATGCATTACTTAACGAAATAAACAACACAGAACAAACTATTCAGTTTACACTAGAGCTTGAACATAATAACAAATTACCATTCTTAGACATTTTAATAACCAAAACACAATCGACATTTGAAACAGAAGTTTAAAGAAAACCAACTCATACTAACAGGTATCTCAACTTTAAGTCTAATCATCCAAGTTCAGTAAAAATAGGTATCATTAAATCTCTATATGACAGAGCAAAAACCAACTGTTCTAATATCAATAAATTCAATGAAGAAAAAACGTTTATAAAAAATATACTTTCTGCCAATCATTACCCAAATAAATTTATTAATAACGAGTTAAACAAAATGGAATACCAAACAGTCCCTAACAACCAACATCAAACTTCACCAAGCAACACTGACTCCCAAGATAATCACATTAATACAATAACTATACCATACATACAGGGTCTATCCGAAAGACTAAAAAGAGTGGGAAACATATATAATATCAAAACATCATTTAAAACAAGAAATACACTAAAATCAATTATATCAAAAACCAAACCAAATAAAACAACTCAAAATACAAAAAATTGCATTTGTAAAATCCCGTATGAATGTAATAAATTCTATATTGGAGAAACCTCTAGACCTCTGAATGTTCGAATAAACGAACACAAAAATTACATAAAAACAGACGATTTGAAAAATCCAAAATTTGTGAACATGCTTGGGACCTTGATCATAAAATACAGTGTCAAAATTTAGTTGTATTACACAAAGAAGAACACAACACCAAAAGAAAACTAAACGAGTCTGCTTTAATTTTGTTAAATGAAAACGATTGTATCGCTACTACCTCCGTAGAATTCAGTCGTTCCTGGTTGCCGATGATTAAGGAAGAAATTGCTAATGGTCATGTCCTTGTGAACAACCCAATATCGGGATAGGTCATAAGGTTTTTCCTAGGTTTTCCCTTATGATTTTAATGGGATCACTGAATCAACAAAGTTCTTTGATCGCATTTTTGGCGAATGCACTATCTTATAAGAAAGTCGCACCTAGGAGCGCCACATGAAGTTCTGAAGATCTCCCTTTCAAATTCTTCCAATTTGAAAGGAACTTTATGATTATATGATCTTTAGAAATTTCTGTGCTATCCTGTATATTACAAATAAAATTCTCTTAGTTACGTCAAAAATCAAATAATAAACATTGTCAAATATTTAAATTTACATCTTGGAATTGTACCTTTTTAATCGGTAGTTTCTTAGCCATTGACAACGGGATCTGATCTAGACCCCGAAACGTTTGGAATATACAGCAATTTCCTTTAAAGTGTGGTGTTATTTCCCGATAAACACTTAGGCATTGAAAAAGATGCCACAGGTATCGTTCAGAAAACAAGGAGGTTATCATTTCGTCTGCAACTTTTTTTATGTATGACGAGCGATTATTCAAAAACCGCTTGGGCAATTTTGATGAATTAAACTGCATTCTATTAAGGAACATTACAGAAAGGTCCCATATGAGATTTACGGTTTTCCAAAAAAAAACAGAAAAAAAAGGTAATAAGGGACTAGATTTCAGTGAATTTCAATGAATCTTTACTGTTTTCTCTAAAACCGCCTAAGAAATTTAAATATTATAAATTGTATTCTACAAAACTATGTTCCAGCTTCATACTGTATATTTTTCTATAAAGTAAAACACACCTTTTTCTGAAAATCGGAAAAATATATGCACAAAAACTGTAAACATCATGGTAAGTGTCAAATTTTCATCATAAATATCTAGTTTAAATGTCAAGATATACCATGAAAGTATATCGTACAAGATGTTTGTAATGGTTTCCATTTTGATTCGTTTGAAGTAAGTTTCTTTTAGTGACGAAGTTAACTTAGGGGGCTTACAGTCGCGTAAAATGGCAGAAAATATTCCGTTAGTTTATCGAAACAAAAATTTGTTATTTCGGCGAACTCTTCTATATGGTATACGATTGTAGGTATGTGCGTGCGTGCATGTGAAATTAGGTGGTACGTAAGCAGTTGTTTACATAGGATTGTTTACATAAGTTGGAATTGAATTAGTTATACTGGGTGGTTCTAAAAATATTGTATTGGGTGGCACATAAGTAGTTGCGTATACAAGGTGACTGAAATAATACGAGCAAAACTATAGTTTTACAGCGTGGATATTTGCGTTATAGGACGGAGAATAATTATAGTTATACAAAAGGCTTTGAAAATTGTCAAAAGCAGTTGAATATACAGGATGGTTGAAATATAAAGTAGTAGAATTACAGTTATACAGGGCGGTTAACACAATATATTGTTTGGAACATAAGTAATTGCTTATATAAGGTGTTTGAAGTAAGGTTGTGGTAAAATTATTGTTATTCAGGGTATATTAAAAATTTAATAGAAGATATTTGAATTATAGGACGTAGGACGGGGTATAATTATAGACATGGTTTCAAAAAAATTTACGATCAGTTGCATATACCTGATGGTTGAAATACATGGTAGAGTAAAATTTTAGTCATAATATGTGGTTCAAAAAGGTGAATTTTGTTATATAGGGTAGACCATGAGCAATTGCATAAATGGAATACTAGACATATGAGGCGAAGTAAAATCATTGGTATACCTACACGAATAATTTAAACAATAGAAAAATAGAAAGAGTCAATAGTGTGGAGAGGAGTTATATTTATACAGGGTGGTTTCAAAGATATCAGGACCGTTGTAATATTGTGTTGAGTTTAATTATAGTTGTACAGGGTGATTCAGAGAATGATAGACCAATAAGTTATCTAGGCGTGACCAATACACACAAGCATATGCAGTGTGGATGCAATATAGAGTGAATTGGAGTTACATTTATAGAAAGTGGTCCAAATAATAAAACAAATAAAAATGTTAAAATATATTTGGAAAATATAGCTATAACATAAAAATTAGAGAGGAAGAAAGCGAGAAGGAGAAAAAGAGAGAGATAAGAAATAATTGAATTGTACCTTAAATCAGATAAAAAAGAAGATTTGTCTGGAAATAGTGACTGATTTCGCACAGCTTCTAAAGGGTTTTTATTTTAAGTCAGCTGAAGTCGGTTTTTTTTAATATAAATTATTATATCATATCATTTGTTAATATTATCTCACAGATTTTTTGCGTTTTTCGGAAACCATCTTCTCAATAAAAAATATTTAGTCGAAGTTAGTCGTTTACAAAAAAAACTTGTTTTGGTAACCAAATTAACTGAAAGAAACTAACACCAAGGTTTTCTAAAGATATTTCACGACTAGTTCGCTTAAAATTCAACATTAATATTGATGAGATTTTATTTTTTACGTCTACAACCACGGTAAAATTTTCAAAGGCTAGAGGGTGGTAGTGGTGTAAGTGTTCGTTGCATAAGCTGATTACTAGCTACGTTCTGCACATTGATGCTCTGTATATTCATACCTTGGGTTGGGGGCGTGGCCTGGAAAATATCTGGGAATACACATAGACAGGAAACTCACGTGGGATAAAGAAACATATAAGAGAAACAGTAAAGAAAGCCAAAGCAAGGATCAGCCAACTTAACCTGGTGATATGAAGAGGAAACAGACTACAACTGAGGCCGAAGAGGAACATCTACGAAGCGTAAGTGAAGCCAATCATCACATAGGGAGCCAGCATCTGGAGACAAGCGGCAGCAACGCACATCAGGAAATTAGAAGCAGTACAAAACTACACACTAAGGAGGCTGACGTACTCACCATGGTACCTGAGGAACAACCAACTAAGGAGAGACCTAGATATGAACAAAATCAAGGGAGAAATAACGAAGAGAGCGAAGAAAACGATAGCCAGGACATATGAACCCCCTGAAGAGAGAGGCAACAAATTACGACGAACATGTGAGAAACAAGATGAAAAGACCAAAAAGACTGCAATAAGACTAACCAACGGTAAAGAAAAGCAAGAGAAGAAAAAAGTAAATAGGATACAAAATATTAGGGAATTGAACGCAAAATATTTTAGGGAAATAGAATATATTAGCTAATGAATTATCTTAGAGAATAAGCATTATATAACTTTAGGGGGAAATGCAGGGAATTATTTGTATTAGAAGGTAGGAGGAAGAAAATTTTGTAAAATTTTAACTGTGAAAATAAAGACATGGTCATATATATCAGTCTGCGTCGAGATCTCTTCGAGTACAGTCCTTCCTTACCTGTAAAGGTGAGAGATAGGGGACAAATATCCGAAAGAACAGAGTGCTACCTGAGTGGTTAAAAGAATTCGAGCGGATGAGTGGAATATAGAATTCACATATTCGATTATATTTCATAAAGAATTCCTAGAGGACGATAAGCAACAGAATGGTCGGAATAGAGTAAATAAGCATTCCTCAGTTGGAGGTACTGTTCAGGTCACTGAACTTCTAGCGCATAGGAGAAAAAAAAGAAGGAGAGAAATTAAACAGACAGAAAGAAAGACAGTGACACGGACATGGAGTTCCAAGAAGTATCAAATCATAAAGCGCAGGACAAAGAAGAAGGCCGCAAACACCGAAACAGAGACGGACAGCGAAGAGGACATCAGCAAAGAAAAGAGGAGGAATAGGACGCTATCGCATCCACTAGTAGAGAGCGAAAGCAGGAACAGGAAAAGAGAAGCAAGATCCCCCATAGTAATGAGGGACAAACAAAGAAGTAACGACAACAATGACAACAAGAAGATTGCATGCCAGACGTACGCACTCGAAGAAGAAAGAATGGTCAGAGTAGTTCTCACAGGAGAACCGGAATACGTAGAGGAAGAATATATCAAGATGGAGCTAAGGGAAAAAGGAATAAAAGCAATAAAGATAACGAGGATGATGCGTACCATCAGAACTGAGAGAGAGAGAGAGGGGAACAACAAAAGAATTTATTGAACCAACGGCGATAGTTATATTGTGCAAGTTGAGGAAAGAAAAAAAATTACATTGATCTTTAACGTTTTCTGCACATATTTTTGCTATTTTGTGAAAGACGGTACGTTTTACGTTTTAGAAAGATATACGAAATCAAGGTTAAATATATTTTTGTAGAATACTATTTAAAATATTCAAATTGAGGTTAAAGAAAACAGTGAAGTTTCTTAATTGTTGTTTTTTTCTGATTTTCTGAAAAACCGTGAAACTCCCGTTATAAAAAAACTGTGTGGTACTTTTCAGTAATATTCCTTAATGCAATGCAGGTTAAATCTTCAAAATGGCTCAAGCTGTTTTTCAATAATCACTGAACATACATAATAACCTCCCCATTTTTGGAAATCTATTGAAAAATTAATTTTTGTACAGTCATTGGGCAACTGCATTGTCTAATATTTAAATGTCTGTAGTAGCTGCCTCGCAAGTGAATACTTGTTCTTAAAGTTAAAAAATAATATTATTTTAGCATTTTCTGAATACTAGCGGTCGTTCAGTGGTCGAAATTCGACCCTAATTCATTTTGTCTGTATAAGATATAAAGTTGAGGCGAAATTAGAAAAGTAGGCCAGGCCTTTGCTATCCCGATTACTTCATTTAAAGTACATTTTTAGAAATAATTCACGAACTATTTTTTTAGTTATGCATATAATTGTAGGATTATTTTCACATAAATATGACTATGCAACATGTTCGATCTAATTATCGGCGGATTTTTTTTATAACCTTAAAGTTTCCGTTTCCGTTTTTAAAAATAGAGATGACAAACAACCCAATGAAAACTCTAAGATTTAATGACATTTCCATTATCCGCTGATTGATGATTTGTTGCACAACACCTTCGGAATATTGTGAAAATTATATTATATTAATGACAGAATTATAGTCACAACAAAGAATTACATATATTATTTTCTACGAAAGTTAGTACTACTTGTCCGAAAAATCAATACTGATCTATAATTTACAACAGTTAATATTTTCCTATTGAACAATAGGCAACTCCAAAGATAGTAAAAGATAACTTGGTCTGAAAGATCGTTACCCAGCCACTGCCGTTTTTATCATTTGAAAACCAACTTAGCATATATAATTACGCAGTGATTTCTGTTGTCGTGTAGAGCGTTTTGGATTTTAATTTTTTCCAACATTTAGGTTGTAAATTTTAAAGCCAGCAGTGTACGATTTCAAAGGTAATATACATGTAAAAAAATATTTTACTCTAGAATAAATAATAGCTTAACCTAATATATTCAGACAAATCTTGTTTTTAACAGTCAGAACTTTGCAACAATGGGACCATGTAATGTAAAATTAATTAACTATAAGATACCCACATTGTCAGAAAACATTAATTTTCAGTATGATTGTCAATATAAAAAATGACGATTTCTGTTTTATGTAGAAAATATAAAGAAATAGGAATCGCATACTGTTAATTAATAGTAGTTAAATACACCTATTTTTACAGCATTTTTTTCTGTGAATTGAAATTGAAACCTTGAAAATACTTTGAAATCTTGTCCTACTGAATTGAAAACTTTCAATCTAATTGCTACAAAAGTAATGAAATGTCAAAATTTAAATCAAATTTCCGGCAGATGGCTAAGCATTTAGTGTTGTCAGATTTACCTATTTATCGTGAATTTGTGCATATTTTCACAATTTTCTGCAATCTTAGTTAAACTTATATGAAAGTTACCCAACATAAATAAAAGGACTGTAAATTAAAAGTATAAGGTTAAAATAAAGAAAATATCAGAAATAAATTGATGAGGTGCAACATAATACTGATTTTAGTTGACAAACCACATTTAAAATGCAATGAAAGTTGCAAACTGCAAACTTGCGACTGCCCAATAAACAGCGATTATTATGTATTTTAATTTTTCTTGGTTCTATTTCAATAGCATGACTATGTAGGCTAACTTTAGCGAAGGGCCAAAGCTTTTAGTTTTACATTTAATTTAGTTTGTCTTTCACATTGGAGTCCACCTATCTTATGATTTTCTCTCCAAGCAATCTGTCGGCACTGTTTGGCATTGACAGCATGCATGTAAATAATGATTTCTTTATTATTTTATTATTTAATTGTTGAACTAATATTATAATTTAATTTTCGAATTCTGCACTGAAGGTCGTCTGTAGCTACTAGACAAAACAAAAATAAAGCAAATCGGTTGAGTGACAGGAGAAAATGGTACCTAACCGCATTGTCTTTGCCTATTTATATATAGATTTTTTATCGGTTGCGATTTCAATATTTTAAACAAATGGTCTCCTCTGCAGTACTAACGCCCACACATCTAGAAAATTTCTTCATTCTGTTAATTTATCATATCCATCCTGGAGCTGAAAAAAATCACACATTGCACGCTGTAATTACAAGCGATTAGGCTTTCACTATTCTACTTGTTTAATCCACAAAACGGTGCGCACACAAAACGTTGGAATCAACATGATTTATGTGAGAAACATTTCAATAACGCCGCATATACATATTATAATTATGATTTCGAAACCACCTACCCTGTCTCGGAATCACTCGAGGGGATAGGTGCATCTATTGTTCGGGAAATGATAGGATTTATATATAATTTTCCGTGATGAGCCTGTAATTTCGTTCAGTTCTTCAATGTGATAATTATTTTACCCCAAGAACTGAATCCGCTGTAGTTAGAATCTCGGATAATTTTGCCTATTGCTTTGAAAGAACAATGTGGAAAGGGTTTTAGGAATCAACAACAATTACCTTTCTACGCGATATGAATAATTTATGTAGCAGTGTCTATACAGGGCTTTAATTTCAATACTCTCCACCGAAATTAACTTTTAAACTATCTTTAAAAGAAAAATACAAAAAAGTTAATTTATACTTACAGTAGACACATTTTACTCGTATCGTTCACCCAAATTGAGGATAAATATCACTTTTAGTTTAAATACAAAGTGGTATCACGTGATAATTCTTTTTTGCCAACCTTTTGACAAATTATTAATTAATAATTAACCGGTAGTCATAAATACTTCCCGGTGGCCGGTGCCCGGTGGCAGTCGATTCCAGACCTCGTTTCTGGCTACAAGGCGGTGCCCGTTAGTAACTAGGGAAGGAGAGGGGCCCCACCCTCGAGTGTGACTTGTCAAACCTTTACACAAGTAGTTCGCCGGACACACTTTGCCTTCGGGATTCAGCAAAAGGGAACGGGGCCGACTTGTTAAGCGACAAGTAGTCGTCAGACCTGCTTTCCTTCGGAATTGTGGCGATGAGACGACCTTGCGGGTAACAGTGGGGCATCGTGTCATAGCCCTGTAGGAGGCGCGACCTAGTATTCGAGACGAGAGCCCTTTGCCAACCTCTTGCCTGTTAGTCCTAAAACTGGGCCAAAGCGTCCCGCACGTAGAGGCGTCTACACTTTGACAGCGGATGTCGGTCTCTTCCAGAAAAACAAAAGGGGGAGATTCCCGTCAAGAAAGTCGAACGTGTCACGCATCGGCGTGGAACTCTTCGTTCGTAAGATTCCAAAATGGGAAGTGCGGGTGGGGAGATGAGCCCCCACTGGGGTTGGCCTCGCACGGGCAATTGCTAAAGCTAGATTGTACCCCTGGATGGATGGTCGGTCCTCGTTGGTCGGTCGTTCGAACGCATTCACCTTTGTAGCGTGGGATGGTAGACGACGGCCGTTTGAGGCTCCGGACTAGGGGTCCCTTCCTGGAGGGAATAAGCAAGCTAGGAACCGAGGTAAATCCTACCATAGTTCACACCTGCAACCTAAAACCGTGTTTAACACGATCGGTAAACCAGGTCCGCTAGCAGATCGGGACCATCGTCTGCACATTAGAAAATGGTCTTCGGGTTTAGTCGGTCGAGAGGCGAGGTGTACGCTATACCAGGCATCTGCCGCAGGCTGCGTAAACTTTAGTGCCGTGGGTTTAGAAATGCTGTAACAGTGGCTAACACTATGGTGTCTACACTCCGGCATGTCAAACATGTCAAAAGTCAAAACTTGGAAAACTACAATATCAAATGTTAAAAATCTCAAACACCGGGATCGATGATAAAAAGGCGGCATTTCGGCCGAATCACATCTGACCTTTTCAAATAAATAAACTTTGGAAAAATTCAAATATGTCATGCGGGGAACATTTTTTGAAAAATTTACTGTTTTCAAAATATAAGAAATGTAAAGAAAGGAAGATTTATAAAATTAAAATAAAATATTCCAAACCATGACAAAAGTATCATAAACCTCGAAATGTTAAGAATTTTAAATAAACTAAGCATCGTAAAAGTATGAAAAAAACATTTTATTGCGAATACAAAAATATTAGGTTTGATATTGTTTACTTCAATACTATTCAATATTAACAGAAAAGTAACTAAAGAAAGGAAAAATTCGATGGTAGCTAAACTCGGTTCAGATTTCATTTACGCCCGATATAAACAAACCGCTCGGTAAGGATTAATATTTCTATTGGCCAATCGGTGGCATTATACCGTCACAGCCAGCAGCACTGCTTGTTCCATAGTCGATAACACGTGCGTTTGTTTAAATCAGGCGCAAATTAAATCTGAATCAAGTTTAGTAGTCCATGAAATTCATTGCAGAAGTGACAGTAGTTGTCAAAATAAGTTATTAGTTTTTTTTATTTGAACGTAAAAAGATTGTATTGTTTTAATTTGATCGTAAAATGGCCGAATTAAGTGAAAGAGAAAGAATAGAAATATTAATGATGATTGGGTATGGGGAGAGGAAAAGGACGCATCAAGAAGTTTGTGACCTTTTTAACATTGTTTATGCGAATACACAAATATCTCGTCCAGTAGTGACGAAAACTTTGCGAAGGTACGACACAAGTGGAACAGTTAGCAATTTACCAAAAAGTGGACGGTTAAAAAGTGCAAGTAATGAAGGTGTAGCTCAAAATGTTGCTATATCTTTGGAAGAAAATCCTCACTTATCGACTACCGACCTCGCCAATATGCATGGAAATAGCCGTCGTTTAGTAGGAAGGATATTAAGGCGAGAAAAATATCCATACAAAATTCGCCTCGTTCAAGAACTCTCCGAAGACGATTTCGACAGATGTTTGCAAATTTGTGAAACGATGATGGATATTTGTAACCGAGATAATAATTTTATAAGAAATGTGGTGTTTTCAGACGAGGCTACATTTTGTTTAAATGGTACGGTTAATCGACATAACTGTCGCTACTGGTCGCAAAGTAATCCTAATTGGGTACAAGAGGCTCATACACAACATCTTCAAAAATTGAACGTTTGGGCCGGTATTTATAACAACAGAACCGTGGGACCCTTCTTCCTACAAGAAACTTTAAACGAAGACAGTTATTTACAGCTCTTGAAGACACAAGTTATTCCGGCATTGGAGGTAAATGGACAATTACCGAATAATATCTGGTTTCAGCAGGATGGAGCACCACCCCATTACGCTCGCATTGTTCGAGATCATTTAGATAGGACATTTCATCACTGATGGATTGGAAGAAGGGGTACTTATGAGTGGCCTGCACGAAATCCCGACCTTAATCTACTATACTAGTTTCTGTGGGGTTACTTAAAGTCTAAGGTTTAAGTTGATAGACCAAATAATTTGCAAGAATTAGCTGCAAGAATAATTCAAGACATCCAGAGAAGTAATAGCTAATGTTACTAGAGAATTTAAAAACCAACTTGCTTATTGTCAAGTAAACGGCGCTCAGTTTGAACATCTAATACATTAAGTTTAGTTAAGTGAAGTTTCAATGTTTTGAAAATCATTTAGATTTAGTTAATAATTATGATTATGTATTTCTTTAATGGATATTAGATTTTTCCTTTCCTTAATTACTTTTCTGTTAATACCTCGGTAGGTATTGAAGTAAACAATATCAAACCGATATTTTTGTATTCGCAATAAAATGTTTCATCAGAAACTAAAATACTATACAGGGTGTTTCATTGCAAATTTTAAAATCGACATGACTTCCGGTAAAACAGGAAGTTCAAAATTGTAAAAAAATTTGGTAACAAATAGGCAATCTACTGCAGTATTCACCATCCAAATTTCATTTTGATATCTCTAATAATAACAGAGATATTTGCTTGGTTCCACACATTTGCCCATTACTGTATTATGCCTATTAATTCATTTCTAGCAAATGTGTTATTTACCATTTTTAGGTCACTCTGGCATCAATCTACTCTGACATGATTTTGCAATTATATAAAATATAAGTCAGAAGAAGTAATTTACAAGCGTAATATTCAAATAAACAAATAAAGTAATTTTTAAAAAATAGAAATTTTAATAACAAAATAAGTCAACTACTTATTATAAGTTCCATTTGCATTTCACTAACTGAATACAGTTGGGGTAATGATATATAAAACTCACATACTCGAATTGACTTACACCTTCGGTGATAACAAATGGTTAATGTCAAATGATATATTATTAGATTACTGGAAATATTATACCCCTTCATTATGTGCTGATTTGATCAATTGATTACTGGTAACTTGCTCGATACCCGTTCATTATTTTATTGAAAGCTGTCAATTGTTTCGAAGACAGGTCGTAGATCACCAAGCATGAGCCACTTTTATAATTGGAGTTTAAAATATCTTGTTGTTGATGCTACTTAACATTTGTAAAATTGACACTTAAATAAATTATTATTATTTTGTTATAAAGAATGTTTATCTAATTATTGGGGCATGTAGATTGTTA